>JBAIZL010000008.1:14778865-15378865 GCA_036971475.1 Prosapia bicincta
AATACATTTTATTCAATCCAATTATAACTAGGTAGGCCTATTGCCCAAAGTGCCTATGATAGAAAAGGCAGTAAAACTCATGAATTCAACAATACTTTGACCTATTTATTTTAGTTTCATCTAAAATGATTCTTTACTGTTAATACGAGATTCTGTGCATTTCTAAAGACCTACTTTCAACTCAACGTAATCCACCTTATTTGCATTTATCTATGTTTTGATCTGTGACAATCATTTCAGTTTCTTCGACCAAAAGAAATGGCGTCTTGTATAAGAACAGACCTGAGACGATTGAGAATTGAGATTCCCACGGCCCACACAATAAATGTAAAACAATTTTAGGTTATGTTTCCTACATTATTTCTAGTTGTTAAACTATTTAGCATGAAATCCGTGTCACTATAAGTCCGTACGTATCATAAAACACGGTATATTATTAGAAACAATAGCTTTTAACAATAGATGAAGACTATTGTTCTATTTAACTAACTCATAATACATACATTCGGCCTGCTTTAGTTGGATGTGTTTCAATGACAACATTGTCACCGAGTAATAATATACTTTACGAAATATAAAATGTAACTCATATTACCATAAAATTACACAAATTTAAAGCGTATACACATTGAAATTCGTCTAATAAAATACGTTGTAAGTTAAACAAGTACTTCAACTCAAGCTAACCTCAATTCACACTCAATTTATCGTCCTAATTTAATTTTCTTAACGCTAAAGTAACAAAACATAAATTACAAACATTGTCTGGAAATCAGTTGTGAATTTGGTTTTTGTGAAACACACAAATATGGTTTTTAATATACACATTAATGGTGTATATGTAAACATTCATGTAATTTATACAATGTTTATATAAATTCATGTATTTACAATTAAGAGATCAAAATTTTAACACTTTCCAATTTTACAAACTTTCTGAACTAAACGTATAACAGATTTATATTTCTGCTAGGATATTGTATATTTAAATTCATAACAGGGCTCTGATGAAGTACGAGACGATAATATAAAAAGATTGATTGAGCTTCGCGTTTCGACCGCACCAACATCTTCGTGATCCTTCTCAAGATTATATATTAAGTTTTACAAAGATAATTATAAAACCACCAAAGGGTTTAGTCAACCAAAGTCTTGTCAACCAAGGTTTAGTCAACCAAAGTCTTGTCAACGAAGGTTTAGTCAACCAAAGTCTTGTCAACCAAGGTTTAGTCAACCAAAGTCTTGTCAACCAAGGTTTAGTCAACCAAAGTCTTGTCAACCAAGGTTTAGTCAACCAAAGTCTTGTCAACCAAGGTTTTGTCAACCAAAGTCTTGTCAACCAAGGTTTAGTCAACCAAAGTCTTGTCAACCAAGGTTTAGTCAACCAAAGTCTTGTCAACCAAGGTTTAGTCAACCAAAGTCTTGTCAACCAAGGTTTAGTCAACCAAAGTCTTGTCAACCAAGGTTTAGTCAACCAAAGTCTTGTCAACCAAGGTTTAGTCAACCAAAGTTTTGTCAACCGAGGTTTAGTCAACCAAAGTCTTGTCAACCAAGGTTTAGTCAACCAAAGTCTTGTCAACCAAGGTTTAGTCAACCAAAGTCTTGACAACCAAGGTTTAGTCAACCAAAGTCTTGTCAACCAAGGTTTAGTCAACCAAAGTTTTGTCAACCAGGGTTAAAGTCGACTTTTAGTCTAAGTATTGTAATTATCTTTGTAAAAATTAGTATTTAGTCTTGAGGAGGACCATGAAGATGTTGGTGCGGTCGAAACGTCGAAGCTCAATAAATCTTTTTATATTATCGTCTCGTATTTCATCAGAGGTCTGTTATGAATTTAGAACCGACACATTAAAATCCTGAACATTTGTATATTAAAACGTTTACCGTACTACTGGTAACTTTCAGTAAATTTGAGGACCGGCTGATGTTAGTGCACGAGCGGAGTTACAGGTTTTGTTCTGGGGGGGGGGGGGCACAAGATTGTTGCCCTAGGGGTATCAAATGGAGTCCGGAGTATCCCTAACCAATACAGAATATTTAAAAACTTGACGACATGGAGCCAGCATCAAAAAACTTACATTATAAAATGCGTGTTTTAAACTACTGTAATTGTTAAATTAAGGTATGGTAACCAACAATATGTTTCTCAAAGAACGCAAATCGGGAATTTTACGACTTACAGCTTTACAATTCAAATTTTTTTAATTTTTTCCGAATTTTGCAGTCAGAACTCTACAAATAAGCCTTTTGTTTTTCTGAGAAACTTAACATTGAATACCAAACTTCATCTGAAACAATTCCAAAACTTTCATTTTGAACATCATGACTTGTAAGATTAAAATGAAGTTCTTATTTTGCTTTGAACTTACGTTCATATTCAGAAAATAACTCGCATACGATCAAAATAGCAACTGATACTGCCGAGTATCTTGTTACCGCTGATATTATTATTTTTGTAGTGTTTTAATGAGTTCATTGTAAGCTTTTGTCTATAAATAATAATCCACCTGTCCTGAAAGTTGCCCCCTCCATAACTCCACCCATGCATTAGTGATCGTCGACATTTACCAAAACGCGTTTTAGGGAATGTAAAGATCCCTGTAACATGTATTTTCAAGAGGCTTTGTATAAAACTTCGGATACTAATGGAACGTATAGACAACAATGCTGATGATGCGGCAACACTGGCTGACAACGTGGAGGATTTTCATGGACTTGAGTAATGTAAAGGATACACTTCAAAAATGCGAACGTCAATAAGCTTAAAAGGCTAAGTCCTGTCAGGATACATGTCTTCATTAAGGGAAATACATTGGAGCAAGTAGAGCAGTATATACTGTACATAGATCTGGCGTGAGCCCTGGAGCCAGATTTCCTACTGTCACCACCAATAAACCCTTCTCGTGTCACTACGTGTTTTCAACTACTGTCACCGGCGCACGAAATGAGCCCTGGCCCAAGACCGGTCATTCCCAAAAACATGTCTAACACAAAACGTCAGATTGACAGAAAATTACAATTCAGAAAGGGGTTCATATATAATGTATTTTGTGCACCCTATCTTATTAAAATTAGTACTCTTACCTATCTGTAAATACTTATATTACTTACTAGAATATAACTACATAGGTAATGGTTAGGTTAGGTAATGTTTGTAAGTCAGGAATACATCGACAGCGCATGTGCAGAATTTAAAACCGAGCGTTACTCATTTCTACACCAGGGCTCTTCTCTTGCGCGCCGGTGACACCTCTTGCTATAGAAGACAGTTTTCAGTAAATTTACTCAATTATAAGTACAGCAAGTCTTTATTTATACACTTCAAACGTAGCAATAAATACCAATATTATCAGATTTCTTTGATAACAATATCAGATTTAGTTAATCAGAGCTTAGCTAGTGAGAACTAATCATAACGGTAAAACACAAAACTCTAAATTTCACAAAATTTTTTTTTAATAAACAAACACACTAGTTCACAACAGACTAGCTTCTGCGACGAGTTACTACTCCTCAGTAGTAGACAAGGACTGAGGAAGGCTACATCGTCGCCAAAACTAGTCAGTTGTGAATTAGTGTGTTTGTTTATTAAAAACTAATTTTTTTGTGAGATTTTGAGTAAACTATTTTGTTTTACCGTTGTGAATATCAGATTTCTTTGATAACAGATTTCTTTGTTAACAGATTTTTTTGATAACAGATTTCTTTGTATGTTACAATAAAGCTAATAATGGCCAAGAAACAAAAGCTAGTATTTAACAGGCTGGAGGTGAGTTTATGAAGATAAGGCAGTTTGTCATTGCTTCATCTATTAAAATGCAGCTCAAACTGTGAAGGACTTGAAGGTGTTACGAGTTTCCTGAGTTGCTGAATAGAATGGAAAGATGGACATCATGAAGACATTCCAGTCTTCAGGGACGTGGTTTCGGAAACGTGCGGAGGATGTCCTGGGCGCAGAGGGTTGCAAATGAGATGCTGTATATAAGATAGAAATATAAGATTGCACTAATATAATAAATCACAACTTGATGACATGAGAAAAAATAAATATCTTAAGGAAAGCACTTATGAAAGGGGAGAGTCGGAAGGAAAGGAGATGTTGATTGGAAGGTCTAAAAGAACGGCACCAAAGGACATCTGAAGATCTTTTCAAAGAGTGTCCTTCCAGAATTAAACTGGTCATTATGATCACCAACCTATTTGAGGATGCGGTGCAATCAAAGGAAAATATTAACAATTTGGTTAAATGTTTTACCCAGCTAAATTAAACAAATAACGCTTTTCAGTAATTATTACACGAACGTAAGAGGTATAATGTATGCTGTCACAAAAATATTTTTTTTTAATATCTTGGATTTTGTTAGATTAAAAAATATTTTTCAAGTTCCCTTGGTTTTACGTGATGTAGTTGTGTTGTCTGTTTTGTTGTTATTTTACTATACAACTACTACCCCTGAGAAGGTGCTAACTTGAAGAGACTAACATGGCCCGCATCAAGTCATGTATGAGTAAAGGAAAGGCTAATTATAGGTAGCATTGGCGAAATAAATCGCCCCTTAGCAGCACGAAATCCTCCCTTCGGGAAGGGTGACTCCCTTATATTAATCTACCCTCTGTCAAGCTCAAGTTCCCCGCCTAACTTCTTAGGTTATTATTGAACTTGCAGAGTTTATAAGTCTGTATTCTGTTATTTCTCTCAGTATGAAATTTAAATACATAACTTTTAAATTTGTCCCATAAATTTGTATAACCATAAATTACTTAGTCTAAATCTTTCCAGTTACATATTAGTAAAACCGTTGAATGTGTTTGTTTAGATAATTGTTTATTGTTAGCAACCTATTTTTATTTATTTATTGTTCTACATTAAGTTTTACACTTTATTGTTATAGATTTAATAATATTATTTATTTATTGTTATACATTTATCGTTAGGCCTAAATATTTATTGTTACATCCTTATTAAATTATTATTATTGTTATTTTTTAATACTATTTATTTATTGTGTGTTTTTCTATATTCATTTATGTTTTGTATTTTTTATTGTTAAATTTTTATTTATTGTTATATTGTTATTTATTGTAATATATTTATATAGTTATATGTTTATTGTTACTTCTTCATTATTATTATGTTTTAATACTATTTACTTATAATTAAATAATAAAAATATGGTACAACTCACAAATATACAATTTTTTATTTCAAACGCGTTTCAACGACTACTTTGTCGTCATCCTCAGTGAAAATACACAAATGAAATTAACTAAAAATATATATATATATTAAACATAACCTATAAAGTTTTAGCAAAAGTAAAAACAAAACTTTTGTTTTTACTTTTGCTAAAACTTTATAGGTTATGTTTAATATATGTATATTTTTTAGTTAATTTCATTTGTGTATTTTCACTGAGGATGACGACAAAGTAGTCGTTGAAACGCGTTTGAAATAAATAATTGTATATTTGTGAGTTGTACCATATTTTTATTATTTAATTATAACTTTCACTCACAAGCCAGCTCGAATATTATTTATATTTACTTATAGTTTATAGTTCTATGTTGTTCTATATTTATTTGTATTTTTTATTATAATTTTTTCTTGTTTTACTTGTAACAAAATGTTTTAATTAAAATGTTTTGCCTTAGTCATTGCCTTTGATTGATGATGATAACAAAAATTGGTTTTTCGCCAGTGAAAGAAAAAAAATAAATAAATAACAGTTGGATTCATCAATTAAAAGATTTACTATGTAGGCCCAAGTTTTGGTTCAGTAATAGGCTACGGTTAAACTCATTTCCCCATGGATTTTGTTGTTAGTAACGATCGACGAACTATTAAGTTTAAACTTAACAAATTAAGGACGTGTTAAACTTATAAAACCTATTGATTACACTAAGCGATTCAATTCAGTGTTTCAATAATTACACTGATGATGAGACACTGCTGAAGATCGCTTAGTGCGACGAAAAACGTTTACACCTCAGTAATCTTTACATAAATTTACTTAAATTTTAGGCTTGCAAGTTGTTATTCTTTTAAGATTAAACGTATATTACCTCTTTCCGTTCAATAAATAATTACAACTCATTGTTAATTCTTGTGTAAAATATTTCGTAACCTAAAATTTATATAACCTAAATGTTATAAAATGCTTATTACACTTTGAAAATACTTGCGACCAGACATTCTGTCAACTATAAGTTGTTAAATTGTTAACTTGTACTTGGAGGAAACGTTTTTCAGCCACCTGAGATTAGGCTGAAGAAGTCGTAAGACTAAAACGTTTCCTCCAAGTGCAAGTTAACAATTTAACTTATAGTTAACAGAATGTCTGGTCGAAAGTAACTTCAAAGTGTAATAAGTGATTAACAACCAGCGTCATGAACAACAAGATTTCGAAAGTTATAAAATGTTTTAAAATTATTTCTCAAAATCAGGTGCAAAACTGAATTACTTTAAGACTGTTTCAAATAATACTTAGTAAGATATTATAATATATAATAGCTTTACTATACCAAAGTTTACTAAAATTCCTAATATATTCATCTTCAATTCTTCATTTTTTAGTATATTTTCTGCCTTTCTTAACATTAAAATGTTACGGAATGACTCCATTTTCAAAATTTATTTCGTACTCCCTGGTGTCATTAACCGAGTACGGGAGTTTTGAAAATGTAGTTATTTCGAAACGCGTCAACAGAGGAAAATATTGTTACGTTAAAGAAGGCCGAAAATTGTACTCAAATATATAAAGTTTACTAAGTTAAACAAAATTGTGATTACTAATAGAATGGTCTAAACGCTTGAAAAAGCAACGTTCAACGCTTAATTTAAACTACTTTACTGAGCAGAAAGTCGTTTACCTGAGCAGAAATATGACTGTCAGATGTAACTGCCGGTTTTTCCATGTCGTAAAACATTATTTCACTAATATATTCAAAAACAATTATCACATATCACACTCACTAAACATTTCCATAATTTAAACTACAATAACAAAAAAACACTTTTTAAATACATATATTTAAAACATTTCAAGAACACATTCGTTAAATCCATCCGTTTTGTAACCTAACTGAACAATGGTGCTCGTCCGTGGTTCGACTCTAACATCCTAATGTTGAACGGCAAACGCCAGAAGGCGAGACGGAGAGAACGGATTCCCCCTCTCTTTCTCAACAGACATTCCCCCTGTTACGAAGCACACCCAACGACTCCTACCACGTTTACCTGACCGTATGCAAATTTGTGCTAATTTTTCAAAGATATTTTTTGAGGTTAGGGATATTCGTTGAATGCAGACATTAGGTCACCTCTGTAACTGGCCAATCTGTGAATGTAACGGTGTTTTAAAACGTAACACTTACCTTTGTAAACGGTTTCATTTTTATTTATATTCAAGTAATTTAATTACTGTTAACCAATAAGAACAGAATTCAATGACACGTAGAATTCATATTTAAATTATACAGACACAAGAACCATTGCTTGGTACTGTCGAAAATCAATTATTTTACTAATCTTTTTGAATATTTATTCAATTCCTTCTATTAGTTCACATTCTCCGTATATATATATATATACGAGATATCGTTCAAATTATCAAGCGTTAATAGAATACTCTTTATTCATCCACTCAAAATCAAATAGATTTTTTAAACTTGTAGTGGATGATACTTTATTTTAATATAGTTTTTTTTCAAATATTAATTTCTTAATTAAATTTAATTAATTCATTTTAGTTTTACAAGGGAAAAAACTTTTTACAAAAGGGGCAAGCTATGCACTATATTTATTTCGTAACATTTGGCTTAGAATAAGTGATAACATATGATTTCATAAAACAGCTGATTTTATGTTATAGGTTGTGTGGTAGAACAGCTGTTTTAACGAGTAGAGTGTGTTACTTTATTTATATTAATTGTAATTAAGTAACTGAAATGAAATTTTTTATTGAATTAAGCAGGAATTGACTAAAACACTGTATCAATTGTCATCCACTGTAAATTTTAATAAATGTATTTAGACTTGGGCGGATGAATAAAAAGTATTTTTCTAAGGATTGAAAATTTGTACAAGATATATAAAAGAAGAGTGTGAACTAGTAAAAGGAATTGAAAAAAAGAAGCAAAAGATGATGAAAATCAAATTCAAAGCCTGGATAAAGTGTCATGGCCATCGGAGTGTTTACAGTCATCGCTAATATAGTAACAGCAAACAACTTGACACACTTGAATGATCCTGAGTCCTTCAGCTTATCCCAAGGTGTCTATATGCTGTTTACACCCTGCAGTCCCTGATGGGAAATAAATATCTTCCAGAAGTAAGGTACTATGACCGCTTAGTTCTTTCGAAATTCGGGATGTGTTTTGAGGAAAGTGTTAGAAGAACGATGGTGAAAAAAGGAGAATGATAACAAGGAGTACCTGTCTTTCGACTCTACCACCTTGTCAAAGAATTTAAAGATAGATATTTAATAAGGAGTATCTCCTCAAGCGAATGAAACCTCAAACTTGCCTAGCGTCAGGTTCGAGACGGGGACGTTGTGTCACGACTCGTAGTGCAAGTCTGCAAGTCTTTCGGCTTCACTCTAACCCCTGGAAGGAGACGAACTCTAACCAGACATAACTATTTCGACCGCTCTTCCAGAACTACTCGAGTCAAATAGAACCTTCCGATAGGTCAAGTTTTATGCAATCGGACCTTCTTTCACTCTCGGTTGGCCTTACCTAAGGGCTGGGCCCTCAGAGTTGGTACTTGGTCCTCAGTGGCCACGAACCTATCCCGTGAAACCTTTATTGCTTTGGACTCTAGTGCTTCGGTATATTTCATTTGGGCTACTTTTGTCGCTGGCCATTTTTTCGCATATCTTTTACAGATATTTATTCCCAGCTCTCAGTTTTGGCCAATTTAAGTAATTTTTAGGCAAATAAGGATTTTTAAAAATATTATAATCCTTCTGGAGCGGTTTACTCCGGAACACCCTAGCTTTATTCTTGAATGTGTAGGCCTATATCAATTACATTTGCCTAATGTTTTCGCTATATTATACGTGTTATTTTCCTCTTTTTATCTGTTCATATTTTAATTGAGATTTGTTATCTTCTTTTTTATGTGCTATCTTTCTTTTTTTAACAGAAAATTACATTTGTACAGTGTACCTGTAGTTTACATTCATTGAGGCTGTCATTCGTTGTGGACGAGGAAATAAATAGCTGATCCGTGCGCTCTATTGGAAGAATGTAATACTACATTGACTATTTTATTTAGCGACCATATACAGAAATGTACGATTTTAATTTTATAGAATAAAAGTAGTAGAAAACGCGGGATCTATCTAATCAAAGATGTTGTAGAGAGGCGGGTGTATAGGAGTTTCGTGCAGTTTAAAATTTACTCATTATGTCACAGAAAAGATTAAGCCTCTAAACCTACAAGTAAGAATTTTATGTTCATCATTCTTACTAACCTAAAATCCTTCACACTAACAATGAATGTTACTAAATTTACTGAAACAAGTAGGCTAATATTAGATTTAAAACTTTTAAATCAATTCCTATTTGAATCAACAAAGAAAAATTGTATTTTAGTTACTTTTATTAAATAATTACAAATAAACCACTACTAACAGTGTATACTATATATTTTTATAGATAGATTTTAGCTGCAACCATTAAGACAAGCTTAGTCTAGCAGTTTCCTTTCTGAGGGCGGTTGAGATCTCTGGCTTGTTTCAGAGAACGACACAGACTTGATATTCTAGTAGCCTACTGATAGTTGCTTATATTGCTTTGGAACCAAGTCCAAAGGCTTAGGTCTGCGCACTGGCACTAGGGATGGTAGATCCAGTGACTGTAACGGATCGGTGATTTTAGTGACAGAGCCAGGCTTGAATCAGTGACTTTTACCGGTGACAAGGGATACTGAAACAGCTCTGTATGTGCTAATAACAGGCAGGCAAACCACACTGGAGGCATTCCACATCTCACTTTTTTCTTTTTTTGGTCATTTTATTTAAAAATAAACTACGAAATGAAAAACAAATTAACGAGTGTGAAATTCTGCCTACTGCACACAACACTGTCACTGTCGTGAAACCTGACACGAATTGTCCGCCCACACACAACGTAAATGAGTAGAACCAGTGACAGCGACAAATCAACCAATGACAGCCAAGGTAAAATGTCAGTAACGTTTCATGCAGCGACTGAGACTTTTTTCCCAATCGCAACAGAGACAATTTTCGATCGATTCATTGTCACTGGAGCTGGAATATTCCAAATTTTGTCACTGGTACCACCAGCGTCAAATGAATATCAGCGACAAGTCACCGTGACAGAAAATATCGACCATCCCTAACTGACATCCTGTGTGCCAGACGTAGAGTTCTTGTGTTGCTGAAACTACTCCAAGTTATTCACTCCTGCAGCGGCGGCCTCCTCTCTCACGCTCTTCCTCTTGAGCTATCTATGCATGGCAGAGTATAGGACGTACCATGGAGCCCTCACTACGCTTATTTGCTGTAGCTAAGACGAGTCCTATCTAGCAGCTTGCTTTCTAAGGAGGGTTGAGATGTCAGGTTGCAGTGAACGCCACCAACTTGATATTTTAGTAGCCTACTGCTAGATGTGAAGCTAATGTTACTTTAGAACCATGTCTAAAGGTCTAGTGCTCTCAAGTCGGCGCACTGGCAGCCTGGGAGCCAGGCCTAGAGCTGTAGGGTTCTTGTGTTGCTAAAGCCCCTCAGAGTGATTCACTGCTGAAGCGGGGGCTTCCTCTCTCACGCTCTTCCTCTTGAGATCTCTATGTATGGCAGAGTATAGGACGTACCATGGAGCCCTCACTACACTTATTTGCTGTAGCTAAGACGAGTCCTATCTAGCAGCTTGCTTTCTGAGGAGGGTTGAGATGTCAGGTTGCAGTGAACGCCACCAACTTGATATTTTAGTAGCCTACTGCTAGATGTGAAGCTGATGTTACTTTAGACCATGTCTAAAGGCCTAGGGCTCTCAAGTCGGCGCACTGGCAGCCTGGGAGCCAGGCCTAGAGCTGTAGGGTTCTTGTGTTGCTATAGCCGCTCGGAGTGATTCACTGCTGAAGCGGGGGCTTCCTCTCTCACGTTCTTCATCTTGAGGACTCTATGCATGGCAGTTTCGGACTACCATGGGGCTCTCACTATGGCTCTCAACATTTTATTTTGGAAGCGCTGGATAACTTGCAGATTGCTGCTCTTGGTGCATCCCCAGAGAGGATCCGTATGTCGATCAGGAGGCGTAGCCAGTTTAGTATTAGGGCCTATGTTCAACCAATTAATTTTATCAGAAAAATAATAACCTATAAGACCGCGCTAGGATTTTAGAAAAACAGCTTTTTTCTACAACCCAACAATTGTGTAATTTTAGGTTAAAAAATAGGATAAAATATTATTAAAACGTTCAAAATTTCATCGGGAAGCTTCCAATCCCTGATTTCCCTGGATCGTTCCCACCTCCTCAAAAAACATCGACCTGGTTACGCCACTGATGTCAATCCAGACTAGAACCCTTGCTTGTACACCAGCAATTTACTGTAGGTGCTCAGAATACCGACCTACGAGCCACGCTAAGTTAACGAAGATGTTTACCTATCTAGGTACTGTTACATCTGTAGAAGGGCTGCACACAGCCGTTGCGTGCGTTGCATATCGGAAGTTACTTCAGTGTAAGTAATTATATTTTGCAAGACGCGTTAAAGCAATGTTTAATTATGCAATGAGTACGAACAGGAAGATTTCGTCGGTTAATCAGCGAGCCAAGTGGTGTTCAGAAAGTCTGACCGAGTCAGTGAAAGTTTGGGTGATATTTAGAGCGGAACATTTCCAGCTGGTAGAGCCTCATCCCAACAAGGCCAATATAGTCGGGCTACAGACAAGGGAGCGTTGATTCAATTTACTCTAGTTAAATTTTAAGCCGCAGTCGTATTACTAAAATCCCTTTTGAGTTGCAGGACTCACTTGTATGAAAGCTTAAATAACTCGGCGACCCGAAACGGCCGTCCTCATTTAACCTCAAGAGTATATATACTCTTACAGCTACTATAAACGCTTATTAACATATGTTTATGTAGGTTAATATGTATAAGTATCTATTTGTTTATAATTATAATGATTTCTTGAACAACTGTGGCCTATGTTATAATATTTTAAATAACAAACTTAATAACCACTAAATAACTTTATTTAATCACTTGATGTACATTTCGGTTACCAGGTAACCATCTTCAGAATTACTGAACAAAAGTAATTTAATTTACAACGTAACATATATAGCAAAAAAATATTGAGGTTATAAATTTATTGTTATTTATTAAGTCAAGTGAAAATGTTTAAGACAAAATAACAATAAATTTATAACCTCAATATTTTTTGCTATGTATGTTACGTTATAAATTAAATTAATTTTGTTCAGTACTTCTGAAGATGGTTACCTGGTAACCGAAATGTACATCAAGTGATTAAATAAAGTTATTTAGTGGTTATTGGGTTTGTTATTTAAAATATTATAATTATTTGTTTGGTTAAAAATGTTGTTATGGCTTAGATGAGAATCAAATTTATAGAATAAAAGTAATAGAAAACGCGGGTTCTGTCAAATCAAAGCTGTTGTAGAGAGGCGGGTATAAAGGGGTTTCGTGCAGATTAAAATTTACTCATTATGTCACAGAAAAGATTAAGCCTCTAAACCTACAAGTAAGAATTTTATGTTCATCATACGTAGCCTACTAACCTAAAATGTTTCACACTAACACTGAATGTTACTAAATTTACTGAAACAAGTAGGCTAATATTAATTTAAAAAATTTTAAGTCAACTACTCGAATTAACAAAGAAAAATTGTATTTTAAGGGAGGTGAGTGTGTATGTGTGTCCGTGCGTGCGCGTGCGCGAAAGGGTGACGAAAGTTACCCTAACCAGATACATAGTAATTGATTCCATCTTCACGCGAACTACTAGTTTTTAACTAAAAACACTTGTACATATGTTACACCTGCTTATAGTAACACTTACTTTTATACTTGTTGAGGAGGGCCGTTTGGGGAGGTGTGTCCCATTGTCAACTCAGACTGTAACACATAAGTAATTCATTGTTACATCAGTTACGGTCTGAGTTGACAATAGGGCACATCTCCCGAAACAGCCGTCCTCAACAATTATAAAAGTAAGTACTACCATAGGCCAGTGTAATTTATTTACAAGTGACTTTAGTGTCTAACAAGATATTTTTTAAATATGGCTAAGTAGTAAAGTGGATAACATAACCCTCAACTCCTGAAGAATAGATAAAGGAGAGTGTTGAAAAATAAGGTTATGTTTATAAGACATAAATTAATTTAACACTCAAACATGCATTAGTAGGTTACACTTGCCTAGAATAGCGTTTACTTTTTTTGTTTAACCAGAACGGCTGAGTCTTGAGATGTGTCCCATTGTCAACTCCGTAACTGACCTGTTGGTTTTTAGGTTAGGGTGGGGTAGGATAAGGATATTAGGTCTTTTTAAAGAGTATTTGGGGATACAATGTCACTATGCGTTGCTTGTGACATGTTAAGCGTATGTGTTGTAGTTTGAAATGTTTGTGTATATCATATTGTTCGGTCGTGTAGCAATGGTTAGTTTTGTTTTGTTTGCGTAGAATTTGTAAGTTAACATTGTTTGTGTATTTGTGGATGTGAGTTATTCAGCGAAGTTTGATTGGGCGCTTTTATGTGTTCTTTGTATCTTGTGTAAGATGACCTTCCTGTGTAACCAATATAAAAACTGGGGCTCTAACTGCAAGTTAATTTGTAAACACCAGCGGAGTTGTTAATGTCTTTCACAACAGTTCTACTGCCGTTTCCATCATCTTTTGGCAATGAGAGAACGGATTTATTTTCTTTTCATAACACAAATATAGATTTAAAATCTGTGTCTACGGCGATCATTAACGGGCTATCAATTAGGCCGACACTACTAACCTGCCTTTGTGATTTTGTAGGCCTTCCACGTGGGTCAGATAACTCACTAGGTCGCCATTAATTTCCAGGTAACCCATGTGATTAAGCAATTATTAGGTTTATCGATTAGCCTTATTCACAGTGTAATTATATTTTCAAATGACGAATTAGCCTACATTTGCCACGTGCAGTTGTATGAGACAAGTTAATCGCCGTGACTAACAGAAGAAATTTAAATTTTAAGGTCTCTTAGTAAATTAATTTACTCAGGCCAAAAAAAAAAAAAAAATATTATAGTTACTTTTTATTAAATACTTGAAATTAATATAAATAACGTAACATAACCTCTGCGTTAAAACAGTTGTTCTACTGCATAACTTATAGCATATAATCAGCTGTTTTATGAAATCATATGTTATCAGTTATTTTAAGCCAAATGGGGCGTTATAACTATATTGGTTGCTTTACTCTTTTTAAAAAACGTTTTTCCGCCATACAAAATTAAAATTAATTAATTAAATTTATTTAATGACAATACTGGAAAACTGTGTTAACATCAAGTGTTATACACTACATGTAAGAAGTTTAAGTTCAAATGTATTTGAACTTGAGTGGATGAATGAAATGTATTTTATCAACGATTGAAAATTTGAAAAAGATATGTATTGATAAATAAATATATAAATAAATAAATAAATATATATATATATATCATCTGAGTGTGAACTAATAGAAAGAATTGAACGAAGTAAAATTTCGTTTGTTGACGCCAGTAGCGGATTTAAGGGGACTCTTAGGGGCTCAAGCCCCTCCCAAAATATGGAAAAATTTTTAAACTATAAAATAACACTATAAATGCAAACTAAAATGTCAGTTCTAATGTCTGCGTTCGTCCCCGATTTAAATCTACTTAATAATCAGTAGAATATGTTTACAAACCCATACTATTCACTATAATCCTACACTGTAATCATTAATAAATACCCACAATGTAATAAACAGGTTTTGTATACATTGTAAATATATGGTAAATGTGACTAAATAATTCGTGTGTAATATTACTTAGCAGGCCTATAACTATTTCTCTCGGATAGAAGACCCTTAGAGTTTACACTGTATCTTTATATCTCCTAAATATTTTCCAGACGAGGGGGCCCTTTCCTCCCCTCACACCAGCCCTTCCCAAAATATTTTTCTAGATCCGATCCTGGTTGACGCTATTAGTTCAGTTTAAATGATTCATTAGGAATTAAAGAAAGTCAGTGAACTAATGAACGGGTTATTAAAGTCACTGCAATCGTCTGTTACCATTGTAATTCTAGACAATTACCAGATATTACTGACGCAATGCACCTTGCCCCCTCAGCAGTTCGAAACGAGTAGGCCTCATGAGAATCTAATCAGAAACGCACCCATTACCTTTCTAAGTAGATGGTTATATTACCTCCTCAAAGATTTAACCTTTATTTCCTACTCTTTAGCTACTCCTTTTTTAATCCTAATTCATTCAGTTTCATCACCAAAGGTTTTTATCAAAAAGCGACCCAGAAAAATTATAATACACTAAAAATGCTTGAACTTACATTAGTTTGTAACACTTGCCTATAGTAGCACTTACTTTATTGTTTAATGAGGACGGCCCTTTCGAAAGATGTGCCCGATTGTCCGACTTGGCACTGGGACACATCTAAAGAAACTGTCATCCTCAATAATTTAGTATTATAGTTGCTAAATATCGACTTCAAAAATTCCTAATTATTTGTTAAATTTAGAAATAATTTGTTGATGTATGTTATTTGTATGAACCGAGTATACGTGAGTTGCGATTAATTTTTACATTGTTTCCGATTCGAGTTATAAGACGGGGAAATCGCTCAGCGCCAACATCTGCGCCAGGTGCACGGCTTAGCGTACACGCGCCGCCTCGCGCTGTCAAAACTGCTGTTATGCTGGTGGAAGACTGTCTTCATCAATTTAAGGGGATCCGTAAATAAAATTAACATAATTAAATTCATTATTTAGCCTTATTATTTACGAAATTCAAGAACTTAAAGGAAGTGTTCAAGGAACGTAGGCACAAAAAATTAAAATAGCATATTAATAAAATATCGTATCCATTAACCATATGATCAAATTAAACTTGGATTACACGGAAATACGTCCAGTGCAATAGAAAAACCAGGAGTTTTAATATACCCTAATAGAATACTATAATTAAGAATGCACAAAAGTTTATAAAGCTTTATACGAACATTTCTTGGTATCTCGACTCATTTCCATTGTATATTGCATTGATATGAACATTTCTTGAAAGTCGGAATAATTTCCTTTTTATACCGCATTGATATAAACGTTTCTTGAAAGCATGACTCATTTCCTTTGTACACTGTATTGATATGAACATTTCATGGAAACCCAGCTCATTCCTTTGTATACTGTATTGGTGTAAACATTTCTTGGAAGCCCGACTCATTTCCTTTGAATACTGTATTGATATGAACATTTCATGGAAACCCAGCTCATTCCTTTGTATACTGTATTGGTGTAAACATTTCTTGGAAGCCCGACTCATTTCCTTTGAATACTGTATTGATATGAACATTTCATGGAAACCCAGCTCATTCCTTTGTATACTGTATTGGTGTAAACATTTCTTGGAAGCCCGACTCATTTCCTTTGAATACTGTATTTATATGAACATTTCATGGAAACCCAGCTCATTCCTTTGTATACTGTATTGGTGTAAACATTTCTTGGAAGCCCGACTCATTTCCTTTGAATACTGTATTGAATGAACATATAATGGAAGCCCGGCTCATTTCCTTTGAATACTGTATTGATATAAAAATTACATGGAAGCCCGACTCATTTCCTTTGTATACTGTATTGATATGAACAATACATGGAAGCCCGACTCATTTCCTTTGTATACTGTATTGATATAAACATTTCTTGAAACCCCGAGTCATTTCCATTGTACACTGCATTGATATAAACATTTCTTGAACGCCCGACTCATTTCCTTTTGTAAATTGTATTAATATGAACAATACATAAAAGCCCGACTCATTTCCATTGTATACTGCATTGATATAAACGTTTCTTGAAAGCACGACTCATTTCCTTTGTATACTTTATTGATATAAACAATACATGAAAGCCCATCACATTTCCTTTGTATACTGTATTGATATGAACAATACATGGAAGCCCGACTCATTTCCTTTGTATACTGTATTGATATAAACATTTCTTGAAACCCCGAGTCATTTCCATTGTATACTGCATTGATATAAACATTTCTTGAACGCCCGACTCATTTCCTTTTGTAAATTGTATTAATATGAACAATACATAAAAGCCCTACTCATTTCCATTGTATACTGCATTGATATAAACGTTTCTTGAAAGCACGACTCATTTCCTTTGTATACTGTATTGATATGAACAATACATGGAAGCCCGACTCATTTCCTTTGTATACTGTATTGATATAAACATTTCTTGAAACCCCGAGTCATTTCCATTGTATACTGCATTGATATAAACATTTCTTGAACGCCCGACTCATTTCCTTTTGTAAATTGTATTAATATGAACAATACATAAAAGCCCGACTCATTTCCATTGTATACTGCATTGATATAAACGTTTCTTGAAAGCACGACCCATTTCCTTTGTATACTTTATTGATATGAACAATACATAAAAGCCCGACTCATTTCCATTGTATACTGCATTGATATAAACGTTTCTTGAAAGCACGACTCATTTCCTTTGTATACTTTATTGATATGAACAATACATAAAAGCCCGACTCATTTCCATTGTATACTGCATTGATATGAACGTTTCTTGAAAGCACGACTCATTTCCTTTGTATACTTTATTGATATGAACAATACATAAAAGCACGACTCATTTCCTTTGTATACTGTATTGATATGAACAATACATAAAAGCCCGACTCATTTCCATTGTATACTGCATTGATATAAACGTTTCTTGAAAGCCCATCACATTTCCTTTGTATACTTTATTGATATGAACAATACATAAAAGCCCGACTCATTTCCATTGTATACTGCATTGATATAAACGTTTCTTGAAAGCCCATCACATTTCCTTTGTATACTTTATTGATATGAACAATACATAAAAGCCCGACTCATTTCCATTGTATACTGCATTGATATAAACGTTTCTTGAAAGCACGACTCATTTCCTTTGTATACTTTATTGATATGAACAATACATAAAAGCCCGACTCATTTCCATTGTATACTGCATTGATATAAACGTTTCTTGAAAGCCCATCACATTTCCTTTGTATACTTTATTGATATGAACAATACATAAAAGCCCGACTCATTTCCATTGTATACTGCATTGATATAAACGTTTCTTGGAAGCACGACTCATTTCCTTTGTATACTTTATTGATATGAACAATACATAAAAGCCCATCACATTTCCTTTGTATACTGTATTGATATAAACGTTTCTTGAAAGCCCATCACATTTCCTTTGTATACTTTATTGATATGAACAATACATAAAAGCCCATCACATTTCCTTTGTATACTGTATTGATATAAACGTTTCTTGAAAGCCCATCACATTTCCTTTGTATACTTTATTGATATGAACAATACATAAAAGCCCGACTCATTTCCATTGTATACTGCATTGATATAAACGTTTCTTGAAAGCACGACTCATTTCCTTTGTATACTTTATTGATATGAACAATACATAAAAGCACATCACATTTCCTTTGTATACTGTATTGATATAAACGTTTCTTGAAAGCCCATCACATTTCCATTGTATACTGCATTGATATAAACGTTTCTTGAAAGCCCATCACATTTCCTTTGTATACTTTATTGATATGAACAATACATAAAAGCCCGACTCATTTCCATTGTATACTGCATTGATATAAACGTTTCTTGAAAGCACGACTCATTTCCTTTGTATACTTTATTGATATGAACAATACATAAAAGCCCATCACATTTCCTTTGTATACTGTATTGATATAAACGTTTCTTGAAAGCCCATCACATTTCCATTGTATACTGCATTGATATAAACGTTTCTTGAAAGCACGACTCATTTCCTTTGTATACTTTATTGATATGAACAATACATAAAAGCCCATCACATTTCCTTTGTATACTGTATTGATATAAACGTTTCTTGAAAGCCCATCACATTTCCATTGTATACTGCATTGATATAAACGTTTCTTGAAAGCCCATCACATTTCCTTTGTATACTTTATTGATATGAACAATACATAAAAGCCCGACTCATTTCCATTGTATACTGCATTAATATAAACGTTTCTTGAAAGCCCATCACATTTCCTTTGTATACTTTATTGATATGAACAATACATAAAAGCCCGACTCATTTCCATTGTATATTGCATTGATATAAACGTTTCTTGAAAGCCCATCACATTTCCTTTGTATACTTTATTGATATGAACAATACTTAAAAGCCCGACTCATTTCCATTGTATACTGCATTGATATAAACGTTTCTTGAAAGCCCATCACATTTCCTTTGTATACTTTATTGATATGAACAATACATAAAAGCCCGACTCATTTCCATTGTATACTGCATTGATATAAACGTTTCTTGAAAGCCCATCACATTTCCTTTGTATACTTTATTGATATGAACAATACATAAAAGCCCGACTCATTTCCATTGTATACTGCATTGATATAAACGTTTCTTGAAAGCCCATCACATTTCCTTTGTATACTTTATTGATATGAACAATACATAAAAGCCCGACTCATTTCCATTGTATACTGCATTGATATAAACGTTTCTTGAAAGCCCATCACATTTCCTTTGTATACTTTATTGATATGAACAATACATAAAAGCCCGACTCATTTCCATTGTATACTGCATTGATATAAACGTTTCTTGAAAGCCCATCACATTTCCTTTGTATACTTTATTGATATGAACAATACATAAAAGCCCGACTCATTTCCATTGTATACTGCATTGATATAAACGTTTCTTGAAAGCCCATCACATTTCCTTTGTATACTTTATTGATATGAACAATACATAAAAGCCCGACTCATTTCCATTGTATACTGCATTGATATAAACGTTTCTTGAAAGCCCATCACATTTCCTTTGTATACTTTATTGATATGAACAATACATAAAAGCCCGACTCATTTAAATTGTATACTGCATTGATATAAACGTTTCTTGAAAGCCCATCACATTTCCTTTGTATACTTTATTGATATGAACAATACATAAAAGCCCGACTCATTTCCATTGTATACTGCATTGATATAAACGTTTCTTGAAAGCCCATCACATTTCCTTTGTATACTTTATTGATATGAACAATACATAAAAGCCCGACTCATTTCCATTGTATACTGCATTGATATAAACGTTTCTTGAAAGCCCATCACATTTCCTTTGTATACTTTATTGATATGAACAATACATAAAAGCCCGACTCATTTCCATTGTATACTGCATTGATATAAACGTTTCTTGAAAGCACGACTCATTTCCTTTGTATACTTTATTGATATGAACAATACATAAAAGCCCATCACATTTCCTTTGTATACTGTATTGATATAAACGTTTCTTGAAAGCCCATCACATTTCCTTTGTATACTTTATTGATATGAACAATACATAAAAGCCCGACTCATTTCCATTGTATACTGCATTGATATAAACGTTTCTTGAAAGCACGACTCATTTCCTTTGTATACTTTATTGATATGAACAATACATAAAAGCCCATCACATTTCCATTGTATACTGCATTGATATAAACGTTTCTTGAAAGCCCATCACATTTCCTTTGTATACTTTATTGATATGAACAATACATAAAAGCCCGACTCATTTCCATTGTATACTGCATTGATATAAACGTTTCTTGAAAGAACGACTCATTTCCTTTGTATACTTTATTGATATGAACAATACATAAAAGCCCATCACATTTCCTTTGTATACTGTATTGATATAAACGTTTCTTGAAAGCCCATCACATTTCCATTGTATACTGCATTGATATAAACGTTTCTTGAAAGCACGACTCATTTCCTTTGTATACTTTATTGATATGAACAATACATAAAAGCCCGACTCATTTCCATTGTATACTGCATTGATATAAACGTTTCTTGAAAGCCCATCACATTTCCTTTGTATACTTTATTGATATGAACAATACATAAAAGCACGACTCATTTCCTTTGTATACTGTATTGATATAAACGTTTCTTGAAAGCCCATCACATTTCCTTTGTATACTTTATTGATATGAACAATACATAAAAGCCCGACTCATTTCCATTGTATACTGCATTGATATAAACGTTTCTTGAAAGCCCATCACATTTCCTTTGTATACTTTATTGATATGAACAATACATAAAAGCCCGACTCATTTCCATTGTATACTGCATTGATATAAACGTTTCTTGAAAGCCCATCACATTTCCTTTGTATACTTTATTGATATGAACAATACATAAAAGCCCGACTCATTTCCATTGTATACTGCATTGATATAAACGTTTCTTGAAAGCCCATCACATTTCCTTTGTATACTTTATTGATATGAACAATACATAAAAGCCCGACTCATTTAAATTGTATACTGCATTGATATAAACGTTTCTTGAAAGCCCATCACATTTCCTTTGTATACTTTATTGATATGAACAATACATAAAAGCCCGACTCATTTCCATTGTATACTGCATTGATATAAACGTTTCTTGAAAGCCCATCACATTTCCTTTGTATACTTTATTGATATGAACAATACATAAAAGCCCGACTCATTTCCATTGTATACTGCATTGATATAAACGTTTCTTGAAAGCCCATCACATTTCCTTTGTATACTTTATTGATATGAACAATACATAAAAGCCCGACTCATTTCCATTGTATACTGCATTGATATAAACGTTTCTTGAAAGCACGACTCATTTCCTTTGTATACTTTATTGATATGAACAATACATAAAAGCCCATCACATTTCCTTTGTATACTGTATTGATATAAACGTTTCTTGAAAGCCCATCACATTTCCTTTGTATACTTTATTGATATGAACAATACATAAAAGCCCGACTCATTTCCATTGTATACTGCATTGATATAAACGTTTCTTGAAAGCACGACTCATTTCCTTTGTATACTTTATTGATATGAACAATACATAAAAGCCCATCACATTTCCATTGTATACTGCATTGATATAAACGTTTCTTGAAAGCCCATCACATTTCCTTTGTATACTTTATTGATATGAACAATACATAAAAGCCCGACTCATTTCCATTGTATACTGCATTGATATAAACGTTTCTTGAAAGAACGACTCATTTCCTTTGTATACTTTATTGATATGAACAATACATAAAAGCCCATCACATTTCCTTTGTATACTGTATTGATATAAACGTTTCTTGAAAGCCCATCACATTTCCATTGTATACTGCATTGATATAAACGTTTCTTGAAAGCACGACTCATTTCCTTTGTATACTTTATTGATATGAACAATACATAAAAGCCCGACTCATTTCCATTGTATACTGCATTGATATAAACGTTTCTTGAAAGCCCATCACATTTCCTTTGTATACTTTATTGATATGAACAATACATAAAAGCACGACTCATTTCCTTTGTATACTGTATTGATATAAACGTTTCTTGAAAGCCCATCACATTTCCTTTGTATACTTTATTGATATGAACAATACATAAAAGCCCGACTCATTTCCTTTGTATACTGCATTGATATAAACGTTTCTTGAAAGCACGACTCATTTCCTTTGTATACTTTATTGATATGAACAATACATAACAGCCCGACTCATTTCCATTGTATACTGCATTGATATAAACGTTTCTTGAAAGCCCATCACATTTCCTTTGTATACTTTATTGATATGAACAATACATAAAAGCCCGACTCATTTCCATTGTATACTGCATTGATATAAACGTTTCTTGAAAGCCCATCACATTTCCTTTGTATACTTTATTGATATGAACAATACATAAAAGCCCGACTCATTTCCATTGTATACTGCATTGATATAAACGTTTCTTGAAAGCACGACTCATTTCCTTTGTATACTTTATTGATATAAACAATACATGAAAGCCCATCACATTTCCTTTGTATACTGTATTGATATGAACAATACATGGAAGCCCATCACATTTCCTTTGTATACTGTATTGATATGAACAATACATGGAAGCCCGATTCCTTACTTTCTTTCAAATAGATAAAATAGCCTCAAATATAAATAAGGTTGGATATAACGGAAGCTCGAAATATCAGGACTCGGAATTTCGCGACTCTTCTGTACATAAGCATATAGGAAAAAAACATGTAAATTGAAAATAGCATATAAATTCAAAATATAATATCAGATCAAAGTAGCATTTTAATTAAAAATAGCATGTAAATTGCAAATAGCATGTAAAATGAAAATAGCATATAAATTCAAAAAATATCAAAAATCAAAGTAGCATGTGAAATTAAAATAGCATAAAAAAATAACAAAGCATGTAAATTGATATTAGCATATAAATTGAAAATACCTTATAAATTCAAAATAGCATGTGAATTCAAAATAGCATATGAAATAACATAACACAAAATCAAAGTAGCACGTAAATTCAAATTAGCATGTAAATGCAAAATAGCATACAAATTTAAAATAGCATATAAATTTAAAGTAGCATGTGCATTTGAAGTAGCATATAAAATAACATAGCTTGTAAATTGGAATTAACAGGTAAATTGAAAATAGCATATAAATTTAAAATAACCTTATAAATTCAAAATAGCATGTGAATTCAAAATAGCATATAAAATAACATAACATAAATTAAAATTAGCGTGTAAATTGAAAATAGCATATAAATTTAAAGTAGCATTGGAATTTGAAGTAGAATATAAACTAACATAGCGTGTAAATTGGAAATAGCAGGTAAATTTAAAATACCTTATTAATTCAAAATAGCATATAAATTCAAAGTAGTATGTGAATTCAACATAGCATATGAAAATTATATAGCATGTAAATTAGAAATAGCATATAAATTGAAAATGTGTATAAATTCAAAATACCATATAAAAATAACAGCATGTACATTGAATATAGCATAAGAATTGAAAATCTGTATAAAGTCAAAAAAGAATGTAAAAGTCGCATGTGAATTCAAAACAGCATGTAAATTTAAAATAGCATATAAATTGAAATTATCTTATAAATTAAAAATAGCATATAAATTCAAAGTAGCATGTGAATTCGAAATTGCATATAAAATAACATAGCATGTAAATTGAAAATAGTCTATACATTAAAAATAATATAATTCAAAATAGCATATATACTCAAAACAGCATATAAATTTTAAATAGCACAACAATTGAAATTAGTAGATAAATTGGTAATAGCATATAAATTGAAAATCTGTATAAATTCAATATAGAATATAAAATCAAAACAGCATGTGAATCCAAATAGCATGTAAATGCAGAATAGCATATAAGAATATCATAGCGTGTAAATTTAAATTAACATAAATATTGAAAAGAGCGCATAAATTCAAAATAGAATATAAATTCAAAGTAGCATGTCAATTCAAAATAGCTAGAAAAGTCAAAGTAGCATGTGAATTCAAAATTACATGTAAAGTAAAAAATAGCATATAAAAAACCATAGCATGTAAATTGAAATTAGCATATAAAAAATAGCATATAAATTCAAAATAGCATATAAAAATAACAGCTTGTAAATAGACATTAGGATTTAAATTGAATATAGCATATGAATTGAAAATCAGTATAAATTCAAAAAAGCAAATAAAGTCAAAGTAGCATGTGAATTCGAAATAGCATATAAATGCAACATAGCATATAAGAACATAACATGTAAATTTAAATTAGCATAAATATTGAAAAGACCGCATAAATTCAAAATAGTACATATATTCAAAATAGCATGTAAATTCAAAATAGCATAAGAAAATAATATAGCAAGTAAATTTAAAATAGCATATAAATTCAAAGTCACGTGTGAATTCTAAATAGCATGTAAATGCAAAATAACATATAAGAATAACATAGCATGCAAATTAAAATTAGCATAAATATTGAAAAGAACTCATAAATTCAAAATAGAATATGAATTCAAAGTAGCATGTCAATTCAAAATAGCATGTCAATTCAAAATAGCATGTAAATTCAAAATAGCATATGAAAATCATATAGCATGTAAATTGAAAATAGCATATAAATTCAAAGTAGCATGTGAATTCAAAATGTATGTAGAATCAAAATAGGATATATAAAACCATTGAAATTAGCATATAAAAAGTAGCATATAAATTCAAAATAGCATATAAACATAACAGCTTGTAAATTGAAATTAGGATGTAAATTAAATATAGCATATGAATTGAAAATCTGTATAAATTCAAAATAGCATATAAAGTCAAAGTAGCATGTGAATTCAAAATAGCATGTAAATTGAAAATAGCAAATAAATTAAAAATACCTTATAAATTCAAAATAGCATATAAATTCAAAGCAGTATGTGAATTCAAAATAGAATATAAATATAACATAACAAGTAAATTGGAAGTAGCATGTAATTTGAAAATAACATATAAAAAAAATAGCCTATAAATTCAAAATAACAAAATAATTAAAAATAGCTTATATACTCAAAACAACATATAAATTCAAAATAGCACATAAATTGAAATTAGCAGATAAATTGGAAATAGCATATAAATTTGAAATGACTTATAGATTCGAAATAGCATATAAATTTAATATAGTTTATAAATTGAAATTATCATATAAATTTAATCTATCATGTATCATATATATATATACATATATAAATGTGGAGGGCGTGTGTTTGCATGTGAGTATGTAACACTTACCTATTAATGACACATGCTAATAACTTGATGCTTATAAAAATAATAAAATTTGTAAGTGGGCAATTTGTATAAAAATTTACCAAAACAAAACTTGTTTTTACTGGATATTGTACCGGATGAAAGTGATGTATGGTAGTTATACGGAAAATATTAATTAATATGTTGAATGCCAACTTGAAGATTTTTCTTTGGAGCAAGTGATATTATTTGTGCCTGTCCCCATACCTTTCTTATGAGCATTATGCTACACGACAGGGACTGATTAATCACTTACTTAGTTGTTTAATGAGGATGGCCATTTCTGGAGATGTGTCCCCACTGTTAACTCAGACCTTGTTGTTTTAGTTGGGGTAGGATAGGAAATCCATATTAGGTGATTTTTGAAGGTTGTTTGGCCTTATAATGTCAAAAGGTGTGCATGATTTTTAATGTAATTGGGTTTTGAGTAAGTATGTTGGACGTAGCTTGAAATGTTTGCGTACTGTTTGGTTGAGTGGAGTTGGCTATTTTTATTTAGTTTGAATAGAATCTGTTTATGTTATGATTGTGTATTTTTTAAATAGTTATCATTTTGAAACAGGTAAACAATTTGTTTTCAAGCACTTAGAGTCTGATCTAAAAAATAATAAAATAGACAATAGGTTAGTGTCCCTTTTGTCATCTATCGCCTTCCAAACAATAACTATTTGCAATGCTTCTTTTGTCACCTGTGATACTTCCGTCATGGTAAACTTCTTAATGTTTCTTGAAACATATCCTTTTATCCGACCCCAAACCAGTTCTATGGTATTAAGGTGATAATGGTTTGGTGTCAGACAAGAACTCATAGCAACCATTCCATAGAAAAACTTTGAATCCAACTTTTTGAATCCATTGAAAAAGTAAGTTTGCAACTCTGATGGAAGGAGTCGAGGTACGGTGAGGTTTCTTAAGTTGCTTCAGCAACTTTCTTTTAATTTTAATTCAAGTGTAAGAGGAAATGTAATGAACCAAACACCAAGTTCATAAAAATGTGTGTTCTTTGTTGCAACTCTTAGCCTATTGAACAATATTGTATTATATAAATGAGCACTACATCCAATTGAGTTATGGAAATCAATAATGGGGCTGTTTAAGTAATTCTAATATTTGCGTAATAAAAGGATTTCAAAATAAGGCATATAAATATATTGTTAATATGCTTTCACATCTATGTTATCCACTCCAACCTGAATATTAAGATGGTGAGGGATATTTTCTGCAGATTTGCCAGATATCAACACAGACTTCAAAATCTCATTAATATTGATCTAAAATGAAAAAAAAACATTTCATTTCAACTAAATAGCTTTGTAACTTGTTATACTTGCCTATAGTAGCAGTTACTTTATATTGTTGAGGACGGCCATTTCAGGAGATGTGTCCCATTGTCAATTCAGACAGTAACTGACCTCAAGGTTTGGCCGACCTGTAGGTTAGGCTGGGGGTGGAATATTAGGGTAAGGAGTAGGTATATTTTTGTATTATTAGTTATGATGTCGAAAAGTGTATGTGAGTTATAATGTAATTGGGTGTTGAGTATGCGTGTAAAATACACCTACATCCCTACGCTAACCTCCAAAAACCTTGAGGTGAGTTACAGTCTGAGTTGACAATGGGACACATTTCCCGAAACGGCCGTCCTCAACAATTACAAAAGCAAAGTGCTACTATAGGCAAGTGTAACATATTTACAAGTGTTTTAGTTAAAAACTAGTAGCTCACATGAAGATGGAATCAACAAATACTTTATTTTATACTGCCAATATATAGCTAAAGCAAATTATTTCACAATGGACACAGTAAGAAAATGTACTTTTTTGTAAAAAAAGGAAGGTAATGCTGATAATTTTTAGACTGTTAATAAAACATTTTTATATTTTTTGATTCCATCTTCACGTGAGCTACTAGTTGTTAATAAAAACAACTGATAATTGGAAAAAAATTAAAAATAAAGGTGTTGTTGAGCATCAAACATTAAGCAGCAATTACTGTATATTTAATAACAAATATTGCTAAATGAATAACTTTTAAAATACTGTATAAGGCAAACATTATTTTGAGTCACCTGCAAAGACACTTTATTAGTCTAAAACTGGCCAAAAACATGTTTAATATACAGATGGGTTAATTACAGATTGGAGTTACAATATGGACCAAAACATGTCATATAAAAAATATTTTAAAAAAAGTCAATTCCTTCTTAAATCAACAAACAAAAAATTTTATTTTAGTTTCTTATTATTTTATAATTACAATTAATATAAATATGTGTATACATATGTCAGCATCACAATATTAAGTGGCAAAATAGCAAATTTCCTTGAAATTTTCCATTTTCCTTTATATGTATGGTGTTGGCCTACTATTTTTATTTGTTACTATTTATACGCTTTCATTTTTTTGTCGCATTGTCCGTTTGTGAAGCAAAGTTCGATAACAATAATCCACCTTTTTGGTTTATTCTATTTTTTTCATTCATGTTTAATCCTAGAGCATTATTTATGATAGTGTGGTAACCATGGTGACAATTTAAGGTTATACAATGGAGGTTTTTCATATAGATCTTTGAGAAGTTCATTTCTAGCTATGGAAAGTTGGCTCAGTGCTAACTAGCGCTAGATTTCGTACAGGCGCGTATCCAGCGACTTGCTTTGGGGGGTGATCGATGCATTATATATATATATATATATATATATATATATATATATATATATATAATAAGTGTGTGTGTGTGTGTGTGCACGCGCGCGTGTATGTAAAAACATAGAACAGAAAAGGTTCTTTCTACGCTTGCGTTAGAAATTGGTAACGTGATAAAGATTCGTTGCAAATTATACTTTTTAATAAATAATTATTCCAGTTTCGATAACACTTATGGTTAGAGAATATTATTAATTTCATAATAAGTTATTATTATAAAAATGGTTTATTAATTAATATAAGTAGTTATTTTTCCAACACGAACAATTCCGGAGTCAACTGCGAATATTACGCTATCAAAATTACGAATTGAATATCATATGTTCGAGACTAAGCTTCACTAGCGCTATCTGTTGTTAAAATGTTTAGACGTTTACGAGGGTATGCCGAGGGAACGCGTCACTTTTCAAATTAAAAATTAAAATTTTATTTTTTATTTACAATAAAAGACGAATTAACTTAAGTAAAAGTCTAATTTAATAGAAAGTCCTAATTTAATAATATATTGTCGATTTTTAACCCAAAGTTCTTGAGGGTTGGGGAGGGGCGATCGCCCCATCGCCCCCCCCCCCTTGGATACGCGCCTGATTTCGTACATGAACAAACACGGTTCAAATCCGAAATAGACACCAAAATTTTTATACGTTAATTAATGAATAAATATTTTAAAATAACTATAATAACATCAATTGTCATCCACTATAGTTTTTTAAAAAAAGTATTTGAACTTGATTGGATGAATAAAATCGTATTTTATTCAAGATTGAAAATTTGTACAAGATATATATTAGGAGAGTGTGAGCTAATAGAAGGAATTTAATAATTATAATCTCAATGTTAAGGGTCTCTAGTCTTGCCAGGAGAATTTTTTCCCTTCAAATCTTCAACAATAACTTCAAATACAAAACTTTAAATCACAGGTAAATACACCTTTTAAAACAACCTGTTTAAAAACATTAATCACATTCTTCATGTACAAGCTAGTTTTGTGGAGAATGACTAAAAAAGAGGCGAAACCACTAATACTCTCTGAAAATCTAGAATGACTCTAATAATACAACCAACACCAAACCTCTGCTGTTGTCTAAATGTCTAAAGAAAATTGTCTAAAGAACTGTACTGTGTTCTTCTTTTGTAGATTTGATTAGGTTTCTGTTCCTTTAAGCTAAGGTTCCTAAGCTCCATCAGAAAGCGACATACCTTTAGACAGGAATAATAATGAATTATTGTTGGTACTGTACCTCTTAAAACAAAGATAGGATTTGTGATCCATGATTTCTCATAGATTTCAAAAAACCTGCTATTTAAGTGTCAAATATTTATTCAACACAGATATAGTAAGTTTGGAAAAGCCCTTATAAGGCTAGATTAATTCAACAATGCTGATTAAAAAGAATTTTATTTGGAACGTCACTTCAATCGGATAAGAGGGAGTTAGGAGAGGGGTATTTCCGTTAGCTTTTAATTTCATAGAAAAAAATATAAATTTATTATTTATAAGTTGTTATATACATGATTGTGAAACAAAATGTTTTTCATAAGTAATTTGAGTAACTGGATGAAAGCTATCTTACTACTGACGCATTTTGAAACAATCGTTTCATTGACGAAGCCAACCCACTACTCAAACCCGTTATTCAGCGAATTCAATTTGATTACAAGGAAATTTATTTTTTTTATTTTTTAAAAGATTATACTCATGTTTATGTGTTTTACTTTTACAAAAATAAGTTCACTAACATGTGTTACGTTGTCACTGTTCTTACAATATTCGAGCATTTATCTTGCACAGTATCAATTTCTTTTAATAATAATGCTACATTTTGCCGCAATAGGTGGAATTTGGACACTGGTACTTCAATACATTGCTTTTCTCCTGATTCAAGTGTTATTTCCAGATAGACAACAGGTTCTAGGACTCTGGCTAGATCTCTGAAAGAAAACAAAAAGAACTTAATATTGTTAACGTAATTTATTTTTACGCTTTGTTTTTATACGTCGTGGTTTCACCTTCAATTATAATATCTAGGTAATAAAATTTATTGTAGTTTTTCAAAACTATAATAGGTTTATTTTTATTTAAAATGTCATTTGACTTATGGTTTTTGACCAAGACATATAGATTTTGACTACTGAGAACTCTAGAACACCTGACACATAACTGACCATGGGTTGCATATAACTGAACCATTGATATATTATGTTAACACAGGCAATATATATTTATTATATTTTATTGAGTATATTATTATTTTACAGAGTACTTTATTTTATTTATGACAGTAGAAATTAGTATATTTGTAAACTGATAAATAATAAAAGTTTTTCTTCGTAAAATAAATTTAAAAAATGACCTAGTATTTCACTTTTCTAAAAGATCAATACTTCCATCAATCACCAAAAACTAACAAATCTTCAAAATTTTATAATACGTCCCATTATAACAGTAAATTTGTAATAGATAATTACATCTCCCAACACGATTATTCTGAGTTGTAAGTAAATCCATCTACATTGGTCTCTAAAAAACAAACATTGCAGTTGTCTAGATTATACATTATTATATTTATTAACATATAAATTAAAGAAATTTTAAGTTCAATTGCATTTTAATTTAATAATGTACAATAAATAAAGTAATATACATATTAAAAATGCTGTTAACCAAACTAACCTAAAAACATGTAAAATCAGTTGTATAAAATCATATTACGCACTTATTTTAAGTATCAGCTGTATGTCATGGCGTTATTCGTCATCTATTGATTAACAATTCGAAAAAAAAGTTTGATAAGAAAAGGAAAAGTACTGTACTTGTAAATAATGGTGGACCATACTCACTTGTTTACGTTTTTGCTAACAACTAAAAATGATTGCTACAGTTTTATACATATTTTTTGTCATTTGTTGATTCCATCTTCGCATGAGCTACTAGTAATCACTTACACTTTTAGAAAGTTTTAAACTTGCCTATAGTAGCACTTACTTTGCTTGTTGAGGACGGCCGTTTCGGGAGATGTGTCCCTTTGTCAACTCAGACCGTAACTGATCTCAAGGTTTACGTAGGTTAGGGTGGGGGTGGGATATTTTGGTGGTGTGGGTGTATTTTGTGAGTATTAGGAGTTATGATGTCAAAAAGTGCGTGTGAGTTGTAATGTAATTGTGTATTGAGTATGTGCTTGCCTATAGTAGCACTTACTTTGCTTGTTGCTCAATACACAATTACATTACAACTAATGCCCACTTTTTGACATCATAACTCCTAATACTCACAAAATACACCCACACCACCAAAATATCCCACCCCCACCCTAACCTACGTATACCTTGAGATCACTTATGGTCTGAGTTGACAAAGGGACACATCTCCCGAAACGGCCGTCCTCAACAAGCAAAGTAAGTGCTACTATAGGCAAGTTTAAAACTTTCTAAAAGTGTAAGATATTTTTTGTATTACAATAAAAATATTGGGAAAAACCCCAATACCACAAAAATAATAAAAAATGACTAATACTACATGTTAAATAGGATTAAATTCGATGACCATGTCATAATCATCAGTTTTTTAGGTCGGTCTAGTTTGTAAATTATTGTATTCTAGATTGTAATAGGACCATCTGATGATGATGATGATTTGGTCATCAAAATGTACATAAGGGTTTAATCTTAGTAACTAGTAATATTAGTTACTTTTTATTATTTTTGTGGTACTGAGGTTTTTGCCCATATTTTTATTGTAATATATTTTACCACTGTCCTGGATAGATAGGTGGAATACAGGAGCCGCTGGTCGCCACCTACACCAAATACAGTCAGAGCCCGCAAAAGAAGACATGTATAATAACATCCCCCATTCAATAGCAACTTTTGCAGCCAGCGCACGAACAGGACAAATTGTGACTCAGAATTATCTTTACCGTTTTAATCTCACGTTTTCACCTGAATGCAGCCTATGTGGGAATGAGGAGGAGGATCTGGAGCACATACTTATGCATTGTCATTACCCTATAGCAGCAAGGGACATCTTAAAAACACTGGTGTCGTCGTGGAGGGACATATTGAGAGATAAAGGTTACTGGTCTCTTGCATCCATCATCTACCATGGACATCGAGCTATCGGCTACACATGAAGCTGGACGCCTGTGTGGAGAAGTAAGTAAGTTTACCACTGTCCTCTTGATATTGTATATATTTTTCTATGTAATGCTTGAGATACTTTAATTTGTCTACATTATAAAAGTGATATTCTTAATAAATGTTGCCTTCATAGCTCACCTAGAAGATATGACGATATTAATTCTCCATTGAATAGGTTCTTTGGATGCATAATTTACTGGCATTTTAATGTTGGAAGATACCTTGAATAAAACATAAAATTATTGCAAAAACAATTACATATCTATTTTTAAAAAAAAACATACTTATTGTAATATGTAAGACAAACTGCAAATTAAGACATTTTATTAAAAAGAAGTAACCAAATGAAAGTTATAAAAAAAATCATAATTCACAGAGTAATAATTAAAAATACAAAACTGACTGAAAGAAAACTATGTAAAAATAGATAAAACGCTTAATAAGGTAAAAATCTTCAGATAACAAGTTTACAATTGAGATACCATTTTTTTTAAATACATAAAATAAAACAATAAAATGTTTTATAACTATTGGAAATCAGAATTAATTTTTACTACATACAAGAAAGGGGTTTATTAGTAAAGTAATCTCCTTCATTGAAATAATTAAAAAGGCCACTAATTAAAATAGTTCTATTTAATTCAGCCCAATAATCTACAGAGATTGTAGACCAATATAGTCAGATAGACTGTTTTATAACATAACTACAGGTTAGATGGAGTTTGTTAAACTTTACTTTAAAAGTTCACATGTTAGAATACAATTTTTAAAGTAACTATTTTTAAAACTTGAGGTCTGTAGCAAAAATGGTTATGAATAAAGCATAAGAAAAAGTTAGCTTTGGGAAACCTATGTTTGCTTTACCATGAACATTGTGCTACATACCTTACTAACCACAGTGGTGGATGGTTTAGCTCTTGTTTTCGCGTTGTGTAGAGCATTCGGTATAAATATTTTATGTGTGGGATTGTTCTAGTCCATTGGTTCCCAAACTCGCAGGATCGCGCGAGACCAGTTGGAAAGTAAAAAGGTAAATTAAATATATTTAATATTATATGAACAAACATGATGTTGCTAATGACTTTTGTTGTGCCCTTACTAAAATACAACTACAAATAGGCATGCTAGTGTAATAAATGCAGTCTCAAGCATCTCACTAACAGATTTGTCTATTATCAGTTAAAATGTACCTTGCAAATTAAAACTTGAAATGTTATATCATGTTTCTTGTGAAAGTGTGAATATATAAACTGTTTCTATATATATATATAATATTTGATTCTTTTTCATATGTCCATACCATTTATTTATAGTGTAATGTTAAGGGGGCGTGGGAGGATTTCATCTCAAGAGGAGGGGGCGTGGACCCAAAAAGTTTGGGAGCCCCGGTTGGTGTGTAATAAAGTGTTTTTATATTGTTGGTGGAAGTTTTCAATACACTTTCAAACAAAATGAAGTACTTATTTTCAAGGTTATTTCTTAAAACTAGCTGCCACCGATGGTGGCTCATCTCTCCTACTAAAGAAGGAAGGAAACATTCCGTAAGCATTCTGTGGAAGAATTTCCCAGGTTAAAGAATAAGAAAATATGGGGAATATTAGAGAAGGGGAAAGAGGATCTACTTCTACGTGTAAGAATGTTTTAAAAAGCGATGATTAAAATATAACTGTAAAAATGATTTTACATCTGCTACAGCATAGATCCTGATGACGTATTTTCCTGGCATATTGGTGATGCAATGTCAAAATTTATACCATCCTCAGCATCTCGTCTATAGTAAAAAGAGCTTCTACATTGTAAGTTTGAATACAGTCATTGACAACGCAACTTAAATATTTCCCTAATTGGGACCAAAAGGTTTTTTCCTTTTCTCTGTTTTTTAATGGCCTATTGTCAAAACGGTTGGTTTGAACAAGTATACGAAATATTTTGTTTAACATGGTGGTAGCAAAAACTTATAGCAATGGCTCTATTGTACATAGTTCATTTGTACTTAAATATTAATCTGTGTTATACCTCTGAAACCAAAACAAAAACCATACCTTTTTACACATCAATTCAAAAAACACAATCATTTATAGATTAGTTGGAGGACAAACCCATTCTCCTCTAGTAAAATTGTGTTGCAACTTTTAATTGGTGGTTTGTAACTATAACATTCTCACAGCTTTCCATCAGTCTACTATTTCAGTTCTGGCTCTATAATGGCTTTATGTTGACGGCAATTTTTGTACTATATTATGAGGGATAGTTCTAGACTTTTTTTACATATATGTCTCCCATTTAGTGCCATCACTACCCTCATAGTAAATAATAATTTGACAAACTATACCCCAAGGGGCCTGCTTCTTGTTGAAGCCATAGTGGTGGAACTATCGTCATATCCATTGATTCATATCGGTTGCATCATTCAGAATAATGATTGGCCATGACTACTTAGCTGCGCGCCTTCACTGTATTTATGTGGTGCCAACACCGGAGTGTCTACTGTGTGGAGGTGAGATCATGAATACCGAACACCCTCAGGATTCCACAGTCCTGGACTGAGCCCAGGATTGCGACAATCTCATTTTCAAGAAGGCCCATTTCTACTGGTCAGTACATCATCAAATGGCTAAACTGCCAAAGTGGGTGTTGGATAGTAAGTAAGTTAGTAATATCCATTATCCTTCGCATCAGATCGTTCAGAAACAATGTGCTTACTTTCACCATCTGAGGTAAATTTGTTTTCAACATTATCATTATCCGCACCCTAAACAATGTGGGAATATTTTTATACTGAGTGTCCACTAAGAAAAGCACAATCTATTTCAACAAATGTAACAATTTATTACACATACTTAAACAAAGACACATTCACTATAATAAAAACAAGTAATATGAAAAATTGTTTAAAAACAATTCCTACTGAGGTCAACATAGAAAATTTTATTTTGGTTATTTATTAATTTATAATTACAATTAATATTTGTGTGAGTGAGTGAGTGTGTGTGTGTGCGCGCATGCGCGTTTGTGTGTGTGTGTGTATGTGTATACTTTTGACAGAATCACAATTTTATGTGGCAAAATAGAAAGCAACTTTCCTTGCAATTTTCCATTTTCTTCCCTATACAGTGTATGGTGTTGGACTATTACTTTTATTAGTTAGTATTTATTTTTCTTTTTTTCGTATGTAATTTATGAGACGGTTGGGGTCAATAATTTTACATTCTGTTCATCTCTTGGAATGCTTCATTATTAAAAGGAACCTTTTTCTTCTGGTTTTATATATATGTACATCTTTAAGTAATAGATTTCTAGCTATGGGATATTTGGCTCAATGCCAAAGTGCTGGATTTCAAACATGTAGTCATTCAGTTAAAATCTGACTGAAACGTCAACATTAATGTATAATTATATGAAAAAAACTGTATTAACATCAATTGTCATCCACAATAAGTTTTAAAAAAATGTATTTAAACTTGATTAGATGAATAAAAAGGTATTTTGTTTACGACTGAAAATTTGTACAATATATATATATATATATATATATATATATATATATATATGCTGATACGTATTCCTTCATGGATGGAAAAATATGATGAATAGTTACTATCTGGAGTACATCCGTTCATTCTGCAGTCCATAAATTCGCAGTTCTGACGTTTCGCTAGAATCTCATCCAGCATTGACGAGGTGAACCTAACAACAGTAGAAGAGCGAGCCTCGTCAATGCTGGATGAGATACTAGCGAAACGTCGGAACTGCGAATTTATGGACTGCAGAATGAACGGATGTACTTCAGATAGTAACTATTCATCATCATATATATATATATATATATATAAGGAGGGTGTAAGGTAATAGAAGTAAATTGAAAAATATAAAACTCTACAAATAAGAGGTGATGAAATACCACTAACAACCGCTCAACAAAAAAACTACTTTAAAATAATGTAAATAAGTACAAAAAATAGCATGTGGTTAAAATAATCTTCACTCTACACAAAGAGTTGCTTAATTAGAATTACAAGAGGTTTTACTTTTGCTGCTCCCTTTTACTTCAAGTAAAGTCGCAACAGCAGAAAGCTATTATTCGTAACCCTCCTCAGGTATGACCAAGAATTATATTCTTATTACCAAGAAGATATTGCAGTAGATATTACAATTTTTGTGAAAAAATATGTTTAAAAAAACTATGAGAATGAAATTTTATCTAATTCTGCAATTGAAGGATGGTTATAGAACTTCCAAACATGTCTGATAAACTCAATTTTTTATAGAATTGTAGTTTTAAAAAATTTGCTTCATTCAAATTTCATTAATAAATTTCATCTTGTTCTTACACATACTTAAATTTAATGTCCATTGAGTAATCATTATTTTTCAAAGTATAAAGAAACAAATTAAAATTAGGAATAAATACGATTCACCCTTGTAGTCATTTTGTATATAACCTTTAAGTGTGACAAAGGTGTAATGTAGCATTTAATTATTAAAATTTTGTCTTACGAGTATTAATATACCTGCCAGTCCACCTTGTATGTCAATAACCCCCCCCCCCCGTAACAGTACCTGGCAATGCTACTAACTCACATAAATCTTAAGTAGTAAAGATTTAAAACATTTGTTCGCAATATTAGAACAGCCTAACAAATTGTATTTATGTTAATAAATTCTATTTTTACTTGAGCTACTAGTTTTTCACTAAGACACTTGCCTGTAGTATCCTTACTTTTTTTATTGTAGAGGACGGCTGTTTCAGGATGTGTCCCACTGTTAAGTTACGGTCTGAGTTAATACATCTCCCAAATCGCCCATCCTCAATAATCAAAAAAGTAATTGTTACTATAGGCAAGTGTAACAACTATGTTCAAGTGTTTTAACGAAATTAAATTCTGCTCTCATCTAAAACATTTGATGGTAGCCAAAATTATGTTTGATTATAATAAACTAATAAGTGAAAAATAAAAACAAATAGATTTTATCTGTAAAAGAATTATAGGCGAATTTCTATAAAATTGTCACATTTGTGTTTTACACTAAGCCCAATTTTAGCAATTTATGACAAGCTACTAATTACCAAAGATACACATTAGATTCGATTTAAATGTTTATCTAAAATACACTTGCCAAACATGTCTGAAATTTATGATGTTTAAATAACAGAAATACTTAATGTTTTCCCCAAAATGAGGAGAAATCTGTTGGAATATATGTAAAATAACAAAACAGCTGCAAAGACTAAAGACTCTCTATACCAAACATAACCTTAAAAAACACATTTACAACACGATACTTTTTGTATTAAAGACTTGCTATTAATTGTCAAATTAGTTCCCAAATTGGCATAATTACCTTAAATGTGTCTCAAATAAAGAGATATTTCATCAAAGATACGACAAATACAACAACTAATTTCTAGACTGAAATATTTTGACGGAGAACGCGATAAAGCAGACGACAGGACTGAGCATAGCAATCGAATCAACAAATCATTTCCATTACATTAATACTGTACCATGTATATCGAAAACAATCGATTTTTTCTGGTTTAAGGCGATCAGAAATAACAACTATACCGCCTACAGAAATGTGAAAAATTAATAAATTACTATATATAGGATTGATGATTACGTAGATCCATCAAAGCCCTAGTATGATATACACAGGGGATCAAATTTTGAAAGGTCCGTTATAGAAATCGGAATAAAGAAAAATAGAAGATATTAATGAAAGAACTAGGGAAGGGAAATAATAATACTTGTTCCTGGAAATAGGACAAAACTATAGGGGCGCAGAGGCAGGGTAGCTTACTTGAATTGTACATGGTAATTATCCTAATGCTAGAAAAACCTATCCTTAAACATTTTTGCGTTTTGAAAAAACCTATTATTACACAAAAATACATTTAAAACCTTACAACACTATTTTAACAATATGAACTAAATTAATCACTTTTACATTAGATTATGACTATCCAAACTTTAAATTTTTTAAAATTTACTGAGTTAAAACGTTTTTGATCGCTCCGTAGCGATCTTCATTAGTGTCTCTCCTTGGAGTTGTTGTAAGGTTAAGCGGTGACGGTTTTAAAGGCAGGTTTTCAATAGTATCAAAGAGTATGTGTGTTTTGTATTGGGTTTCTTCATTTAATATGTTTGTATTTTGTGGGTTTCTAAATTTCACATCGTTCTAGTGTGTTGAGATGTAGTCCTTTTTTATTGATGTGTAAGATTTCTAAGTTATGTCTGAGTTTTTGCATCCTATGTGATAAATCAAACAAAGACAGTGATGGATACTTAGATCAACTGGCATGTCTACTATTTGCTAACATGCACGAAAATTTCATTTCAGATTTACATTTTCTAAACGGAATGTAATTATTTATGTAATGTAAAATGTTTCTACTGAATCACTTAAGTATTTGTGTATTGTGTAAAATTGGCACATGCTTAAGCTAACACTGACCTGTTGTCTGCAAGCTCTGGGCTTCAGACTATAAAACCTGAAACAATAGGACAATGTTTCGAAGTAAGATTTTGTCACTTACACTTTTAAAATGTTTTAAACTTGCCTATAATAGCACTTACTTTGCTTGTTGAGGACGGCCGTTTCGGGAGATGTGTCCCTTTGTCAACTCAGACCGTAACGAGTATAATTTACTCATTAATACCATACAGATCATCCAAAACCCACAATCTAACCAACACACTGCGAAAATACAACTACAAAATAGCTTACTCCACACACAACACTCTCAATAAACCATTTAAACCCAACAACAAAATCGAGAATATTTACGCCACTGGAGTTTACAAACTAACTTGCAGTTCGTGCCCCAGTTTTTACATAGGCCAGGCAGGGAGGTCATTCTACACACGTTACCAAGAACATATAAAAGCACTAAAAAAACAATAACTACCAATCAAACTTCGCCGATCATCTCAACTCCACAAAACATCACTACATAGACATAACATCTAACCTACAAATTCTTCATAAGCAACACAGAAATAACTAACGCTACACAACCGAACAATACGAAATATACAAACACTTCAAACTACACCCTACACACATACTCAATACACAATTACATTATAACTCGCACGCACTTTTTGACATCATAACTCTTAATACTAACAAAATACACCCAAACCACCATAATATCCCACCCCCACCCTAACATACGTTAACCTTGAGATCAGTTACGGTCTGAGTTGACAAAGGGACACATCTCCCGAAACGGCCGTCCTCAACAAACGTAAGTAAGTGCTACTATAGGCAAGTTTATAAACATTTAAAAGTGTTTAGTGATAACTAGTAGCTCACTTGAAGATGGAATCAACAAATTTGAAATAAACTGTTTCATTGAAAAGCACTTTTCCCCTAAACTTGCAGAAAATGTATAAAGCTTTGGTCTGTAAAAAAATAACTTATGTGAAATCTTAAGTGAACTCAGTATATAAAAAAAGCGATAAAATAACAAACACTTGATTTACAGTTAATTACCCCTATGTACCCTTACTTTACTGTAAGAATAAAGTCAGAAGGAATGATGTAGTTAATGATACTACTATTTAATTCCTACCCGCAATAACTTTCCCTTGAAAATCTCATCTTTTGAAGTTTTAGTGTATTATGATTATTCCTATTTATAAATTAGTGACTTGCAATTTTAATTTTTTTTATCCTGGAAAGGGCATTAAAAAACACTTACTAATTGCAGTAATATATTAAGATTTTTGAACTATGCAGATTAATTACCTGGACTAGTTGAGATTGAGGTTGTTCTTTGTCCTACCTCAGTCAATAATTTCAATTATATTTATGACATTAAAGTTTTAAATAACTAAGTCTATGACTATTCTTGTAATATGTTTGGGTTAAGAGACTGGAACGGAGCTGGTTCCGTAAGCTTGAGTAAAATATCCTTTCAAGAAGCATGTGAGAAAAAGGAAATGTGATTTACAGAGTCAATTAAGGAAGGTAAAAATGGGAAAAGACTGAATCTCTACCATAATCCTGTAAGAGCTTATTCTTATCTATTGAACTGATCCACGAAATTTACAAAAGCATGAACAAATAACACAAAATATAAATTAAAATAAAAAACAAGCAATATAATTTTTATTTCTAAGTCAATTCCCACTTATCAACATAGAAAAATTTTATTTTAGTTTATTTTTATTTTATAATTGCAATTAATATAAATACATTTGTTGATTCAATTTTCACGTGAGCTACTAGTAATCACTAAACACTTTTAAATGCTTACACTTTTTTTAAAAAAATGTTTTAACTTGCCTATAGTAGCATTTACTTTTTTTTTTTTGTTGAGGACGGCCGTTTCGGGAGATGTGTCCCTTTGTCAACTCAGACCGTAACTGATCTCAAGGTTTACGTAGGTTAGGGTGGGGGTGGGATATTTTGGTGGTGTGGGTGTATTTTGTGTGTATTAGGAGTTATGATGTCAAAAAGTGCGTGTAAGTTGTAATGTAATTGTGTATTGAGTATGTGTGTAGCTTATTAAATTACAACTCACACGCACTTTTTGACATCATAACTCCTAATACACACAAAATACACCCACACCACCAAAATATCCCACCCCCACCCTAACCTTGAGATCAGTTACGGTCTGAGTTGACAAAGGGACACATCTCCCGAAACGGCCGTCCTCAACAAAAAAAAAAGTAAGTGCTACTATAGGCAAGTTAAAACATATTTTTAAAAAAAGTTGTAAGTGATTACTAGTAGCTCACGCGAAGATGGAATCAACAGACTTTTAAATGTTTAGTAATATAAATATGTATAAACATATGTTAGAATAACAATATTAAGTGGCAAATTAGAGAGAGAATTTCCATTTTCCTATTAATGTATGGTGGCAGATTATTATTTTTACTATACACTGTTTATATGCTATCTTTTTTTTGTTGCTTGCATTGTGTTGTAGTTTTTTTTCCAACATTATCTGTTTGTGAAGCAAGGCTCGATAACGTATGGTAAGCATGGCAACAATTTAAGGTTATACAATGGAGGTTTTTCATATAGATCTTTGAGAAGTTCATTTATAGCTATGGAAAGTTGGCTTAGTGCTAGAAAGCGCTAGTCTTTGAACATGAAGATACTCAGTTCAAATCCAACCTGGACCCCCAAATTAAAAAAAAATTTTTATTGAATAAATGTTTGTAAAAACTGTATTAACATAAATTTTCATCCACAATAGGTTAAAAATTTTATTTGAACTTGATTGGATGAATAAAAATGTATTTTATTACCGATTGAAAATTTGTACAAGATATATATCAGGAGAGTGGAAGCTGATAGAAGGGATGAAATAATAAAGTGCATTTGACAAGAATAAGTTTGGCTGTATGGAGAAAATGTTGGACATCAATGAATGTATAAACCTCTGTAAAGAACAGGCCAGATAATATTTTGGGAAGATATACTCTGCCATGGAAAGAAATGTAATGTTCGTAATTCTAAATTTGGGAGTTTGGAGCGTTATCATGCAGACTGGGGTTTCCATTTTTTCTTGAGAGGATATAGGCAGAATGTTTAGAAGGAAAAGGAACACAGCAGCTCCTTTACCAAATACTATGTACATTACTTGTCCAGACTTTCAGTGTTATTTTCAGAGTAATAAGTGAAGAGTAATAAGCTCTTTAATTATGAGACTCATTCCAAAGAACAAAAGTCAAATACTAAGTATTTAAAATATTTATGACAGATGATGAAACATAGTGCTAAATTTATGACTCAGATAAATGAAACTCCGAAACTTTTAATGTAGTACATACAAATAGTTGTTTGAAGGTTTGTAATAGAGAACTGTACCCATATAAAATGATTCACCAAAATGTAAATATCTTTTTCCAGTATTTTATTAATTTTTTGTTTATATGCAAAAATACAGTAAAAATCTTTAAATTTTAAAATTCCTTCTATTAGCTACCACTCTTTTGATATATATCTTGTACAAATTTACAATCGGTAATAAAGTATGTATTTATTCATCCAATCGAGATCAAACACATTTCTCCTAATCTATAGTGGATGACAATTGATGTTAATACAGTTTTTTTTCAAATATTTATTCAATATACACTATCAATGTCAGGGCAAAAAAGCCCTGAGAAGAGTAAATTCACAAATTGCTACATTCGAAAGAGCCATAAAAACATTACGTGACAACTTGAGAAATCTGTATAAAACGATGCTATTCCAATCAAGTCGCAAAATGCAATTTGACAGAAATGAAGACCTATTTACCAGATGAATTGAAAAAAGGCTGATGCTTCAATTGTGTCATCACTGTAAAAATCACTTCAACAGTAATAAGGATTGTTCACCGCCAAAGGCATATTGGACAATTTGGATCCTGAACCAATACCAAGAGAGCTGGAAGAATTGAGGTTGAAATACGCCTACTACCGACAATCAAACCATTTATAAAAATTATCAAGCCTAAATAGTAACAAACAAAAATAGTAGTCCTACACCATATACAGTATAGAGAGAAATATGGAAAATTTAAAGGAAATTCGCTTTCTATTTTGCTACTTAATATTGTGATTCTGTTATGTATATACATATTTATATTAATTGTATTCTATATCTATAAAAATGAATGTTTGTTTAACATAGTCCCAGGATGGTTCTTGTGAGGTTTGGTGTAGATCCATTAACAGGGCTCCGCCCCAGAGGCTTATGATGGTTCAAAAACCGATGTATATATGTATGTATCTTATTGACGTCTAAACAGCTAAATCGAATTTAATAAAATTTGGAGAGATTTATTAACATATTCACACGATGGTTCAAAATCTGTTGTATGTATCTTATGGAGGCCTAAACCGCTGAACAGAAGTTAATGAAATTTGGAGATTTTTTTTTAACATACTCCCAGGACATTTCATGTGAAGTTTGGTTCAGATCCATCCACAGGGCTCTGCCCCAGAGGCTTAGGATGGTTCTAAAACTGATGTATGTATCTTATTGACGCATAACCTGCTGAACAGAAGTTAATGAAATTTGAAGGGATTGTGTCCAGGATGATTCTTGCAAAATTTGAATCAACCAAAGCTGTGCAACAAAACCAGAATAACCACAAAAAACTGACACCCAACTTGATCCAGGCAGAAATCAGGGGTGGCACATTCAAAGAAGAGATGGTCTTAATTCCACGAATACCGATGATTTTATCAGATTCACCTATTGATTTCAAACGACTACAATTTCCTTTGCGACTTCCATTCGCAATAACCATAAACAAGGCAAAAGGACAATCATTGACCATTGCCGGATTAAATTTGGAACATCCGAGCTTTTACCGATAATTATTTGTTGCACTCTCATGTGTTGGGCACTTAAAATTTGTATGTTTACATGTCTAATGAAATGAAGAAAAACATTGTCTATCCTATAGCACTGCAGTAAATGAAATATAATTATTTAGACGTTTGACTTGCTATTCTTATTGCACAAATTATGATTTCGGGCACAGCAATGTGCGTTGGGTAATGCTTGTTATAAAATAAAAAGCAACAAACATAAAATTTTTGTTTGTTGACCTCAGTAGGAATTTACTTTAACATTTTTTTATATTACTTGTTTTGCTAATCATTATACATCAGTGATTGGAACATATTCACAACCAATTAGTTTAGATTATCAAACTCCACTGTAATGGAGATGCTACATTATGTGTAATATTGTTATATCTGGTCACGTTTTTTTTTTAACAAATATTAATCACAAAAAACCATGGTCATTGAAGAGAAACCACCAAAATCTGAAACCAGACTAAAAATACTGAATGTAGGGTCCACCCAATATTAATCTTGTAATACCAAAATGTGTTTGTCTAGTGCAACCAGCATCTTTAGGTAAGTAGTATAATGTTTAAGACCGTTTAAGGACTGCAATTATTTCCAGATTTCAAGTAGAAACGAAGCAGGTAAACCTTACCTAGTCATTTGCTCCAATCTGTATTTAAAGCTCATATAAGTTTTACTTTTATTATACCATTATTTTTATTGGTAAAAGCCTGGTAAATTCACATAATTAACCCTTTGACAAGTAGGTATATGAAAATACTCTGACAGGCCATTGACAGCATGAACTTATATTTACTTGAAATTGTGTATTAACTAGTATGATTATAACTTTACAAAAACTATGTTTTATTTAATCACTTAAACAATAGCTTATGACTATCCAAACTTTAAATTTTGTAAATTTGTTAAAACTTCTGAGACAGAACGTTTTCGATTGCTATGTAGCGATCTTCATCAGTCTTCTGCTTGGAGATGATGAGTCAAGTGGTGACGGTTTTAAAGGCAGGTTTTTGATAGTATCAAAGAGCATGTGTGATTTGTATTGTGTTTGTTCGTTTAATATGCTTGTACTGTGTTTTTGTGTGTCTGTAAATTTCATATTGTTCTAGTGTGTCGAGATGTGGTCCTTTTTTGTTGATGTGTAGGATTTCTACGTTTTATTCCGTTTATGTTTTTTTAATTGTATCGTTTTTATGGTGGTAATGCTTACATGTTAATGTGCTGTACCTAAAAGCTATTTAGGGCTACAGGTCGGGACTATATATGTGCTAGCTAAGAATCTACATTTTAGTGCTAACTATAGGTACTATACATTGGAGCTTATAGGTTTAGTGCAAACAAAAGTATTCTTAAAAAACTCGCTCCAGGAATATCATTTAGTAAGCAAAAACTTTAAACCCAAAAGACTAAAATGAGCACTGTATTAAATTGTGTGCTTAGACTCATATAGGGACATAAATTGAAACTAAATTTTAGTCTTCTAAACTAAAACACTTGTACATGTGTTACACTTGCCTATAGTAGCACTTACATTTATGATTATGGTCTGAGTTGAAAATAGGGAACATCTGTCCTCAACCATCGTAAAAGTAAGTACTACTACAGGCAAGTGTAACAGATGTAGAAGGGATTTAGTTAAAAACTAGTAGCTCATGTGAAGATGGGATTAATTAATATACTAGTCCTTTTTCTATTCTGTAACTTACTTCTATACAGGCCAACAATAAAACATTCATTTTAATTTTTTGTATAGTTTTATTGCAATCACCTAGTTTGACTATTATTGCCTATAAAATATAGAAAAGGAGTATGAGCTGTATGAATTAAACTGCCAAGCCCCTGTGTAGAGACATAAGAGGCAAAAATGGCAGTATATGGGCAGAGTTATGTACATGAAATAGACTTACTGTCCACTTCGTAAGAGATCAGTTATACCCCCTTGTAAAAAGGGCAATAAGAAATTAAATTATTAAAAATTGAAAAATGTTACACTTGCCTATAGTAGCACTTACTTTTATAATTGTTGCGGACAACCATTTCAGATGTGTCCCATTGTCAACTCCCAACATAAAGAGTTGCGGTTGACAAGGGGACACATCTTTCAAAACAGCAGTCTTCAACAATCATAAAAGTAAGTGCTACTATAGGCAAGTGTAAGATATTTACAAGGGTTTTAGTTAAAAACTAGAAGCTCACATGAAGATAGAATCAACTAATAAAATAATAAACAATCGTGGTTTTATATGTATACATTTGTTTATATTCATATTATGAAACTGAATATAGTTAAATAAATATGTATCACATTAAAATAAAAATTAATATAAACACAATTATCAAAAAGTTAAAAACCCACAATTCAAAAACAAAAGTCCAAATTCTTAAATTTAGTAATTATTTTGACCAGAAAAAAATGTAGATGTTGCATCTATATTACTCAGAGAACAAAAATTTGAAGAATTAGATCTATTTAAAAATGCCCAGGTCTGTTAAAACAAAAACACAGTAGTGTAAACCAAAAAAGAGATTTTATTTTTACAAGACGTTAACTACAGTCTATTACTTTTAGATTTGTTATAGCTTTAAAAAAATAATTTAAAACACTGTTCTAAAACCTATTGCTAAAAAAACTGGCAACGATAAAAACAAGTGAGAAAAAATAACACGATGAACCAGCTAACAAACTACATATTTAATAAGATGTGAGCCAAGGTTTTTTCTAGATGCTATTGTTGGCTTACTTTATTGATCTGGTTGACCTATGTTTTATATAGACCTATGAAAGCAAAATGTTCCTACCATTGATAAACCTATTAAAACTTAACGAAATAGCAATCCCAACAACTTCACAAGGCCTAACTTAGATTCGTTCTTCACAATCATGCTTGTTTCAGCATATTGTTTATAATATTTTTAATTATAATGTTAATTTACAACTAATTAAATTAAAAATTGCCTTTGTAGAGGAATTTATCTTCTCTTAAAAATGTTTCAGAGCTCACAACAAATCTGATCCCATTTTTTTAAAATGAATTCCGACAGAATATTACAATGGCAAATTAATTTTACTTATATAATTTTACAGATATATCAACTGAACAAGATGAAAATTTAATATTTAGAAAAAATTGAGACATGTATGTCATTAAATGTTAAATATTAAAAGACGAAAAATCATCAACTTCTGGCAACAACAGATTTGCATCTATAATTGGAAAAGCTCTGCTAATGAAATTTGCATAACCTAAAATCAAATTGATTACATGAAGCGAACATTACTATAGATTAAAAAAAATGTTTATTGGCATGATACAGATTTCAAAATGATTAGTTTTGATGAACTTAATAAAGAAGGAAAGTAGCAGATGATAAAAATGAAAGCAAGAGTAAAGGGATTCGCCAAGGACGGAAAGGCAAGAATTTGATATAGATATAAATGCATTTTTTTATAACTGAAATTTAAGTTTTATTTGCATAAACCAATAAAACCTTATTTTGAACAAACTTCACTCAAAGTTTTCAATAATGTTGAAAAATTATAGCAGCAAAGTATCTGTACAGCAGTGGTGACAATCTGAAAAAGATATTTACTTTAGGCGATATCAACGTTCAAACTAGATGTGATGAGATTTTGGTAACTGATTTCTGGAAAATGTGAATTAAAGGTTGACGAGGAACCAAAAATCATAACTGTAAGTTAGATCAGTACAGCATTGACATGAAGGAAATGGAGCATTGATATATGATGAGGTGTTGGAGAATTGACATGATAACTACGAAAAATTCATAATCATAGGTTCATTTAATACAGTAAACAAAATATTCAAGATTAGAAAATAAGTGGAACAGATCTAGTGATCTAATAATAAAAACTAAACAATTGTAAATATTTACAAATTTGCCTATAGTAGCACTTACTTATATTTGTTGAGAACGGCCGTTTCGGGAGATGTGTCCCATTGTTAACTCAGACCCTAACTCGGTCTGAGTTGACAATGGGACACATCTCACAAAACGGCAGCCCTCAACAAATATAAGTAAGTACTACCATAGGCAAGTTTGTAAATATTTACAAGTGTTTAGTGAAAACTAATAGCTCACATGAAGATGGAACCATCAAATATAAATAAAAACTATATACACTATATTTTAAAATACATAACACTATTATAATATGGTTTATTAAAAGAGCCTGTTCATGTCTATGAACAAACTGATGAATTTTATTGCAGTTAAGTGTGTTACAACGGTAGTTCTGTACTTCCTGCGTTATTTTTATCTGCTTTGTGGTTTAGGAAATTTTACTAAATGTATTTCTTAAGAAAAATAAAATAGATTTTAGATAATATTTTCATTTTAAAGTAGGGTAAAAATTTCAGTGTGGAGGCATACCTTGTGATTAGGCTGCAAAGTGATACAAATGTTTCGTGAAGTCACAGAGCAGAGCATTAAGTTATGTATCGGCCATGAAGTGATACAGTGATGTCATTCATACCTTACGTGTGTAGATATTTGAGAAACAACGTTATGGCTTAATTTTTATGGTTTTTGTATACATATATCTAAATATACTTATAAAGTCTCCAGTCAGGATAGATTTGGTTTCAATTTTATACATTACCTAAATAGTTAAATGTATAAAATTAGAACCAAATCTATCCTGAGTGGATACTTCATAGGTATATTTCAATATAGATATATAAAATTCACCTTCCCTGGCAATAACAAAAATAAGTCATAAATGTAGCTTCATGACATGTTTTTGATTCATAAAGTTTAGATTGCTAAAACACCAACAACAGTTGTGACATCACTGTATCACTCCGCTGCCGATGCACAACTTAATCACTACGGTTGTGACGTCACGAAACATTTGTATCACTCTGTAACCCATTCACAACTTATGCCTCAGCACTGAATTTTTTACCCTATTTTAAATTTTTTTAAAATAACTTTCCGAGCTCAATAAACAAAAATTTTTGTGGACATCGTTATATTTGGTTGTTTTGAGCAATTTTCCAAAATATCATAGGTGGTCACTAAATCTCAAAATTACCTAACATTGTTTCTTGCGAAAAATTTCTATATAGTAATCAATGGTTTTGCGATTTTAAGTACACAAATGCAACACAGTAATAATTCACTTCAAAGGTTACCAGCACGATATTTAATTCTTTACTTTCACAGTTCTATTGTGCAGTATGTTATATCATGTTTAGGCTATAGCTAGAAATAAAAGAGTGTTTAAGTCTACAACACAATTTTTTTCTGTTTTATATGTCATGACTGACTTGTGTCCATTCCTTTTGTGACTTACCATTGCAAAAAAAAACATAAAGTTGTGCGAGTTTTATAATTCTATTTTAGGTTAGTGATGCTTCGGTAAATGTGTTCAACTTTTTTTCAAAACTTGTAATTTTTGGAGCAAGTTTAAAGGATTTACCTTTATTTTTCTAGATGTTCATTTGAAATCTCCTTTACCCTCGTTTTCATCATGTACACAAAATTTTACAAACCCAAGGAGGGTTTTATCTTTATTTTTGTAGTAATTAGCAAAAAAACCAAAACAAAATTTACAGATACTTTCTACGTTCTTAACATACAAAACACAAATTGCAAAATACGGGAAAAAGCTAGGTGACAAATGTTTTGGTATATTTGTTGAAAGTGAAGAAAGGGAGATTAAACAACTTCAAAATCGTGCTGCCAAATTTTAGAAAAAAGAACACCTAACCTGACCTTATTTGGTGCTTATTAACACTCCGATGGGGGAAATTTTTTTCCCTGATAAATTTGACATTGCTGAACACGAATCTAAAGTTATTTTCAACAGCAAACACATATTAAGCTAAGAAACCCAGGTCAGGTTAAGTTAGGGGTAAAAACAGTCTAAATGACGTTGGTTTAAATTTTTTTGTTTGTTTTTAAATTACTCGTTTTAATGTGTAGAACACGAATATGAACTCTTTTCCACGGAAATACGAGAAGTTAATTTTTTTGCACATTTTTAATGTTAGTCTGTAATAGCATGTATAGCGTGAAACGGCCGCGCAGTAGCTACAGCGTACTGCACTAGATCAAAGTCAGTTTATTTTAATACTAAACTTAAAATCTAAATATTTAACTTTTGGTTATAATTTTATACATTACTATATACCTACATTAAATATACCTATGAAGTATCCAGTCAGGATAGATTTGGTTAGTTTTATACGACATTACTATATACCTATAAAGTATCAAATCAGGATGGATTTGGTTATAATTTTATTCTATATTACTATCTATCTACCTATATTAAAGTATACCTAAGAAGTATCCAGTCAGGATAGATTTGGTTGTAATTTTCTGCATCGGCAATAAGTCTAAACTTTTACCAAAATTACAACCAAATCCATCCTGACTTGATACTTCGTAGGTATATTTTAATAAAGGTGTATCGTAATGTTGTATAAAATTACAAACAAATCTGGACGTAGGGCAGTGCGCTGTAGCTACTGTGTGCTCAGTTCACGCTATAGGCCTACATGTCATTTATAGCCTAACATTTAAAATGTGAAAAAAGTAACTTTCCGTATTTTCCATGAAAAAAAAGTTGATATTTGTGTTCTACTCATTAAAGCAAGTAATTTAAAAACAAAATTTTTTTTTTTAAACCAACATCATTATGACTATATTTTTACTAAGTTAGGTTATATATATATTGTAACATTTTGAAAATAGCAAGTAAGAAAGGCACTATATATAATATAATATAATTATGTAAGTAAATTCAAACCATAAAATAACCAATTTTGAAAAAAGAGGAAAATGTAAGCATAACCTAAATTGGCAAAATCGTAATATTTAATCAAGTTTAGAACAATAACCACTGTAAAACAAACAATATAATAGAAACAATTTAATGTGTAACAGAGAGCTTGTGCTAAATAAAAATTATAATCAATTTAGGCTAAATTAAATAAAAACTGTTGCTGCCCAAAAGAGAAATCCAATTTAGAATAATAAGACTTGTAATAAGAGAGGAAACTTATAATAAATTTGTAAAACTTTAAAAAAGAAGAAAATTTGTAATTTATGAATAAAACTTATAATTGTTAAGAAAGAGTTTTTTTTATGATACATTAAACTTGTTATAAAAAAAGGAAAGCTCTAGAAAATTTATTTATCTTAAAATAAATTAGAAAAGTTACTAACCTACTTTGATTGAAATATTATTTGAAAAATTACATTTTAAAAAACTTCATTCAGGGTGTCTAGTAAAATAGCTTGAAGAAATTCCCTGACTTTTCCAGGGTATCTAGTAAAATAGCTTGAAGAAATTCCCTGAGTTTTCCCTGACTTTTCCTCTTTTAGATGTCTATAGAAAGCCCAGTTTACATTGATATCTGAAGGATCTTGGATAAATCCAGACTTTGAAGAACGAATTGAGTAACTCTTTTGCTTTTGTGTCTGTAAGGAACACAGAACCAAAATATCGAGCTTTCACTTCATCCGTCTCTGCATCCCAATACCTAACACTCAAATCCATTTGTGCTCTTTGTGATATTTTGTTTAAACTTTCATCAAAGCCAATTACATAGTTAGAATTTGAATTTAATGATGTCAGTAACAGGTCTTTAATATAATTTGATAAACCGATTACAACACTATAGGAAATGTTATCTTTCCCCAATCTCATGTTCTGTGCAATGGTGCTATCAGGGAACATCCTTAGAAAGAGGCACACTACCTTCTGCATTGCGTAAAGAAGTGTTGCATTACTAAATTCACGCACCATATAATCTCTGCTTCAGTCACTTTATCTTTTAGTTTATGTTTATCCTAAGGAAGGAGGGGAGGTAATGACGACATCTGCATGACGCGCTTGCCCGCTACGGCAATGAAAACTGGAACCTTCCATGTTGAAATAAACAGTGTACAAGTAATCACCGTCAAATAAAACACATACTATCATGAGTCTAGACAAATAGCTGGCTACGAATGTTTACACAGCGTTCTGTGTGGTCAGAAACAGACTGAGTTATCTGTTATCCCCACCTGTCCATATGATAACAGAACCACTGCGCACCCCAAGGCCACGGTTCAGGCTAAAACCTCCCAGCTGTACCAACTCGACACGTTTAATATTTATTGACATAAGTCCTGAAGTCATAGCATTGGGCTTATCAAATAAATAATGGGCATCTAAATAAAGAAGTGTTATTTCCTGACTGCCCTGCCCCTAAACCGCTGGCTTACAATACCAAATATTCGATGGCCACTAGTTTTGTTTCTAATCAAAATAAATATTTTCCCGATTTTTTAAAATTTTCCCTGAATTTTCCAGAATCTTAAAATTCCCTGACTTTTCCAGGTTTTCCCTGTCACTAGACACCCTGTCATTCATAATATCATAATAAAAGAATAACTTACAATATATATATATATATATATATATTTTAAAATATGTTTGCAATAAAAAAAAAACTTCAGATTCGTGTTCAGCAAGGTCAAATTGATCAGGAAAAAAATTTCAAAGCAGTAGTCGCTGATCTTAATAAATACCAAACATTCTTGTAGATATCGTCTTATTTGGTGGTTTTGAACGATTTTCACAAAATATCGAGGTGGCCGTCCTTTTGCATTTTTACCTAGAATATGGCTAAATAAGAATATATGTTTAATGTACTTTGGACGGTACGATTTTAGCAAAGAACATTTATATTTATTTCCCTGAGCAAGTTTTCGTTTTTTTCCGTATCCCTGATGACTTTCTGCGTCGGGCGGTATAATTATTTTCGCTAAAATCGTACACGTGGGCACGGTAAATAAATACCCTTTGGAGGAAATTTAATTTTCACAAAATTAAAAATTAACTTACTCTGATATTAAAAGGAATTCTCCTCTTAGCTTACATTGTCACCCATACATTCTAGTTCTGTATGTAAAACAATAAGAAAATATAAACAATATAACAGCAAAGCAATAAAATAACTTACAAATATTACTTTAATAATCTTACCTTTATATTGCTGTGCAGTTGACTTACTGACAAAGACAATTGCAAACATTTAGAACATAAATTCTGTAAAGAGGTTTTAGTTAATATCACAAGATTTCCATATCTTAAAAGTTTATCCCCTTAAAGAATCCAAATATGGTCCATATATTTGGGAAAGGCTACCTCCCAAATACTTGCAAATTTACGACGACTACTTAGAACACTTACGGAAAAATTCAATTTCACAGACAATTCAAAACATACGCCATTTTTTTCGATAAGAATGTAAGACGCTTGCAAGAAGCGGGAACAAAAGTTATTAGTCGAGAGGGATGTATTATGAGAGCAACGCAAATGGCCAGTAACTTGAAACTACTAATAATATATGCATTGAAATATACCATTAAATTTTTCGATAACCCGTATTACCAGTATGAAACGAAATACTGTATTTATTTACGTTAAAATTTATTAATAAAATAATACGAACTATTTTACAACCGAAATATTTTAATTATAGTTTAATATTAAATGGATTACTTTAAAAAGTGATTACACTTATACACTCATATGTACTAATTTGTGACAACTGTCTATAATAGAAATTACTTTTTTTAAATAGGACAGCCGTTTCGGGAAATGTATTCCAAAGTCAGCTCCAAAGTGAAAATAGACATTAAAATGTTAATACAGATGTACTAATGTATATATATATATATTAAATATGGTGATATGTTTTCTATGTTTTCTAATTGAATTGTAAATTTAATTATAATTCTTGTATTTGTATTTTGACTTAGGTCTTTATATATATAAATATATATATATATATATATATATATATATATATATATATATATATATATATATATATATTAATATATATATCTATGTATATATATATATATATATATATATATATATATATATATATATATATATAGTACAGTGTAAATATGAAGTACTGTATTAACAGAATGTTATAAAAATGATAGTAAACTTAACGAATTTTATTTTTTAAATTTTTATTAACAAGTCTGTATTAAATGAAATATCTATTCTGTGACACTGGTAAAAAATAGAACATAATATAATTGGCGGGAGTCTGAAGACTAAGAATAAGAAGAACATTCAGTCAAAAGTTGAAATCCACTAAGAGTTAGAGGTTATATTCTGTATATAATTTTTGTGAATTACTTTTGCTTAAAATTATCTTCTGTTTGAAAATATATATTTAACAATAGCACAATTAAGACTAAAGAAGTTTTGCTAAACATTATTTAAAGAACCTGAAGGTATATTCCATATCTCCTATTAGTCATGTGGAATCAAATGACAGAAGGTAAGAATTATTTGTAGCATCAATTATTGAAATTCTTATTGTGATGTAGTATATTCTTTTAATTCTTTTGGTAACTATTAAGATCAAGGACTACCTCTCTGATCGGAGACTTTTTTTCTATTCCTTGTCAATTTGACTATGCTGAACATTAATCTGGAGTTATTTCTTAAGACAAACATAAATTAACATTAAGTAAACTAACCTGATCTGACCTAACGTAGGTGCTTACTTAGAGATATTTTGGTGAATTCAAAGTTGATATTGCATCAAGTTGGTTCATGTTTACGTTGGTTCGCTCTAAAAACGAACCTACCTTGGTTGAAACCCCCCACCCACACCTTTTCTGGCCCATCTTTGGCAATGAAACAACCTTTAAACAAGTAAACTTGAAGTTGTGCGTGATCTTCACTTTGTTACCGCACTCTAACGGATCGTCTTTGTCGGAAGCACATTGTTCAAACATATAGCCTTATTAACTCGGTTTTCATTGAACAAACAAGCTTAATACTAAATACTTAACACTAAATATTTGCTTTTTCAGTTTAAAAGTCAGGCGACATCTGTCGGGCAATCGGAAAGCATTTGTCAGGTCCCGTGACTACTATAATAAAGATGGTTAATTTTAGTTTGGCACTAAAAATAACACAAATTTTTGCTTTACTCAGTTGACATATATTGTTGAAAATATTGGGCCTATGTCAACCAATAGGAAAGCATGTTGCAGGTTACGTAACTTAGATTTGCCATTAAGATTCTCGCCTTTTTGTTGAAAATAAAAAATTTCGTGCGATCAGAGCGTTAATAAGTACCCACGTTAGGTTAGATTAGTTTATTTTGTTTGCCGTAACAATAACTTCAGCTTCGTGATCAGCATGGTCAAATTGAGCAGGAATAAAAAAATTTCGTAGAACATAGCTGTAGTCGCTGATCTTAATAATTACCACCGTTTTATAATAGGTAAATATAATTATAAGAATTTAAAGCGGTAGATATAAAGTGTTGTTGCTGCATTCATTCTTTGTAGATATTATAAATGGATATAGAGTAATTTCTTACCTTTTCCAGATTAATATATTTATTTCAATAAGAATGTTATTTTTCTGTAGAATGTTATTTTTCATGATATATTTCTTGAGGTTGTTTCTGGGTAATACTTGACAAAATGCAAGTTATTCCTATTTTATTTTACGTATGTTATTTCACTCGTTGTTGCCCAACCCAAAGTGTTGTACTTTGAAATACTTTGTGTGTTCTAAATCACACGATACCACTTTATTGTTACACGCCTCATTCTAATATGTATCAGCCTTAAATTATGCAGACCTAATTTAAATTCTTTTACCCTGTTTTTAATCCAGTCTAATAGTTGCTCTTTTTTGAATTCACTATACATTACTTAATGTACATGTAGTAATATGTACTATAAATTATACTTATACTGCTCCCCTTTGTTCATCTTAATAATCACTTAAAATTCATACTTTCTCTAAAATATAAATTACTTGAGTTTCTGTTTTTAAGTTTAAGAACTCTTTTTTACAATTTGAACACAGTGTCCAAAAGAACTGGTATATTGTACCTCCTGCTACCCAATAGAAGTTGATTGTTTTAGGCCTCTACTAATATTACCCGGTTTATTGATACCATGTTATTCATTTCCATAAACTAAAATATGTAAAATAAAACAGAGGCCTCACATGTAAAAATGTTATAAGTTAAGATTTAAGCTAATCAAAATATATATTTACCTTTGCAGGATATACTGACGGGTTCAATACAACAGCACAATATGAAAGTCCATCAGCAGGACAGGGTGGTAAAAAGGTAACATCACATTCTAACATGATTTAATACATTGTTAACACTCTATAGCCTATAATCATTTCTGTTAAGCTTCTTGATCTTTGTCAAAGTAATTGTGTTATTTGAAAAAATATTCTTGTACCTTCCTAACACAATAAAGTAAATTCAAGGTATGTATAAATGTCTTGGTTATTGAAAACCAGGCTATTTATCTGTTGTGTTCCAAAATAAGGAAAAGAAGTTAGTTTATTTTATAAATATTAGTAATATAATGTTAAGAATACTATTTTATGAAAGTGGGGTATAGTAGACTATTATAGTTGAGATAGTTGTCATAGACCTTGATATTTTTTATCTTCAAAGATCTAAGTTCACTGTCAGAGATTACCACTTGTATCAGCAACAAGAGTTTAGAAATTAATTATACACAGTAAGGCACTGTAATATTAAAAATACCTTATACCAGAATCTAGAGTTTCAACAACTCCGTACTAGAAATAAGTAACAATTATGAGAGACAAAAAATATCAGTAATGAGCAGTAATTTCATCAATATATAAATATTATACATCAAGTGGTTCATTAACTATACTGGTATAGAAAGATAAAGATTTTTTTAAATGTTATAAAACAGTTAATTAACCACTTATGAAAATTTTAATTCAACTCTCACTAAGGATAGTTTTTGTATGGTAAACAGGTGGTAAGGTATTCATTAGGAATGGGCCGATAACTTGAATTTTCGATTCTATAGTGTTTCTCCCAATTCTCGATTCTTTCAAGTTTTAAAGGCCTACATAATGTTCTCTAATAATGAATTTAGTTAACATCTTTGTCATATGGTGAAGACTTTTAAAAGTTCTGTTTTAATGTTATAGGCTAAACAAAACGTTCAACCCTGGTTTATAAATAGGAATTTCTGAAAGCATGACAAACATATTGGATAAAATTAATGAATGAGTTATTTGAAATTACAAATGTGAACTTCAGTTCACAGGTACAATAAAACTTAAATAATAGATATTTCACTTTTTATATCTTAAGAAATTCGAACTACTTTTCTTTGTGTTTTGTTTTATCATCTATGAAGTAGTGGCCAGGGACGTGGGGAGAGAGAGAGAAAGAGAGAGTGTGTGTGTGTGTGTGTGTGTCAAGCCTGCCAGAGTAAGAGTGAGGCAACAGAACGAGACAAGCGGGGACAAACAAACGAACCAGAAATGATTCTGATCATCTTTGTTGTTGTGTCAATAATAATAGCAATAATATTTTCATTATTTTAAATCTGCATTTTCTTTAATCATTTAATTCATTCAATACAACTAATACATAAATAAGACTATGCCTTATTTGATAATTAATTATTTTTCTAATATATTAGACCGCCTACTTATTTTAACTGTCAAAAACATAAAAATCAGGATCAAGAAAAATCTTTAATCAAAGGAGAATCGAGTATCGACAATTGCTCGTTACTATTAGAATTAACGATTCCTGGAATTGGTCCAGCCTTAGTATTCATTATATTTCTATTTCAAATATGTGTGTGTGTGTGCGTCACCGTCACTTTTGCTCTAGTACACAAACATAGTACATAGCAAACATTTGCTCTGTTATTCGTTTACATAGTAAAATGAAATTGGCAAAAACTCATGGCATCGCAGCACGAGACTAGTTTTGGGTTTGTAGTGTGTCATAAAAGCAGTGAATTATCACCGAGTTAAATGTATATAAGATTGAACAAAAGTTGATATCACTAGATAGACAGTATTTATACCAACTACTATAAGAATAAATTTGTCAGATGATTCTGTATATTTTTGTCACAAGAGTTTCAAACTAATTTTGTAATACCTTCAACAGCTTTCCCGAGCTCATACTATTATTCCAGTAACAGTTCGTCAAGTCTTGGAAAGTTCAGAAGATGGTATTGTGATTGGTGAAATGGAAGTCCAAAAACCATTGGTAAGGCAAATTTATTTTGCTAATTAAAATCATGGTTTCTTCTTTATTTGTACATATTGAAAAAAATGTTAAGCGTTTAATTACAATGGGTTTGATAATGAGTTATAAATTTGAATTATTTTTTTTAATGAAAAGTTTTTTAGACGCATCTGACACTTTAAAAACCAATTTCAATTGAATTCATTGAATAAAATTTTAATTATGTAAATTTTTCAATATCTAATAAAGGGTTTCTATTAACTGACCTTTTATTATTAGTTATATTGAATAAATTCTATTAATACCTGTACTAAGTACATTATTTGAATGATGTATTCACTTATGTAGGCCATTTCCATTGAATTTTTTCTGATACGGAATTAATTTCAGGCAAAATTATTCACTCAGGCTGGATAAAGTTTTATTTCGCACACATAAAAATCACTATAGGAATCATTCATGAACTAATTTCAATATTATTCTCCATAAGGTCAATGATCTTAACTTAATAGCTATTAAGGTTGTTTATTTATCAGGTGAAGTTAATTGGCATTGTGAAATCTGTAGAAGTGTCTTCTGTAAGGATCATATACACATTAGAAGATAACACTGGTTCAGTCAATGGGATGCTCTGGATTGATGCAGATGAGGTAAATAATTATTCACAGTTTTATTTTAACAAATAACACATGTAGATTAGATTATTCAGGATCCGAACAATCTAGCGAGCACAAATTAATTCCTCGATTTAAATTGAGTTGTATTTTGCTACAAACATATTCTCACTTATTTAACACTAAATATTATATATAATGAATAAAAATATTTTAAATACAAGAATAGTTTTAATTTATATATTATTCAAAGTTTTTGTCAATAAAATAAGTATCAGCATCTTCAGGAAAAACATTGATTAGGTTATATTATTGTTAAGTTGCTAATATTTATTTTATTGGCCCAAAAGCTTTACATAATATACCATATTTAATATTATAATATATATATATATATTATAAAGTTATTTATAAAACAAACGCAACGGGGTTTTACTATTTATTATTTTATTGAATGATATTTCTCTATTTAAAAACAAAAAAAACTACTCAAGAACAATTCATTAACATTTATTAGAACAATTTTATTTCAACATCTAACACAAAACAAAAATTTACAACTTAACAAGTTTTAACACAATATACTAAAATTCGATTCTTTAAATTTGAGTTACAAGGTTTTTATACCCTTGGCTATTTTAAGATCTCTTGATATCTCGGGGTTTATCGCATGGGCTATATTAACTCTTTTGTTAAATTTAAATAAATTTTGAAAACACAATATTAAATTTAGAACATAGTTTTAATAAATATTTTCCTGATGGAAAAACTTAAATTTTGAATATGCAAAAAGGCTAAACTATTTGAACTGGATTATTTCTTATTTCTTACTATTAATTAACTACAAGATATTTTAATGTACAAAATTAAACCTCTCCACTATCTTAAAAGTCCACTAAAGTTATTTTATAGCGCTATTACTCAACTTAATAAATATCAAAATTTTGCTGGTCGCTTACGTAAATTCCCGTTCTCTCCAATTAAACAATTCACACACTTAAATTCGTTTTATTTACTTTACTTTACATTTACACAGTATTACATTTTGTAATTCACTTCTCCTTAATTTAAGTTGGCCAATCTTCTTAACAAAACGGTATAATTTAGACGAACTCTTTCCAAATAAATAGAATTTTGACTGGTCCTGGCAGATCCGATATTAGAGCGTCACCCACGCTACCTCCAACTCAACTAACTCTTTCGTTTTACTTTTAAAGTTGTTAAAGAAAAGAATATGGCGGCTTCTTCTTCTAAAAAAACACCTGTTGCCTGTAATCTAGTTTGTTTTCTTTTTCTTCACTAGAATCGATTGTCACACTGACCTACATCTGTTTTACAGCTGACATACCAACAAGTTTGTTTAGAATGGCGTTTTAACTTGGTTAAACCTGGTTGAAACTTACTGTTTCAATTTCCTATCGTCAACAAACCTTCCAGTGTTTATTTTATTAATATTATTAGTGTGTGAAGTGTCTTTGTGTTTTACTTTTGAAATAGTTCTGAATTGTGTGTGTTTTGCTTGGTCTTTCATAAACATAACCTTTCAATTTTCTTTTGTTTACAAACGTGTTCACTTTCTCCTTCAAGTAATTACTTAGGCCCTATGTTACTACAGTTTACAAATTTGTTTACACATAACTATTCTTAGATTATCTTATTTTAATTTATGTGTTAGGTTATTTGATATAACAAATTTCCTAATACATTTCCAGTTCAAAAACCTTGTTTACAATTCTATGCTTTTACCTAAATTTAGTTTTCATTTAACCTAACCAATATCTTAATGAATTTCTTCCTAAATTTTGAGTGAGTTATTTCTCATCTATTTTCCAATTCTTAAATAATATTATATAGCCCATTCTATAAATGTTATAATGTCCCCTAATTTAATTTAAATAAAAAAAAATATTACTAATCTCTACATTACACATTCTTTACATTTTACAAGCTTGATTAAATATACATATTTTTTTTTTTAAATTAAATTTAAATTAACATTTATACTTTAAATTGTCCATTTATACTTAATTCCTACGACACAATTTTATCTTAATTCTTTAACAATCAAATACTGAGCTGAACACTTCAAGCTACATATTACTTAACATATCTTCTAACAATACAATATACTTATAACTAACATTCAATCAACAATTCTTTAACAACTCTAACATATAGTAACAATAAATCATGTTCTGGTATTTTTTTTTTTTTTTTTTTTTTTTTTTTTTTTTTTTTTTTTTTTTTTTTTTTTATTATTACAATTGGAAACCTTCCAATCATAAGTCTGATTCAATATTTATTTAACATAATATATATTCTCTGATACCATGTCTTTAAATCCCAGCCTATCCGAGTCATAGTATGTCTAGATTTGGTCAAATTGGTTATAACATTTCTCTTTCCCTTATTTCTGTTTATTCCTTGTTTATTATTTATCTCATATTTATTTTGCTTTTAGCTTCATCTAACTCTCAGTTCTAAGTTAGTATTTTATCTCCCCTTCCAATCTCACATCCAGCTCAATTATTTTCTTATATCATCTCAGTTTATTTTGTATGAAGTTTAACATCTAATATTTTTAAAGGTTGCAATTTCATATCCTCTATTTGATCATATCTACAGTTCCTTCGATTACACTATCCCTATATCAACGACTATAAATTTTGTTTTAATACTTATTTATCAACGCAGATTCTCCCTTACAATACGACGAAGTTTAAATACACAATTACCATATTTTTATTACAACGATGCTTTACTATTTATTATCATAGATTCATATTTTTTTTATAATATATAATATATACGACGAAGTTCCATTATTTATCAACGCAGATTCTCCCTTACAGTACGACGAAGTTTAAATATACATAATTTTATCTTTATTCATTATTCGACGAAGTTTCCAATAAATTATCGTAGATATAGTTACCATCCCTTAAAACTTATCTCCTGCTAACGTTTTCTTATACACATAGTCACCTAGAGTTTACTCATATTGCTTCCTTTACCTATATTTAATATCTCCCTTCCTATTTTATTTTGTCTCATTTGAGTTTATCTCCCTTGCATCATGGTACTTTTTTAGTTCTGTTGAATGGAACATCCCCTTATTTATATCATATTTATCATCCCATAATTCGAATGTCGATTCTCCTAACTTTTTGTGTATTCTATATGGCCCACTATAAATATTAAATAATTTCCCCATTTCTCCCTCTATGCCTTTTGCCTGCCAGTTTTCTTTTACTAACACTAAATCATTTAAATTAAATGTGAAAAGCTTATGATTTTTATTGAAATTTTGTGCCCTAAGTTCTGCCTTTTTTTTCATTCTCCCTCTTGCCAAATCTATTACTAGTTGGGTATTAACGCTTTGTTCGTTTGAATTTTGAATTTTGATATACTTATGCCAAAATCTCTCATCTATTTTTCCTAACTGTAACTGATTAGGTGTGAACCCTGTGGTCTCATGTGGTACTTCATTCAACATCTCATTTATTAAATGTATAAACTTTGCCCATTGTTTATGGTTCCCATGGCAATAGGTGGGAAGACATCTCATTATCTCCCTGTTTACCCTTTCTACTATATTGCTTTGAGGTCGCCTAATTGGTGAAAATATTTGTTTGATTCCTTTATTTTCTAAAAAGGTTGACCATCTTTTACTTGTGAACTGAGTTCCATGGTCTGTTTGTGCCCTTTTTACCTGTCCATATTTTTCTAAATAATCTTCTACACATCTAATAGCTGTAGCAGTATTTGCTTTCTTTATTTTATAAATTTTTATAAATTTAGTAAAAATATCCAAAATAACCAAAATATATTTAAATCCCTCACTTTTATGAAATGGTCCACAAAAAAAGTCAATAGATAGTTGCTCTTTAGGCCCTTCTACCTTGATTCCTTTCATCACCCCATAACAAGTTTGATTTGTGTGTTTCACCCTCTGACAAGTGTCACAGTATTTTAAAAGGTATTTAATCTCCCTATACATCTTTTTCCATGTGAATATTTCATTTATTATACTATAGCACTTCTTGGCCCCTATATGCATATAGTACTCATGGCATGATATCACTAATACATTTATTAACTCTCTGGGTACTATTATTTTCCAACTTGTTTTACAATTTTTATATAGTATGTTATTTTCAATTTTGAATTTCGAATTGTATTCCTGGACATTTTCAATAATATTTCTTAATTCTAAATCACCCCACTGAAGCTCATTAAGTTTTGTCAATTTTGTCACTACTTCCCTACTTATTACTCTTTCCATTAAATTGATACTAAACTTATTTTGATTCTCTATATGTTTTGGCTCTATCTTATCCCATGGGTTACGACTTAATATGTCTGCCACCACGTTCTCCTTCCCTTTACAATACTCAATCTCAAAATCATATTCCTGCATGAGCAATATCCAACGATATAGTCTTGAATTTAATATTCTACAAGTCTTTATGAAAGTCAAAGTCTGGTGGTCAGTTTGTATTACTACTTTTCTCCCCAGTATAACCTGTCTAGCCTTCTGTAGACAAAACAACACAGCCAATAATTCTTTTTCAGTCGTATAATATCGTATCTCACTACCTTTTAGGGTTCGGCTCATAAACATAATTGCCTGTTTCTGTCCAGTCTCTGTTACCTGGTACAGATGCCCCCCAATAGCATATTCGCTTGCATCTGTCTGTAAATAAAACGTTTTTGAATAATCAGGGTGTTTTAGTACGTTGGTATCTATAAATGCTTCCTTTAATTTTCTAAAATTTTGTTCCTCTAAATCTGTCCAATTAAATTTTGTTTCATGTCTCAAAAGTTTCAGGAGTGGCTCTACTAATTTCGAATAGTGGTCTACAAACTTGTTGTAATAATTGGCAAGGCCTATAAACCCTTTTAATTGCTTAACGTTCTTTGGTGTGGGGAATTCCATTACAGCCTTAATTTTGTCCTTATCTATCTCTATTCCCTCAGTTGTCAATCTATAACCTAAAAATGCTATGTTTTCTTTACAAAACTCAGTTTTTGATAATTTAATTTTGATATTATTTTCCCTAAATGTCATAAACAATTTTTTTAAATGGTTTTTATGTTCTTCAAAACTCTGTGACATACATACAATGTCGTCTACATATACTAAAGTGAATGGTTCTAATTCATTTCCCATTATTCTACCCATAGCTCTTGCTAAAGCTGCTAATGATGTTTTTAGCCCATAAGATGTCACAATGAAATGATATGTCTTTCCATTATACTGAAAAGCTGTGAATTTTCTGGATTCTGGCTCCAACTCCACCTGCCAAAAACTATTCGTGAGGTCCATAGAACTCAGGTATTTTACCTTTCTTGCCTTATGTAATATTTCATTAATACCCTGGTAACACTCGTAATCTGGTATTATGATTTCGTTCAGTTTCCTTGCGTCCAGGCACAATCTTATTTCTCCATTACTTTTTATGACAGGAATAATAGGGTTAATATAAGGGCTATTACTTTTTTCTATAATTTTCATCTCCAACATTTTGTCAATTTCTCTTTGTACCGCTTCTTGATACTTTGTGGGTACAGGATAGTTTCTTTGATAAAATGGTAAATCTGTTCTTACTTTTATCTCATGTCTATATCCTTTACACACTCCAGGCCTATCTGAAAATACATCCTTATATTGCTTTATTATCTCCACCAACTCCAGTTTTTGCCTATCTGTTACACGGTCATCTCCGATACTTCCCATAATATCTCTCTCACTAATTTCCCCTTCTGTTTCATTTTGTTTCTCATAATTTTGGTCCCCCTGTCCTAAATTATCTAAATTTTCCCATTCCTCATTAATTTGATCGAATTCGTTAATTACATTATCTTCCCTTTCTAAATTTTGTACCTCGTTGTTATTAATTCTTTCGTCATCATTTTCACCCTCCGTTTCTTTCATATCTATTTTAATATAGTTTTCCAAATATTTCAATTTTATACTCCAATCCTCACAACTTATATCAGCCTTTGTATTTTTTAATATATCCATCCCTATGATCATTTCTCTTAATAGGCCAGGTATGATGAAACATTGAAATGGGTAATCAATCCCACCTAATCTTCCCATTATCAGAACAATTTTATTAATTTTTTTACTCTTTTTATTTGTTGCTGTCCTAATGTTCATTGCTCTGATTGGCAACGTTTCTACTCTTCCTAGTTTTCCCTTATTTATACTATACCATTTTTCCTGAATACAAGTAATATTGCTACCTGTATCTATTAAGGCTGTAACCCTAACCTGTTTAAATTCTATCTCTATTTCTGGGCTCATATATATTTTGTTTTGTTCTAAATTCAAATTTCGCTCCTTCCCCTCACTTTCCAAAAATTCCCTATCTATTAATACGTTGTTAATTATTCCTAACCCCAAATCCGTATTTTCATTAAATTGATTGTTACCCTCATTCTTGTCACAATTAATATTTCCAAGGCTCTTTAGCACTGGCTTTCCCTCTTCAGCATCCCCTGTAGTTTTCCCATGATGCAATAAGGTATCACCAGTGCCCTCTAGTTTTCCGAGGTCCCCTGGTCTCTCTCACATCTTCCACTGGTTGATTCCTTTGGTCGTATCTGTATGCTGTTTACTTCTTTCTGGCTCCTGTCATTGGTTCTGTAATTCCTGTCTCCTCTATTTTCTCGATTATTTTCCTGCCCTGGTCTTGGTTCAACATTCCCCCTCATATGATTATCTATTCTTCTGTTAAAGAACTGGACATATGGCCGCCCTTCATTCCTATATTCATTCCTTCTATACAATTCTCCTGGTCCTGGAAATCTTCTATTTCCCTGCTGTCTCATCCCTTCCTCACCCCTTCTGGGTGGAAATCTATTTCCATTCTGTTCCTCTCTAGGGGTAGGCCTATTCCATGGTCCCCTGTTTCTCTGTCTTATTTCCTTATTTCTCTCCTCTATATCCTCCTCATTCAGCATCCTTTCCATCTCTCGGATCGTTTTTATATTTTGTACTCTTCTTGACAACTGTATCCTTTCATTAAAATGCCGGCTTAATCTCCGGACTATCTCTTCCTCATTTTGCGGTGGTGTCATGTTCTTTAAAACTATGACTCTTTCTATGAAATAATCTGCTCTGGCTCTTCCATTTCCCTCTATATACCTTTCATTTTCTATTCTCTCTTTAATGCCTTCCTGTATTTCTTTGGCCCAGTATCTTTCTATAAACCTATCTTGTAAATCCGCGAAATTTTCCACCTCCTCTCTGATTGATTCCCACCATCTAGCCGCTCCTACTTCCAAAGCTCTATCTATGATTCCTCTCCATTCATTTTCAAATCTTTCCCCTGTCCTACATTCAAATTTTCTCTCCACATACCTATCCAGTCTTTTTAGGAACTCCATAGGGTTACCATTCCTCCCATTAAATTTGGGCATCTCCTCCTGATTCCCGCATGACACCTGTATGATCCTTAGGCCTTCTCCTCCTTTACTTTCTTCCACCTTCTTTTCTACCTTTTCCATTCTCTGGGTCAATTCCCCTTGTTTCTCATTATTCCTCCTTCCTTCTGTTTCCAATCGGTCAATTCTATCATTATTATTGTTTTTCTCAATCGCTATCTCCCTATTTAAAACTCTTAATTCTTCCCTGTTCTGTATTGTTATTTTTTTTACCTTCTCTATCTCTTTCTTATTAATTTCTGTCACATCAGCTATTATTTCTTTTGTTTCCTCTAAATTCTCCTTAATCTTCTCCTCTAAGTCTCTTCTCATAACTTCTACTACAGCATTATTCTCTGTTCTCAACTGTTCCCTCATATCCTCTATCATTTTCTTACTTTCCTCCCTTATTTCCTGTGTTATGAATTTGAAATCTTCCTTCATCTCTCTCATTTCGTCTCTATTTTCCTCTAATTTTTTGTTTATTTCCCTCATATCCTCACTCATATCTTTTATTTCCCCTTTTACTTCATTTATCTTATTTAATTGTCTATTTATTTTTTCATTATTTATATTTAATTGTCTATTTAGATCCTCTCTCATATCCTTCATCTCCTCTTTTATTTTCTCACTCCCTTTTTCACTCATTTCCATGAGAGTTCTCATCATCTCCCTTAAATCTTCATTCTCATTATTTCCCTGTTTTTTTTGTTGGGTTTGCATAGGTGGTAGTCCCCTAGCCTCATCTACTTGGGTTTCCACCTCACTCTCTTCTATAGGCATATCTGTGCCTTCCGTTTCTGTCTCTAGTATTTCTAGGCTTGTCCCTTTTTCCTGGTCCCCTACAACTACCAGCTCGCCTATAATATTTTCCTCCCTGTTTTCGATCCCCTCCTGAAAACTAACAAATCTCCCCTGAGCAGCCCCCTACTGTTTCTATCGCCCTTTTCCGCCTACTCTTTTCTAATTGTTCCCCTTTTTCTGTTTTTTTAGCTTTTTCTCTCCGCAAATTGTATAATTCCCTCTCATCAGACATATTTAAGCTATTAGTAAACTTATTTTACAAAACAACCTAGCCTTGACTATTCAACTCAGTGTTTAATTTTACAAAATTTTTTCTAAATCTATTTCCAGTTCAAATGTTTTTCATATAAAAAGTTCTAAATTAATTTTATTCAAAATCTCTCTAAATAAATTTTATCGAGCCCCCACGTTGTTGCGCCAATTATAAAGTTATTTATAAAACAAACGCAACGGGGTTTTACTATTTATTATTTTATTGAATGATATTTCTCTATTTAAAAACAAAAAAAACTACTCAAGAACAATTCATTAACATTTATTAGAACAATTTTATTTCAACATCTAACACAAAACAAAAATTTACAACTTAACAAGTTTTAACACAATATACTAAAATTCGATTCTTTAAATTTGAGTTACAAGGTTTTTATACCCTTGGCTATTTTAAGATCTCTTGATATCTCGGGGTTTATCGCATGGGCTATATTAACTCTTTTGTTAAATTTAAATAAATTTTGAAAACACAATATTAAATTTAGAACATAGTTTTAATAAATATTTTCCTGATGGAAAAACTTAAATTTTGAATATGCAAAAAGGCTAAACTATTTGAACTGGATTATTTCTTATTTCTTACTATTAATTAACTACAAGATATTTTAATGTACAAAATTAAACCTCTCCACTATCTTAAAAGTCCACTAAAGTTATTTTATAGCGCTATTACTCAACTTAATAAATATCAAAATTTTGCTGGTCGCTTACGTAAATTCCCGTTCTCTCCAATTAAACAATTCACACACTTAAATTCGTTTTATTTACTTTACTTTACATTTACACAGTATTACATTTTGTAATTCACTTCTCCTTAATTTAAGTTGGCCAATCTTCTTAACAAAACGGTATAATTTAGACGAACTCTTTCCAAATAAATAGAATTTTGACTGGTCCTGGCAGATCCGATATTAGAGCGTCACCCACGCTACCTCCAACTCAACTAACTCTTTCGTTTTACTTTTAAAGTTGTTAAAGAAAAGAATATGGCGGCTTCTTCTTCTAAAAAAACACCTGTTGCCTGTAATCTAGTTTGTTTTCTTTTTCTTCACTAGAATCGATTGTCACACTGACCTACATCTGTTTTACAGCTGACATACCAACAAGTTTGTTTAGAATGGCGTTTTAACTTGGTTAAACCTGGTTGAAACTTACTGTTTCAATTTCCTATCGTCAACAAACCTTCCAGTGTTTATTTTATTAATATTATTAGTGTGTGAAGTGTCTTTGTGTTTTACTTTTGAAATAGTTCTGAATTGTGTGTGTTTTGCTTGGTCTTTCATAAACATAACCTTTCAATTTTCTTTTGTTTACAAACGTGTTCACTTTCTCCTTCAAGTAATTACTTAGGCCCTATGTTACTACAGTTTACAAATTTGTTTACACATAACTATTCTTAGATTATCTTATTTTAATTTATGTGTTAGGTTATTTGATATAACAAATTTCCTAATACATTTCCAGTTCAAAAACCTTGTTTACAATTCTATGCTTTTACCTAAATTTAGTTTTCATTTAACCTAACCAATATCTTAATGAATTTCTTCCTAAATTTTGAGTGAGTTATTTCTCATCTATTTTCCAATTCTTAAATAATATTATATAGCCCATTCTATAAATGTTATAATATATATATATATTGTAACATTTTGGAATAGCAAGTAAGAAAGGCACAAGGTATAATATAATATAAATATGTAAGTAAATTCAAGCCATAAAATAACCAGTTCTGAAAAAAGAGAAAAATGTAAACATAACCTAAATTGGCAAAATCGTAACATTTAATTACAGGTTTAGAACAAAAACCACTATAAAAAAAAACAATATAATAGAAGCAATTTAATGTGTAACAGTTTGAAAAGAACACTAAAACTATGTAAATAAAAGTAAAAGCCTTTAAGTGTTAAGAAAGTGAAACATTTTGAATTGCGCAAGTTGACCAAAACGGGATGGCGTATTAAGGGAGGTGCGCACGCATTGTGAATAGAACAGCTGATAAATTTAAACGTAGTTGGGAGATATAATATTTCAATGCAGTTACCTGCAAAGAAATTAAAATCTAGTTATTAAGAACATGAAATGTACCAAAGGCAGTGAATACGGCATCTGTAAAGCCGGTAACAAAGATTAAAAAAAGGAAATAGTTGGTTTAGCCATTTTTAAAAGCGTGGCTTAGCGTCGTTTCAGTTGTACAAACCTGCTCAAACAAGACAGACGTGTTTCAGAATTGGCCAATAAAATTTAACGAATTTAAACTTAGTGCGGGAGTGTTAGTCTCGAATTCAATTAACAGTACAAAATACTTTCAAGAAAATTAATTAAAACTATTTATTTAAAAAGATTTCTTTAAATATTTTGATAAAGGCTGAAAAGTGGAATCTGCAATCTAAAACACTTAATTATCTAGGCTAGATCCATTACTACGTTTTGAAATTTTGCAATCAGACATTTATAAAAGAAAAGAAACCAGTGAATTTATTATAAAATTAAACTATAAAAGAAAACATTTAGAAAGAATATTAAGGAACAATTTTATTTAGAAATAAATTAATTTGTAACATAGTTTATAACATTTATGGCTTAGATTTTTTTGTTCTTGTACTTTAGAGTGCCAAATAAGATTTCATTATTCAAAATTTAAAACCGACCAGATAACCCGAGATTAAGAGAGCTTGTGCTAAACCAAAATTACAATCAATTTAGGCTAAATTAAATAAAAATTGTTGCTGCCCAAAAGAGAAATACAATTTAGAGTAATAATACTTATGATAATATAGGACACTTATAGTCAATTTGTAAAACTTTAAAAAAGAAAAATTTGTAATTTATTAATAGAACTTATAATTGATAAGAAATTGTTTTAAATGATACATTAAACTTGTTATAAAAAAAGAAAGCTCTAGAAAATTTATTTATCTTAAAATAAATTATTAAAGTTACTAACCTACCTTGATTGAAATTATTGATAAATACTCATCAATTATTAAAGATTCATTAATTCATTTAAAATTATAATAAAAAGAGAAAAATGATTACAATATATATATATATATATATATATATATATATATATATATATATATATATATATATATATATATATATATATATTGTAACATTTATAGAATGGGCTATATAATATTATTTAAGAATTGGAAGAATATATTAGAAATAACTCACACTAATAATAATAATTAAATAAACACTGGAAGGTTGGTTATGGATCGGAAAATTGAAACAGTATGTTAACCAAATTAAAACCGGTGAAAATAGTTCGTTGACATTATCAGCTGTAAAAACAAATGGAAGTAGGTCAGTTGCAGTCGACTCTAGTGGGAAGAAATCGAACTGAATTATAATAACATGTGTTTTAGAAGAAGGAGGCCGCCATATTTGTAACATTTTAAAAGAAAATCTAAGGACGAGTAGTTAGCATTCTGGCGTGGGACGCCGAGTAAGGTAGCGAATCTGCCAGGACCAGTCAAAATTCTATTGATTAGAAACTTGCAAAATTATACAGTTTTGTGAGGAAACTTGGCCAGATTAAACAGGAATAAGAAAATTAAAAGATATAGTACAGTGAAAATATAATTTGAAAGAACTAAAACCAATTTAAGTGTGTTAAAAAGTGAAATTTAAAGAGAACGGAATTCTACGTGTGAGCAAGCAGCCATTCGCCGTTATTTGATAAGTTAAGTACATAGCGATATAAAAAAATAAACTTTAGTGGACTCTTAGGATAATAGGGAAGTTTAATTTTGTACATTAGAATATCTTGTGATTAATAGTAATAAAAACTTAATCCAGTTCAAATAGTTTCGCCTTTGTGCTTATTCCAAATTAAAGTTTTTCCATCAGGAAAATACTTATTAAAACTAATTTCAAAATTTAATATTGTTTTTTAAAATTTATTTAATTAACCAAAGAATTAAAAAATACAGCCCATGCTATAAACCCCGAGATTGTAAGAGATCGTAAAATTAGCCAAGGGTATTAAAATTGTGTAACTATAAAATCAAAAGAAATAAGAGTTAAACCGAGTTTGTTAAAACTTGTTAAGTTATAAATTTTTGTTCTGTGTATTGTTTTAAATGTTGAAAGATGAAATTGTGATAATAAATGTTAATGAATTGTTCATGAGTAGTTTTTTGTTTGTGTTTTAACTAGAAATAAAATATCTTCATTTAATAGTATAAAACATCGTTGTATTGCGTTTTATAAATACTTTACATTTGGCACACCAACGTGGGGTACGATTATTAGAAAAATAATAATAAAGAATAAATTAGTCAGGAGTTTGTGATTTGTAACTAGAGAAATTAATTATTTTCATTTAATAATAAAACCCAGTTGTATTGCGTAACGGAAAAATCTTTATAATTGGCGCAACAACGTGGGAGCTGGATAAAATAAGAGATAAAATTTATTTAGAGAGATTTTGAAATAAAATTAATTTAGAACTTTTATATGAAAAACATTTGAACTGGAAATAGATTTAGAAAAGATTTTGTAAAATTAAACACTGAGTTGAATAGAGTCAAGGTTAGGTTTATAGTATATATATAAAAATTGTTTATGTTTGTATAATAAGTCACTTACAAAAAAAAATAAAGAAGAAAATATTATAGCTGAGCTGGTAGTTGTAGGGGACCGGGAAAAAGGGACAAGTTTGGAAGTGCAAGAAATAGAATTGGAAGGCACAGATATGCCAATAGGAGACATTGAGGTAGAAGAAGCTAGGGGACTACCACCTATGCAAACCCAACAAAAAAAACGGGGAAATAATGAGAATGAAGATTTAAGGGAGATGATGAGAACTCTCATGGAAATGAGTAAAAAAGGGAGAGAGGATCTAAATAGACAATTAAATATAAATAATGAAAAAATAAATAGACAATTAGATAAGATAGATGAAATAAAAGGGGTAATGAAAGATATCAGTGAGGATATGAGGGAAATAAACAAAAAATTAAAGGAAAATAGAGACGAAATGAGAGGGATGAAGGAGGATTTGAAATCCATAAAAGAGGAAATAAGGGAGGAAAATAGGAAAATGATAGAGGATATGAGGACAGAGGATAATACTGAAATAGAGGATGTGAGAAGAGACATAGAGGAAAAAGATAGAGAATTAGAGGAGGAGATTAAGGAAAATTTTGAGGAAACAAAAGAAATAATAGATGATGTGGTAGAAATTAATAAAAAAGAGATAGAGAAAGTAGAAAATATAACAAAGAAAAACACAGAAGAGTTAGGAGAGTTAAAATTAAAGGTGAAGAGGGAAAGAGAGATAACAGATGAGCGTTTTAGGAAAGTTGAAGATGTAAGGGAGAAAATATTAGGAGAGCAGGGAAGGTTAAGAAATGAAGTAGGAAAGATAGAGGTACTGCCAATAAAGAATTTAACAATTCAAACCGCAACTAATAAGAAGATTGAAAAGATTAATCAAATGAAAATGGTGATAGGAGAAATAGGAGGAGTTAAATATCCGTCTCAAGGCTTAGTGGTACAAGGCTTATTGAGAAAATTTATCAGAGGTACGGATATGTTAATGAATGTGGAGGCACAACTCGAGTTTGGAAAATGGGAGATGGAATTTAAATATGAGAATAACAGAGAAAATAGAACTTATGAAGCAGATGAGAGATACAATGGAGATGTAAACGGTGTTAAGGCAAGGACAGGCGTGGGGACAAGAAAAGAGTATGGTGCCCACAGTCAGTCGGAAAACTAAGACAATAGGAAACCCAGGAATAGAAATTAAATAGAGGAAACAAGTTTACAGGCATTAATAGACACAGGCAATAATATGACATGTATCCAGGAGAACTGGATATTGAAAAATAAAAATAAAATAGGAAGGGAGATATTAAATATAGGTAAAGGAAGCAATATGAATAAACTCTAGGTGATTATGTGTATAAGAAAACGTTAGCAGGAGATAAGTTTTAAGGGATGGTAACTATATCTACGATAATTTATTAGAAACTTCGTCGAATAATGAATAAAGATAAAATTATGTATATTTAAACTTCGTCGTATTGTAAGGGAGAATCTGCGTTGATAAATAATGGAACTTCGTCGTATATATTATATATTATAAAAGAAATATGAATCTATGATAATAAATATTAAAGCATCGTTGTAATAAAAATATGGTAATTGTGTATTTAAACTTCGTCGTATTGTAAGGGAGAATCTGCGTTGATAAATAAGTATTAAAACAAAATTTATATTCGTTGATATAGGGATAGTGTAATCGAAGGAACTATAGATATGATCAAATAGAAGATATGAAATTGCAACCTTTAAAAATATTAGATGTTAAACTTCATACAAAATAAACTGAAATGATATAAGAAAATAATTGAACTGGATGTGAGATTGGAAGGGGAGATAATATACTAACGTAGAACTGAGAGTTAGATGAAGCTAAAAGCAAAATAAATATGAGATAAATAATAAACAAGGAATAAACAGAAATAAGGGAAAGAGAAATGTTATAACCAATTTGACCAAATCTAGACATACTATGACTCGGATAGGCTGGGATTTAAAGACACGGTATCAGAGAATATATGTTAAATAAATATTGAATCAGACTTATGATTGGAAGGATTCCAATTGTAATAAATGAAAAAAAATATATAATTATGGAAGGAATTGTAAATACCAGAACATGATTTATTGTTACGATATGTTAGAATTGTTAAAGAATTGTTGATTGAATGTTAGTTATAAGTATATTGTATTGTTAGAAGATAAGTTAAGTAATGTGTAGCTTGAAGTTTTCAGCTCAGTATTTGATTGTTAAAGAATTAAGATAAAAATTGTGTCGTAGAATTAAGTATAGATGGACGAAAGTGGACAGATGAAGGTATAATGACTTTTAAGTGGACAATTCTAAAAGTAGTAAAGACAATGGACGGTAAGTTAGCCAAAGTGTTGAGGTACTTACTCAATAAAAAATGTGTTCAATTAGTTATTAAATAAAATGTACAATTAGGAAATAAATGTTAATTTAAATTTAATTAAAAAAAAAAAATATGTATATTTAAATAAGCTTGTAGAATGTAAAGAATGTGTAATGTAGATATTAGTAATATTTTTTTTTATTTAAATTAAATTAGGGGACATTGTAACATTTATAGAATGGGCTATATAATATTATTTAAGAATTGGAAGAATATATTAGAAATAACTCACACTAATAATAATAATTAAATAAACACTGGAAGGTTGGTTAAGGATCGGAAAATTGAAACAGTATGTTAACCAAATTAAAACCGGTGAAAATAGTTCGTTGACATTATCAGCTGTAAAAACAAATGGAAGTAGGTCAGTTGCAGTCGACTCTAGTGGGAAGAAATCGAACTGAATTATAATAACATGTGTTTTAGAAGAAGGAGGCCGCCATATTTGTAACATTTTAAAAGAAAATCTAAGGACGCGTAGTTAGCCTTCTGGCGTGGGACGCCGAGTAAGGTAGCGAATCTGCCAGGACCAGTCAAAATTCTATTGATTAGAAACTTCGTCAAAATTATACAGTTTTGTGAGGAAACTTGGCCAGATTAAACAGGAATAAGAAAATTAAAAGATATAGTACAGTGAAAATATAATTTGAAAGAACTAAAACCAATTTAAGTGTGTAAAAAAGTGAAATTTAAAGAGAACGGAATTCTACGTGTGAGCAAGCAGCCATTCGCCGTTATTTGATAAGTTAAGTACATAGCGATATAAAAAAATAAACTTTAGTGGACTCTTAGGATAATAGGGAAGTTTAATTTTGTACATTAGAATATCTTGTGATTAATAGTAATAAAAACTTAATCCAGTTCAAATAGTTTCGCCTTTGTGCTTATTCCAAATTAAAGTTTTTCCATCAGGAAAATACTTATTAAAACTAATTTCAAAATTTAATATTGTTTTTTAAAATTTATTTAATTAACCAAAGAATTAAAAAATACAGCCCATGCTATAACCCCGAGATAATAAGAGATCGTAAAATTAGCCAAGGGTATTAAAATTGTGTAACTATAAAATCAAAAGAAATAAGAGTTAAACCGAGTTTGTTAAAACTTGTTAAGTTATAAATTTTTGTTCTGTGTATTGTTTTAAATGTTGAAAGATGAAATTGTGATAATAAATGTTAATGAATTGTTCATGAGTAGTTTTTTGTTTGTGTTTTAACTAGAAATAAAATATCTTCATTTAATAGTATTAAACATCGTTGTATTGCGTTTTATAAATACTTTACAATATATATATTTAGGTTAGTTTTGGTTGGTAAAGATTATTTAGATTTTTTGGACTAGGAGACTGACAGACTTACCTTGGTAAGAGTCCACACTGTAGTCTATTGTAGTCTTGAAATAGAAACACATAAAAGCACTTAAACAATGATATATTTCAACCACACAGTGGTCTTTGTCAATCGAAGAGAAAACACAAAAAGAAATACGAGAGAATGAAATAAAATAAATATAAGTTGTAATCACTATAAGTTGTAGTTACTATTTTATTATCATTTATATTTAATCTAATGTCGAGATTACAAACAATTTTCTACATTGACACACATGAAACATCAGCTAATAACCAACACTGAGAGCCAACCAAACTGAAAGAGTCCTGATTTGATTTTTTAATTGCTGTAAATTAAACCTTTTCATGTTATAAATCAATTTATTAATTTTTGTTAACCTTTTACATGTTATTTCTGTTTTATTTGCATTTTAACCACCTTACAGGATCTTTTTGCTTTTTAACAGACTTTCATCAAAAGGGACAACTCTCAGCAAAATTATATTGATGTTCAACAGCTTATTTTAAAATTAGAGTTTAGTCTTTGTCAGATTGTCTATAACTAATGACTGTTATTTTCTACGTTATCATTAGTTTCATGTTTATTAGATAGATTCAATTTTTAATCTATTTGCGTTTCAATGTTCATGATGTTAAGAATAAGGAATTCCTTACAGTATAAACTGTCACAATGGTTACTTTTTTACATCAATAGGATTTAGCTACTTATTGGTTGGATGTTACCTGAATGACGAACATAACTACATTTGCTTTCTACCATACACAAAATGAGCAAATGGAAAAAATTGTTAGGTTTATATAAAAGCCCATAGATTTTTCACTAATACACAATCTCCTAAATAATAATGTTTTATCTATAAAAATACGTTTGGTCAAGCACAATATCCCTGTTTTGTTTATCCTTTTTATATTTTGGTTTTTGTTCTATTAAGTTGAGTCAGATTTTTACAAAGTCTGAAGGGAATGTGTTTTGAGTATTTTCAAACAGTAAAAGTGAGTGATAGAGGCCAAGAATGTGTTCCCTTCTCGCACTGTAAAAAATTAACTATTATAGTATAGGGTAAAAGTAAAAATTGTTCGACCAAGTATGACTTTTTTAGCCAGACTTTATTTGTGTGAAGTGTAGAGCATATAGGCTACTATTTCATGCTAGTTTTAAATTGTATTAAATTAGTCTTTTAACATGTTTTCACGGATTATAAGTGCAAACATTGTGATGTAGGTTTCCCTATATCTTAGAAAAATATTAGCACCATTTGTAAACTAAAAGATTGAATAAGAAACTTGGATAATACTAAATTATTCAAAACTGAAAAACTTTTAATCAATAATTTTAAGTATCTATGTATCTAATATATTTTTAAAAATGTAACAGGATGATGAAAAAAAAGTACCAGTAGTGGAAAACATGTATTGTGCGATGTCTGGAACAATTAGAACTCAAGGTGAATCAAAATATGTAATGGTGTTCAGCATAAGACCAATAACAGATCTCAAGGAAATAACAGCTCATATGCTCCAGGTTATTAACATCTCACTTAAAAGTGAAAAACAGATTGACCAGGTAATGATAATTTTAAACATTTTATTCTTGCTTTTCCTTTGTAAATGTACTATATATGTTCTTCTTACATATAAATCAAGTTTTTATTATTTTTTAAAATTCTAAGTTGAAAATATATTAGGATTATATTGTTTAATTTGAACAGGTGAATTTTGTTAAAATATTGAGATTATTCCTAGACCCTAGATTACTAATGGTAATTTAACCCTTAGCGCTCAGATTTTTTTAACATGCTTTGCTTCCCCACTTGTAATTAAATTGAGACAAATTCCTCACCTGCAAGTTGCATTATTGTTTATGGAAAACTTTGTTTTCTCTTACGCGATTTTAGTAAACTAAGCTATTTTGATTCACTAATACTGTATGTACATGCTTTGTTATCTTATTTGTAGTTTTGCAGAGTATGATATCTTTGAAAACAGTATTCCGGATAAAGTCCTGGTTTTCTGCTGCATGTTTTGCAGTGAAAAACTGTTTTCCTTCTACCTCCTTTTATCTTCCTGTTACTGCACACTACACAATCCTTAGAACTACCTTTATCATTGGAAAAGATTAAATGTAATTTCCCATTCAGTCTTTCTTCTTTGTCAGTAGTTGATGGCCGATCCTTCTTACTATACGGGTTATTCCTGAAATCACCAATGCGTTCCCTCACCAAGTTTTGGCGAATCTATTTTTGTTTAACTTGGTTTTCTCTCATTTCCTTTTTTTTGTTATTATAGATAATAAAACTGTTTACTACAGCTACATCTAATAGCCAGAAAAAGATTTTCCTCCACCATTTATTTGTTCGTCTTGTAAAACTGCTTCATTATATTGAACAGCTAAATCTATACCACCTATAAACTGGTTATATTTACAAATACCTGTTGGTTTAATTATTTTGTTTCTGAAACTGAACTACATTCTAATAAATCAGGATCAAGTAAAAGATCAGGAATTTCAGAATCACTAATTACACGTGAAGCCACGGCAAACTACGAGTAAACAAATAACCTGCAAAATTGTAACCTACTTGCAGTTTACAACGTGCGGCAAGCTAGATTTTGTGATGACGCACATATTCCTAGACTTTTTCAATTTAGTTCACATTATTGTCAATAGGTATTATAATCAATACCGTTTGGAGCACCAAATGGTACTCCTTCAAAAGATTGAATGTCGTGGGCTTCGCTGCAGACAAGTTATAGGCATTTGAAAATCGTGTCAGGTGGCCCCTGACATACGAGTAAACTGCAATATACGCTTGGCGGGGCTGCCCGAGTGTTAACATTCATCATCTACCACACTGTAAAAATTTATATTTAGGGACCAAACAAAGTAAACATTTATAAAATAAATCTATTTAATATACAATAATAAAATTATTGTTCTTAAATATTGTGTCTGAGACAGATGAAGTTGAATGTTTTTTTTCTGCTATAGAAAGGTTGGGTGAAATTGCCATTGTTAGGTGCTTTCAGTTATTTACTACAATCTGACAGTAAAAAGACTGTCATATTCATTATTCTCATGATCTGTAATGCATTTTTAGAAACATATTTACCTGCAAAATAAAATTTTTAAAATAATATTCATTACTATTGTTAAAGCAAAAAACGATAAAGGGATTTTTGTTTCTCTACCATATTAATTCGACAAAGTTTAGAAAAATCTTTTTGTCAGCCAGTGCTTGCTTCACAATGGTTATTAGGTAGGAAACTAACCAGTGGAAATTTCGTTGTAAGTATAGTACTTTGTCTTTACCACACCGAAATGAAAAAGGCAAGTTTGATGAATATTCATTGATTTAACTGCCATTAGTATTTAAAAGGCTAATATTTTTCAAAGGCTACCTTAAAATTTTTCAGAAAGAAATCTACTTTATTATTGCATTAACTAAATTTTTATTTGTTACTAAGTATAGCCATTTAAATTGATAACAGAAAGTATTTTTGGAAATGAAGATCAGTGAAGGTCAACTTTTGAAAAATGTTTCTAAAGCAGATTTAGTCCTCAGGTTCATTAAGAATTCTTTTTGACTTTGCTCGCCCAGTGCTGACTAGATAATCCTAACATCTAGTCAATTAGAACCACTGAATTATTTTTCATTTGCAGGATTCTTATTTGGATGTGAGGGAGAGGGAGAGATACAATAAAACTATATTCATTTATTTTAGTAAATGATAGGTTTTTAAACACAGTTATAATATTATAATTTGATTGATACTAGTGTATTATAAATATGTATTATTTTTGTTAACATATAAAAATGATATTTTTTAGGACACATCTATCAAACAAGAAATGAACTCTTTATATGGAGACCAGAATGCAGGATTCACAAATAATTTTGGATTGAATCCTCAACAATTACGGGTGTTCAAAGCCATTTGTGTAAGTGATTTCAACACTTTTTCGTTTACTAAATTTAGTAGTGATTAAGTTTAATAAAAATGATTGTTTCCTTATTCAACTTTTTATTACTTGTTTTTTCTAATAAAATATGCAGAATATACATTGAAAAACAGCATTATTTGTCTACAGTTAATCCTTGCTGTCACAAGACATTTAGGCTCATTATGATAATAAAGATTGCAAGTACAATGATTATATATTTTTCTGTAGTGTTTAATATTCTGATATTATGCAGTTCGCTCGATCTTGGTATCGTTATAGTAAAAGGATTATAAAGCTTGATAAAACAACTCCATTCTCGCAGGCTTCAAATGCTGTATCATTGTGTCAGGTGTAAGTTCTCAATATTAATGACATGCAATAAATTTTAACATGAATATTACTTTCAGATTTTAAAAAAATATTTGGTTTATTTCTAAAATTTAAGTATTTGTGAGTCATATTCAAACAATTCTAATTAGGGGTATTTGTGTCATGGATCTTTTGTATTCAGTACAGCCATTAAGTTACATGTTAAAAAAAATAACAATACTCCAGTTTGTGAGCTGTTTTATTTTCCTGGTTTCTTCCTGCAGTATTTTCATCAGTTATCTTTTAGGTTCCTTTCTTTCTGCCAAATTTTTTAAAGTTTTGCCCTCCATGATTAGATTTCTCATTTCAGTTGAATTGTTACCTTCAACCATTGTTTTAATTACCACTTTTTGATTCATAAGCTGAATTGTCTGTGTGTTTTAATTAGGGATGGGCCGATTCCGATTCTCGATTCCAGGAATCGTCGATTCTAGGTGGTATCGAGGAATCTTCGATACTCGATTCTTCATCATAAAAGTGTCGATTCCGATTCCACACGATTCCGAATATTTATAAAAATACGTGTCGGTTCAACTGGCCCAACATAGTTTTTTCCTACCGTAAATGAAACGTAAATAAACTCCGTCGGACCAATTTACCCCACATTGTTTTTGATTTAATTATATTTTATTATCTGTGCAACACTGTTTTGATATTTTTTGTGTTTTGTGTTAGCAAGAAACAACAAAACCATAATTTCATGTCCCGGTTACCCAAATAATAAACAGACTGGTGATAAAAGTGTTTTGGCGCCTATCACTAAGACACGTAAACGTGTCACATGTGATTGATTTGTGAGTTTATAAATATTTTGAATATAGAACTAAAGTGTAATATATTCTCTCTCTGATCAGTAATGCTACAGGTTCAGTAAATACTATCCAAGATTCATATTAAGTAAAAGTTTTAACACCAAATAATTTACTTGTTAAGGAATTTACGTTATAATTTACTTCCTAGTAAGGATGTATCAATGTTTGTACTTAACTTTCACAAAGTCCGTTTTTAAGGATTATTTTACAACTAAATATTTAGTCAATATTTCCGACTTACTTTTAAGGTTTTATGAAATTTTGAAAACAGTAGTGAAAATCATTACAATACGTTATGCCCGTAACTACGGACAAAAAGCTCTTAGAATAACATCATGTTTTTAATCCCGTCGGCGTTTATCTATCAAACAAAAACCATCGTAAATACATCTGTAAGTAGTGTGAAGCTTGTTGTTAAATACTGTGCCTTAATTTTTCCAAAAGTAGCAACACCAGCTGAGTAGTACTAATAAACATAAAGCGTTAAGAGGCCTGGCGGTATTCGGTTCAGGGTACTGGCCGTCGCGTCAATTCGATGACGGTTAACAGAAACTGACGGTGGAAAACCACATAATATATCAAATATGAAAAAGCACTTAAACATCATTCATTTTGCCCAAATTTATCAACAAAAAAGATCTATACTTGAAGAAACTTTATCCTCAGACACAGGACCTACAAGTGATAGTCGGTTAAAAATCAACTGGGATTGAGTAATAAATACAAAATAGGCCTGAATCAGTTGCACTTGTTCCAGACACCTGCAGAATAAAAAGGTCCCACCAGATGTGGAGAAGGTATGCCCCACTAATCCAGAATGTTGGGGAAGAAGGTACCCCAGGGGAATTGACAGTAGAAGAAGAAGTAAACAATTATCTGGGGGAACCATTAGCCAGTCCAGATTGTGATGTTGGGAAGTATTTGGCAGTACAAAGTGCCAAATACCCTCATTTAAATGCAATGGCAATAAAATACCTGTCTGCCCACTCGCGACAGTGTTTTCTGAAAAACCTTTCTCAACTTCAGGAGCTATATGTGACTAGCGATGAAACTAGCTTGACCCACAACGTGTTCAAATGCTTGTGTTTTTGAACAGAAATGTACATTACCTGCCAGACTTTTAAATATTAAAAACTATCCTATTTGTATTAATTTTTTACTTTTTATGTTGTTCGTTTGTTTTTAATTTTTGTTTTGTTTGGGAGACAATGTAAACAGGCTTAGGAATTTTTTCAAACATCATAAAATAAGTAAAGTTCACATTTTTAACTTTAAAATAAGTCATTACTTTATTCTGATATGTTTTTATGTTTAGAAAAATTCCTATTGATAAATCAAGGTTGAAGGTTTTGTGTAGCCTATTACATTAAAACAGAGCTTTTAAAAGGTTTTGCCATATGACCAAGATGTTAACTAAATTAATTATTAGAGGGCTAGAATGTAAGCTAATATAACTTGAAAGAATCGAGAATCGACTAAAGAATCGCGAATCGAACGGAAAATTTTAGAATCGGAATCGGAATCGAAAATTTTAGGAATCGACCCATCCCTAGTTTTAATGTTTTATTTGCTTCCTAAATGAATATAATTATACGTACAATAGAACCTCGATAAGCCAGACTCTATTAACCCGGATCTCCAGATAACCCGGAATGATTTTGAAGTACAATAACAAAAAACAAATAAGTACAGTTCATATATAGAAAGTCTAACACAACAATAAACACGTCCAAGACCTACAGATAAAAAAAAATAATAAATGTAATGTTTTGTGCTTCTTATGCTAAAAAAAACTATTGGATCGCACAGCACAAAAGCAGAACACAAAATTAAAATAGCAAAAATTAACAGATTTGTTTACTAAGAAATGAATAGGATTAGAGTTTATCTGTATAATGAATATATACTTATTACTGTACATAATACTCTTTGTTTGATAAATATAAAGGTTTTTCTGTAAGTACAATGTCTTCTTTTAATTTTTTTGCCTTGGTCTCTGGTCCCAGTTAATCCGACTTATCGAGATTCTACTGTCGTTAAAAAATATTGGATTAACGTGGAACATCAATTGTACTGAGTAAAGAGTGTAAGTCAACTAATATTATTTAAAAAAATATACTTTAATACATTTTACAATTTAATTAAATTAAATCATAGAGTTTCATTCATACTATTGATAAATTTCATTTTAGCCATTTCCTGGCTTATATAAGGGTAAAAAAGTTTATAAAAACAGGTTTAAAAGGGTAAAAAAAGCTTTTTTAAAGATTTTTACGATGCAAACTGATATGCATTAAATTTATATGATCCCTGTGAATAATAGTTTTATAGGATTTAACTATTTATGAAGTTTAAACAATAGGTTTAAATTTCTTAAACTATTAGTGCTTATTTTAATAACTGAGTTACTACTAAACAACTATTCTTTAAGGTTAGTTTGTGAGGTTATGTTGATACAATTACAAGGCGTACACAAAACTCCCAAATTAATCATTTATTACCTCAGACATGTTTAACGATAAAGTCATCATCATCATCAGTGAGTGTTGCTATTACAACTGTGTTGTAAGTTAGAGTTTGTAGTAGTAACACTCGCTGATGATGATGATGACGACTTTCTCATTGAACGTGTCTGAGTTGATAAATGATTAGTTTATGAGTTTTGTGAACATCTTTTATTTGTATTGAATTAAGTATTAATAAATGAATACCTTTGTATTTGTTGCAGCAATGTCCTTCAGAAGGTGGGGCAAATGTAGAGTATATTTCAAATGCTTTAACAACAAAAATGCCAGTTAAAGAAATATCGTAAGTATATTACTATATTGTTTATATAATATATTTCTTCCAAAATGAATATATAATATTCAGGAGAAACTAACATGTAAAAAATTTTCAAAAATCTGTTGCTCTCAGGGGCCATATTAGGGCAAGCACATGTTTCTAATCAAAGGGTAAATACATGATGGGTTGTTTGGACATTTTTTGCTCATTGCCTGGGACTCAAATATAAAACTAAATAATAAATTCAAATTTTGGGATGCGATTTATTCAGGAAAATTTTCAACCTGCAAACAAATAGTGTTATGCTGTTGTCCTTGACCCACAAAATTATAAATATCTAGGTGTCGGTTTGAGAGGTATGACAGAGGGACGGGTGTTTTATGTTTATTTTCTGTAAGGAAGAGGCTGTACTTGGTTTGCTGATATCGTACTGACTGCAATATGTAATATATATTTTTTTTAATGTACAGTAGAGTCTCGATAATTCGAGGTAGATTTGGCCGAGGCCCCCCTTAGATTAACAAAATCTCGGATTACACGGAAACACGTTCCTGTACATTAGAAAAAACAGGGGTTCTATTGAACCCTAATACTATAGTTAAGAATGCACAAAATACGTTTATAAAACTTTAATGATTACAGTACTTACATAAATTTAATGTTACTTTGGAATATATTGTCCATCACGGTTGCTACATTTTTTGGAAAAAGTTATTAAGTGTCTTCTGCGACTGCTTATCAAAACGTTTTTCTTCTTCGTTGCGAAGATGTCTTAGCAGAAGCAGATCTGTTGGTGTGGTGTCTATTATTCAAGAAGCGTAGTGCAGTTTCCAAGGCGGCTATTCCTTCACCGTGATTTTATTTTCCCTTCTTGTACTGTCTCGGTCGAACTTTCATCTTTATTCTCGTCATCACTACTTTCAGTAGTTGTACCATTTCAATAGTCATAATATATGTTATTGTTACTTACTTACGTTCGTCCTTGCTCATCCATTGACGTTTCTGATAACCTGGAAGTTTCTTGATAAGAAATTTCAAATCTCTTTCAACTTGTGGATCAATGCCACAGTCAACAGTTTTATTATGGATCAGGACTTTATTCCATGACTTACTTGATGTTTCTTCTCTTATTTTCTTCCATGATTCCAGTACACAACTTCCTTAACTGTATTTGTTTTAGAAAGCCTACGATGCTTTCTTCCCCTTCAGTTGCTTCTAAGAGAGATTGTAAAAGGTAACGTCTGTATTTTTTTTCATACATTTCAGAACACCCTTGTACATTACCTGGATTAAACCCGTAACATTTGCAGGTAGAAATGAACCACGAATATTATCAGAGCCCAGTTAATCTTCTTCAAATAGATAAAATAGTCTGAAATAGAAATAGGCTCGAATTTAACAGAAGCTCGAAAAATCGGGATTTGGATTTTCAAGACTCAACTGTATTAACCACAATAAATTCAAAGTATTATTGTTTTGAATTTCTGTAAAATGTAACTACTGTGTAACACCCACACTATATATTTATTTAATTTTCTTATAAAAGATTTAATTTTATTGATGTTACACTTTACACATTTATTTTCAGAAAAGTCATTGAATTCCTGGTAAATGAGGGCCATGCCTACTCAGCCATCGACGACTTCCACTTCAAAGCTACAGAAAATGCGGCATTTTGAGTAGACTGTATTTTTCAGTTTTGTTACATTTTGTAATTATAACAAAATATCTTTGCTAAGTTTAAAGTTACTGTATCATATTTAAACTAATGTTTATAAGTATGCATGTGTATTGCAAAAACCTGTAAAATGTAAATGAAACCCTGCAGTACTGAACATAGTACAAAAATTTTTCTTTTTACTGCAGAAAGTATTTAACTTTTTTTAAGGCCAATATTTTTTATACTTAAGGTAATATTGTAGTGGCATTGTAATTATTACTACTATTATTAAAAAAATTACATATTAAAGTTCTGTTTTTTAATTAATAAACCTATAAATACATAGCCCATCTATTTCAAGATAATGGAAGTTCAGAAATAATAATTTGGAAAGTAGGTTAATAAGCATCTCAAGTCTCCACGTAATCCGGTTATATACGAGACGCTCTAGTAGCTTGCCAAAGCATGAAGTCAAAGCTAATGGGCAGTAAGAGTGTAAACTGAAGGGGTCTTTGCCAGGCTTAACACATTGACTGCCAACCCGTTTTCAGTTAACCTTCAAAAGCATTTTTTTTGTACTTTTTTAAAAATAATTACAAAATCGAATATTTTGTTTTCTAGTGTGTTTATTCATTTAAATTAGTTTATTTTATAATGTCGTCGGACACCGATGACCGTCATAGCGCGATGCAAATATTTATACGAGGCGACACATCAGGCTTACTACACATTCCCCGTTCAAGACCAATCTTCCAAATGAATGAAAAATGCTAACATTTTTATTGTATTTTTTTAATATAAATTAAAGTACAAATATATACTATAACGTATTTCACAATATGTTTACAAAATAAATATAGCTACTATATTTTTCTCACATTTTATAGATACACAATTTCAATTTTCAGCATAACTGATTTTTGTTTGAAAATATTTTTCCTTGAATAATTAGAATGTAAATATAATCTGAACATTATTTTTATGTTTATGTTTGTATTGTTTCAATACAAGTATGTTTTAAATTGAGTTGTTTTTATGAATTTTATATGACATTGTGAATTGGAGGAAGAAGTTTTAAAATTAAGGTTCTTAGTTTCTAATTTTCAAATGGTTCAGTTTTTTTTATTGAATTCTTTTAAAAGATCAAATCAGACGGTTAAGAAGTGTAAATAAAAACTATTTCCTTGTAATTTTGAACTTCTAGTTTCCCAATTATTAATGTCTTGTAAGATAAAAATTTCTGAACGACAAGTTGGAGGAACAGACATAGAGGCTGTGCTGGACACCTCATATAGTTAAATACATCGTGAATGTGCCCGGCAGCCTTGTGTGATGATCTAAAGTTAGGTAGACATTATCGGTCACAGGTGCCCTATGTATGCAAAAATACATTGTAGGTCACCGATGATCGCCATGGCAGTCAACGTATCAGCTTTCAATATATTTTTAGTATCAGCTTTCAAAGCAATTACTTCATGGAGAAATATCAAATCACATTGTTTTAGAAGAATATCTTTTATTTCGACTCTTTATAACTGAACAATTTAAACAAACATTTTTTGTCATATGCAACCTCTTAAAAATTACAAACAAAATCTGTACTCAGTTCAAATTAAAGCATACATTCTCTAGAAATTCAAATTTACCACATACTTTTTTTTGTAAAGTAATAAGAAAATACAAATAAAAAACAAAAAGTTTTTGTTTCAGAGTATTATTATAAGTATACCCAAATATTATAGCCACTCTTGACTTATTTCTTATAATTAAATTCAAATTACGTATTTAAATACTAAAGTTATCGAATAATATGCTTAGCTACACTATTAAAAATAGAAACAAGAGTTCATAAAAAGTTTTATTTGGTATGAATCCATATAAACATATTTAAGCAGGCTTTGGTTTAAATTTGGGTTTTGCTTGAGGCCTAAACCTATCCAATACATGTTTAGGCTTCGGAGGACTTTTATCTTCTTTTAAATCACTTTTCTGAATCTCTTTTACAGCTTTCAAGAACTCCTAGAAAAAACAAACATGTTACTGAAAAAGCAAATACGTATCACAAAGACATGATATATTGAAAACAAAATTCTCATTTAAAAAAAACAATCATTTTGAAAAAGAAGCATATAAAATTAAATTTTTTCCAATAAATTATCAACTTACTCGTTTGTGTTCTTCTTGAACAATCTTTTTCGCTTTTGCCATTTTAACAGTGTTTCCATGTTTCTTCTTTTTCCTTGGTGTGAAATCTATTTTTGGTGGTTTTAAGTGCTAAAAAACAACAAAAATTTATCAAAAACATACTTAATTCGGTTTAGTTCAACTTTTTGAGAGAGTGAAAAACCAGTTATTTATTTTATGTATGGACAATAAAACAAATTGAAAGGTATTGCTTTAAAACAGATATAAAAACCAGTCTTTTCTTCTAAAAATAATTCTTTTTTTTAAATGAATCCGAATCCACACATATTTTACAATATCAGGATCTCAGTACTCATCGTTAAACTTTCAAATTTTCCTACAGTGTCAACGTTTTAGAGTGACAAATCAAAGTTGAAATGTTGTTTGAAATATAAATTTACAATTGTAATATAACATAAAATTTTAAACGTTTAGCTACAAACAAAAATGTTTTGAGACATTTCCAACACATTTAACATCAGTTTTAAATTTTTGTAGCTTAGGGTTTTATTGTTTATATGATAATTTAAGACTAGTGTATTCTACATAATATTTCTTTTTCTGTCTAAATTATATGAACAAAATTTGTTAAAATTCAATTCATACTTAGATCAGCAAAGAAAATTTTTATTTTAGTTACTTTTTATTAAATTACAATTCATATAAATAAATTAACATAACCTATCCATATTTGTTGATTCCATCTTCACGTAAGCTACTAGTTTTCACTAAACAACTTGTAAATATTTACAAACTTGCCAATAGCAGCACTTATATTTTTTGAGGACGGCTGTTTCGGGAGATGTGTCCCATTGTGAGATGAGTTGACAATGAGACACATCTCCCAAAATGGCCTTCCTCAAATATAAGTAAGTGCTACTATAGGCAAGTTTGTAAATACTTACAAATGTTTAGTGATAACATATCCATTAAAACAGCTGTTCTACCACATAACATGTGATTTCATAAAACTTATATCCACCACTAAGTCAATAATTTTACCTTGTTGTGATGAGGCACCTTTCGGTCACTTGACCATTGTCTTATCCATTATCAAATCAACTTACAACTTTACACAACTAATTTAGAAATAATGAAAACCTTTGATAATCTCACACATATTATACACGAAAAAATACAACATATCATAATAAAACACACAAAAAACACAATAAATAGACATAACAAAAAAACGAAAATTTAACAAAACAACATAACCTCAAAAATTGCCTAACACCAAACCAAAAACCAAATCACACTTCTAACAACAAAAAATTCATAAATTCAACTGAAACCCAATTCACGGAAAAAGAAAAAATAATAATAACAAGTGCTTTCAAATATAATCTACCCAATTTTAATAAAAACCCAATTAATAAAAAACCTAATAGTTGACACCGAATCTAACATCCATAAAAATTCCCACCAAAACACTGAACACATAAGAAACAATATCAATAATAATATTAACCTAATAAAAACAGAAAAAAACAAAAAAATGAAACAATATATAAATAAAAAAGAAATTATAAAACTCAAAGAAAAACTATAAAACAACAACGACTTAATATTAAAATATTAAAATCAGATAAAACAAACATACCAGTAATAATAGAAAATACCAAATACATCAATTCAATGACTAACCACATAAAAGAAAACAAATACGAACAAATCCCAGGACAATGGTCAAGTGAACGAAAGGTGCCTCATCACAAGGTAAAATTATTGCACTTAGTGGTGGATAAAAGTATTTATAATAGTAATATATCAAAATGTTTTTTTAGAGAAAATATATTTTTAGCGAGAAACATTTAATTCTGAGATATTCATACTATGCACAATTGAAGGATGTGTTTTATATTTAAATAAAAATAATATTGTATAGTTATAGATTTTACATACCAATAGAGATTTCTTTGCTTCTAATTTGTCTTTCAATGTTGGTACATCGACTTCAGATATTATTGTAGGATCCAAAGTTATCATTTCTGGCTGGATCTGAAAGGAAATGTATGTTGTTGTATGTAAGTCATGCTATATTTACAGTAATACAATGTTTGCAAACAATATTTCTATATTACAAGTGATAAATCTCTTTGAGAAGTAAAAAAAAAACACATTTTCTCTGTCCAAGCTTTAACCCATTGAAATAGACACACGAGTCTGACTAAATATGCCCATTCTGTAATGAATGCCATGACATGAGTATTACTTGTGTCTAAACTTTAACAAGTCTAACTAAATACATTCATTCTGTACTGAATGCCATGACACGAGTATTACTTGTGTCTAAACTTTAACAAGTCTAACTAAATACATTCATTCTGTACTGAATGCCATGACACGAGTATTACTTGTGTCTAAACTTTAACAAGTCTAACTAAATACATTCATTCTGTACTGAATGCCATGAAACGAGTATTACTTGTGTCTAAACTTTAACAAGTCTAACTAAATACATTCATTCTGTACTGAATGCCATGACACGAGTATAACTTGTGTCTAAACTTTAACAAGTCTAACTAAATACATTCATTCTGTACTGAATGCCATGACACGAGTATTACTTGTGTCTAAACTTTAACAAGTCTAACTAAATACATTCATTCTGTACTGAATGCCATGACACGAGTATTACTTGTGTCTAAACTTTAACAAGTCTAACTATATACATTCATTCTCTACTGAATGCCATGGCATGAGTATTACTTGTGTCTAAACTTTAACAAGTCTAACTAAATACATTCATTCTGTACTGAATGCCATGACACGAGTATAACTTGTGTCTAAACTTTAACAAGTCTAACTAAATACATTCATTCTGTACTGAATGCCATGACACGAGTATTACTTGTGTCTAAACTTTAACAAGTCTAACTAAATACATTCATTCTGTACTGAATGCCATGACACGAGTATTACTTGTGTCTAAACTTTAACAAGTCTAACTAAATACATTCATTCTGTACTGAATGCCATGACACGAGTATTACTTGTGTCTAAACTTTAACAAGTCTAACTAAATACAATCATTCTGTAATGAATGCTATGACACGAGTATTACTTTGTCTCTAAACTTTAACAAGTCTAACTAAATACATTCATTCTGTACTGAATGCCATGACACGAGTATTACTTGTGTCTAAACTTTAACAAGTCTAATTAAATACATTCATTCTGAACTGAATGCCATGACACGAGTATTACTTGTGTCTAAACTTTAACAAGTCTAACTAAATACATTCATTCTGTACTGAATGCCATGACATGAGTATTACTTGTGTCTAAACTTTAACAAGTCTAACTAAATACATTCATTCTGTACTGAATGCCATGACATGAGTATTACTTGTGTCTAAACTTTAACAAGTCTAACTAAATACATTCATTCAGTACTGAATGCCATGACACGAGTATTACTTGTGTCTAAACTTTAACAAGTCTAACTAAATACATTCATTCTGTACTGAATGCCATGACACGAGTATTACTTGTGTCTAAACTTTAACAAGTCTAACTAAATACAATCATTCTGTAATGAATGCTATGACACGAGTATTACTTGTCTCTAAACTTTAACAAGTCTAACTAAATACATTCATTCTGTACTGAATGCCATGACACGAGTATTACTTGTGTCTAAACTTTAACAAGTCTAACTAAATACATTCATTCTGAACTGAATGCCATGACACGAGTATTACTTGTGTCTAAACTTTAACAAGTCTAACTAAATACATTCATTCTGTACTGAATGCCATGACACAATTATTACTTGTGTCTAAACTTTAACAAGTCTAACTAAATACAATCATTTTGTAATGAATGCCATGACACGAGTATTACTTGTGTCTAAACTTTAACAAGTCTAACTACATACATTCATTCTGTAATGAATGCCACGACATGAGTATTACTTGTGTCTAAACTTTAACAAGTCTAACTAAATACTTTCATTCTGTAATGAATGCCATGACACGAGTATTACTTGTGTCTAAACTTTAACAAGTCTAACTAAATACATTCATTCTGTAATGAATGCCATGACACGAGTATTACTTGTAGTTAAGATGAATGATGAATGCTTTGCTAGCATCAACCTGTAACAACTTACCTTTTCCAAAAGTGCCTTTATTTCAGCTTCTCTACGTTGCGACTTGCTCTGGAACGGATTGGCTTCTAAAGCATCAAAATTTGGTTCTCCACATCCTGCAAATACACATGTCTTGAGACAATTGTTACAGAGACCAACACTTATTAAGAATTTTATATAATAGATAACAAACTAAGAAATAAAACTGAAATATTAACATGACGTCTGTGTGTAGCTTGAGTTTATTATTTAAAATTACAATCATCATATTTTAATTGAAAGTAAAAAGATATAAATTATCTTACAAAACTTTATTTTTGTTTGAATTATTTTTTGAAAATATTTAAATTATTTTTTACATATTGTTACTATAATACCCATCACTTCTACTTCACATCGAATTTGTAGTTATTTCATTGTGTTATATTTCAAAATAAAACCATGAAAAATCATATTCAACAGATAAAGGTCTGAACTGGGTATCAGTTGACTATTTGTTCCTCAAAGGCAAAACAAGACCAACAAACTCACTCTACATATAGTAAGAAAGCAACTGGAATATAAACAGCTTCTGGGTATAGTAACTGAGACTGGAGGGTGTTTGGATAATCAAAAATATATTATAAAATCGTCACCGCCTAACCTAACTCCAAGCAGAAGACACTGATGAAGATCGCCATCGTGTGATCAAAAACGCTCTGTCTTAGTAAGTTTTTACAAAATATAAAGTTCGGATAGTTATAAACTAATGTAAAATGATTAATTAAATTAATTTCACTGAACGTAATGGACTACAAAAAAGAGTCAAACATTTATATTAAGTATAATGCTACAGTTTACATTTTAGAAAACATTATAGTGTACTATTGAGCTGTATGTACAGTTTATGTTTATGATGAAGTATTTCAGTATTTTACATCTTACTACCATAAAACCACAACCAAATAGTTATTTCCATTCATGTTTGTTTGAGCACTCAAGATAACTGAATAAATGATAAGCAGGTTGAATATCGAGTCAAAATTACAATGAAAATATTGGAAAGAACCCCAACACCACAAAAATAAAACAAGTTACTTAAGATTAAACCCTTATGTACTTTTCGATAACCATGTCATCATCATCAGATTGTCTTATTACAATCTAGCAAACAAGAAGTTACAAACTAGAGTGATACCAATCGTTCTCTGCGGTCGCTATATATATAGGCGTGAGGTAAGCTCCATCCACAATCAACCATCTTGAACCAAATGGGCTATGTCAAAAAGTAGACTTTAATAATACATATGTAATATAAAATACAGCTCATAAGCAATAAATAAATTAAAAACCAATTAAAATAATGCGTCGTATTTTAAAAAAATGCTATTTAAGTAAAGAATATAGAGGTGAGTTAGAGATAGGACCTTTATCTGCATACATTAATTTATTATTTGATTTGACTATAAAAATACTTTCATGACTCATAACTTTCATAAAGCTTCTCTTTCATAAACCACTCTAGTTTGTAACTTCTTCTTGGCTAGATTGTAATAAGACTCTCTGATGATGGTAACATGCTCATCAAAACATACACAAGGGTTTAATCTTAAGTAACTTGTTTTATTTGTTATTTTTGTGGTATTGGGGTTCTTTCCAATACAGTCAACTCCCGATTATCCGGGATCGCATCAACCGGGTTGCTGATCAATCGGGATCGTCAGCTCCACTTGAAGCAGTGGGGCGGGAGGAGTCAAATGTGAATGCGGCGGACGGATGCGAGCGCGGGCGGTCGTTGGGGCGCACAGTAACCTTTACGGAATAATTTATAGACTGTCAATTCGCCCGCAGTCGCCACCCCGTGTCCTAAATCCTTCCTACCTGTTTCCGCGTGACGCGCACTGACGGACAGAGTTTCGGTCAGCATGTCTGAGTTTACGTTATATTTCTTGTTGTCCTTTTATAAATCCACGCTGTTCTATGACGCGCGAATCCCTAATTACGCGTTATCTCCAAAGTCAAATCAGATCAGAGCACATCGAAGCATCGAACGTGATGCATGGAGGTGCGATAACCCCGAGCGCAAGCGGCCGTTTTTCGGTGAATAAATCCGATCGCCGAATTACGGGATCGCTCAAGTCGAACGTAAACACTCCCCTCCTCAGCGGTCAGTCTATGCGTTGCTTCTGATCAAAACGAACTGTACAGTAGTGGCGGTACAACAGGAGGCGGTACTATTTATCAGCTGTTTTTACAGTCATTGGGTAGAAGTAGGGCTGTGGATATTATGGTATTTGTTTTAACCGTGATTTCGCATTATCCGTGACGGCCCTGCCGGTAATTATCCCGGATAATCGGGAGTTGACTGTATTTTCATTGTAATATATTCTACCACTGTGCTTTTGATGTTGTATATAGAGTCAAAAGTTTATTTATTTAGTGCAACGATTTGCCAACTAATTTGTTGCCTTTATTTCATTGAGTTTTAAATTTTTGTTGTGAGTGTAGATGCATTTTATATGTATATCTATAATGCAATGTAAAACTGTTTTCAGGCTTGATAAGAGCAACAAATTAGTTACCGAAACGTTGAACATAAATAAATTTTTTATATTCACTGGCTTATCATTTATTCAAATAGTTATTGGATAAAGAGTAGCCCTATTGTAGTACTGTATTTTAAATAAAATTAATATTTAAGGCTGAATAAATACAAAATACAGACACAGGTGCATTCTTTATAAATTACGGTTTTCATGTTTTCTATTTTGAGATTCAGAATATATTTAGATGAAGAGGATTTTTAATAATGCAGTTCAGATTAGTAAACAATATTGTTTACGGGTTACAACTTTTTTTTGTAATTATTAGGTTTGATCTCTACTTGATATTTCTTAGGTTCCACAGAAAAGTGGAAAAAATTATTGATAAAGGAGTGAAATAGAGAGAGATTCCAACCATCTTTCAGTCTCTAAATTACAAAAACAAAATCTGTATGAAATTCACTAAAATAAAAATTCTTATTAATTGAACTAACATTAACAGAATAGTTTTGCAAACTAAAATTAAAACAAACTAGCGGCTTATAGCAGCAATTGCTGCTTCTTATTTATTACAATAAAATGAAATGAAATACTCACTGTTAAATGTTTTTCAATACTAAAACACTTGTAAATCTTTTACAACTTGCCTATAGTAGCACTTATTTATATTTGTTGAGGACTGCTGTTTCAGGATATGTGACGTATTGTCAATTCAGACCAAAATTGATCTCAAGGTTTTTGTAGGTTAGGGTGGAGGTTGGATATTAGGGTGGGAATGTTGGTGAGTATTAGGTGTTATGATGTCAAAAAGTGTGTGTGAGTTATAATGTAATGTTGAGTATGTGTCTAGGGTGTAGTTTGAAATGTTTGTATATTTTGTATTGTTGAGTTGTGTAGCGGTTATTTTTGTATTGCTTATGAAGAATTTGTAGGTTTGTAGTCATGTTTTGTGGATATGAGATATTCGGCGAATTTTGATTGGTAGTTATTGTTTGTTAGTCCGTTATGTTCTTGGTAGCGTGTGTGTAAAATGATCTCTATGTCTGGCCTATGTAAAAACTGGGACATGAACTGCAAGTTAGTTTTTAAACTCCAGCAGCGTAGTAAATGTCGTTGATTTTGTTGTTGCGTTCAAATTGTTTATTGATAGTGTTGTGTGTGGCTATATTGTAATTATATTTTTGTAGTGTATTGGTTAGATTGTAGGTTTTGAATGATCAGTATGGTATTGTTAAAAATTTTATGGGTTTGTCATGTTGTGTATTTGTAATTGGGTTATTGAGTTTGTTTTTTAGGCGGTTGTATAATTTACCAATCACTGTTGTGTTATTTCCATTAGATTGTGCTACATGTTTTATGGTGTTTAAATCTTGGTAGTGTTCTTTGTCTAACGTTATTTTATGCAGGTGATAATATCATGGTGTTGTAAGCTGCTAGTTTATGTCGGTGTGGGTGACTTGAGGAGCTGTGAATGGTTGTATTGGTGTTGGTTGGTTTTCAGTATATGTTGAATTTATGTGTTTGTTTGTCTGTACGTTTAACTGTAAGATTCAGCAAGTTAAGAGAGTTGTTTGTTCTGTTTCGATGGCATTTGTTAGTTTTGGGTGTATGGAATTGATGTTTTAATAATATATTATTTGAGTATTTATTGTTGTGTAAAATGCCAATGTCAACGCCAGGTAATTTTTGACTTGTCTGATAGTTTTCCCACCGTCTTTAGTCCTCAAGCTTTTAAATGTATCTAATTTAGCTAACTTATTTTGTTCTTTGCTCGAGAAATTTCAAGGAAACCGATTCACTTCTGGAATTAAATATATAAACATACCATATCACAATAATAGTTCAATAATTTGACGGGTATTCATTATGACGAGCCTCAATTTATTACCTGGAACTAGAAGGCTTGTGAATCCACTTGCAGATCCAACACCAAGTACATCCTCATATGGACAAAACTGTATATTTTCTGCATTTAACCTTAGTGTATGTTTCAAATATGGTTTTTCGGCGGTTTTTGTACAAAAATCTCTGTAAGCCTAAAAATAAATGCATCAAGCTGGATTTTTTTTAATATTCAAAACCTTAACCATTTAATATATTAAAATATAACACCTAAATTCACACAAACCTTATCTTCTCTTTGTAATTTTAATTTTATAAGTAAACAAATTAGACATTAAAATAAAGTGTATATGTTACAAGTATGAATAAGTTATAAAATGTAAAAGTCTATAGAATGAAAAAAATATTTTTGTTATTTATTGAATATTTATGTTGCCAATCAATTATTTATTAAAAATCTTTATTATAATTAATTAATAATAATAGATGATTTAAACGAATTACAGTAAAACCTCTCCAATTCGTCATAATAACAAACATCGTCTGCACTGTCACACAGTATAGGCCGTCAGAGTCGGCCAATAACAGACACGAGTCTTTCGATTACTGAAAAAATTTCATTTTGCCCAGAAAATGAAGTGACATAAGGAAGTAGATGAAATGCTAACAAAATGCATTTGGTGGTTTGAGAGACAAAAAGAAGCAGAATTGAGGAAATTGATAGTATTAAGACAAATTTGCCATCTTGCAATACAAATAGAAAAGAATTCTTTAGTACAAAAGAAAATGACAGACTTTTTTAAAAACTCAAACAAATAGATTTAATATACTTTATCTTTTCTTGCTAGTTTTGTTGTTTACAAGGTACTGTCAAAATGTTTTTTATGTCTTTTATGAAAATAAAGTAACATACTGCATTTGTAATTACAAACTATACTGCAGGCTTCTAGTGTTTTTATAGTGTTGTGTATAATGTTGTTGAGGTTTTTGGCCAACATGATTCATAGAAGTGTAACAATAATTACATTACATACCTATTTATGTGCTATGTTTACCCACAATTACATGTTAATTTCATGACTTCTGTAACTTGTCTTTTTCTTGAGTTTATCACCCCCTTGGTCCCAAACGTTGCAAATTGGAGGGGTTCTATTGCTATTATAGCTTCTTCCTATTTTATCCAGTTTTTTTAACGTAGACACCATTAATCTTTTACAACAATTACCTCTATTAGATGAAAATTGGTTACAAAATGTTTTAAAAATTTATTTAGTTTGCACTTAACTTGTTTCAAACCTTTAGTTTAACACTTTACCTGCCGGCCACAATATCCGCATTTTCCCGGAGAATTGCTAACATTTTTAAGCTTATTTTTTAACAATGTGTACTTATTTTTTGTTTTCCTATCATATCTAAGTAGGAAAATATGTTTCTTATCATATAAAAACAGTGTTGGGCCAACTGGTGGGACATTATTTTTGAGGTATTTATATTTTCTTATCTCTGCAACACTGTCTTAATATTTTTTGTATTTTGTTTGTAAACAATAAACAACAAAACCACAATTTCATGTTCCGGTTACCCACAAAATGAGCTGACTTTCAAGTAAAGTGTTTTGATGGTTATCAGGAAGACAGGTAAACATGTCACGTGTGATTGATTTGTGAGCTTATACATATTTTGTATATAGAACAGAAGTGTAAACATATTCCCTGTCTGATATGTAATGCTTCAGATCCGATAAATACTACAAAAGATTTATAAGAAGTAAAAGTTTTTAAACTTAGTAATTTACTTTTTTAGAAATTTACTTCCTATGAAAAATGAGTTTATCTAAGTGTACCAATGTTTTTACTTAACTGTAACCAAGACTGTTTTTGTAAGAAATATTACACAACTAAGTAATTAGTCAATATTTTTTTCTTTTTTTTAGGTTTTGTGAAATTTTTAAAACAATAATGAAAATCAATATAATACGTCATTAAAAATTATTTATTTTATTATGAACGTATATAAAGATTAACTTCTTTCAATGAACCAACTTGTTTCATGTTAATAATTAACTCAACTTCACTAAAATTGTTAAGAAATATGTGTCGGGCTGTAACTCCCAAGATAAAAGCTCCTAAAATAACATCATGTTTAAAGCGCTGTCGGGATTGATCTATCAAACAAAAACCATTGTAATTATATCTGTAAGTAGTGTGAAGCTTGTTGTTTAATACTGTGCATTCATTTTTCCAAAAGTAGCAGCACCAGCTGAGTAGTACGAATAAATATAAAACGTTATTAGACAACAATGTCAGGCCACTCTGTGCGGTCAGGCCAATTGGCTCGAAATGGCAGCTAAAGTGTTAAAAGGTAAGCTGAACTGTTAAAATAAAAAAACATAAGATGTCACTAATTTAATTACCTCAATAACATTGCCTGACGCTGTACATACTACACCTTGTTGACTTATAGAAACATCATTAACTACAGAGCGCATTCTATAATCTTGTAGCGGCCCATTAAGGTTACGTATATCCCAAACTCGTACACATTTATCCACCGAGGAAGTGACCATATGACTAGAAACAAATATTTAATTTCAATAGTAAATACATTCGTAATACGTTTATATCAGTGGCGGCTCCTGCCCAATTACATTGGTGGGGCTCATGACAAGGGGTCTCCCCAGATTTACGAGGTGCGGAGACAATTTTGAAATTTGATACCCATTTAACTCGTTTTATATTCTAAGCACCTACAACTTTTATTAAGTTATACTTATTGATTAATATATTAACATTGCTATAACTAATAGACGTATTACGGTGTGATTAACGAAATGTTGTAAGGTTGGGTAGTTAAGTGATCGCCTATTGGTTGCTAAAGCGTCGAGTACTCAACGAGTAGTGTGAATCATGTTTTACTTTTAAGAGTATATTAGGCCACTGTGTATGCGCATCAAAGGATCTATAAATGGAAACAATACTTATCTAGTACATAAATATTATTCTTTAAAATGAGTTTAAAATAGTAGTTTCATAAACGCATATTATTATTAAATATAAAATTTGATTTGTTTACTTTGAGTCAAACGCACCAACATTTATTTGTGAGAACATTGCAAATAAGCAGCACTGATTAGTCATTTCTCAGCGCATGCGCAAGACGACGGGACTCCATCCCAGGCCACCCGTAACACGCGCATTGAGTGACGTCACCGCACGGTTTTGGCTGTTTCAGCTTATTCCATGCACGCTCAATGCACTAGTCTGGGGCTCTCTGCTGTGAGCCCCGCGCGGAGCTTGCGGCTAATTTCGTGTGTCAACTGCTAAATATTTGATGGTTTTAACATTACTTAAATAATTCTAAGCTCTTCTTAACCTAATTTAAGATAAATGAATATTAATTAAACATTAATTTTTGTAATTGGGAGGGCTGCGCCCCAGAGCCCTTTTGGACAAACCGCCACTGGTTTATTTGAGTCAACTTTATTTAAAATTAAGGAACCTTATTGAGCATATTCAATTTATACTTACTATAAAAAAAGTAGTATAAACAAAAATTAATTCCTACCTAAGTAAACAAAAAGGTGTTATTTTGGTTCCTTTTTAATATGAATAAAGTAACATAACATATGTGATAAAACAGCTGCTCTACTACATAACCTATAACATAAAATCAGATGTTTTATGAAATCATATGTTAACATTTATTTTAAGCCGAATTGTAGAAAATAATTATAATGCATACCTTGTCCCTTTGGTGAAAAGTTTTTCTTTTATATAAAACTAAAATTAATTCATTATTAAATTTAATTAATATTTGAAATAATTGTATTATTAACAAGTGTCATCCAGTACGAACAAGATATATGTACTAGGATATAGATTATATCCTATATATTGTAGTATATTGTCTAGTATTATGTACTGTATATTTATGTACTAGATATATATTATTCCTATAGGAAAAGTTTAACTAATAGAAGGAATCAAAAAAAATTACTTAAAAAAAATTTAGAAACTAGAGATGAAAAATAAGACTTTGTTCCAAAGACATTTAGAAAGGGCGTAAGCTGAGACGTAGGCGACGCAGCACACGCAAGCCACGTTTTACGGTGTAGCTCACGCAACACACGAATCTTTTACCAGCGCATGTTGAGACGTAGCACACGCCACACACATGCCATTTTTGCCTTGAAAATGGAAGATACCAACTCATTTGAATTCGATATGGAAATTGAGGATTGGTTCTGTGGCAGAGTGAATATATGAAAAAATGAAACACACATATGGATATGTTGGTCCACAAAGAGTCTTTATAGGTTTTTTTACTATAACCTTCATGATTCACATCGTATAGCACATGTAACTCGCACAGAGTACTTATTAGAGATTTTAAAAATATAAGAGCTAAGTACAATATGTAAACTACGGTTCAGTGTTTGTCTATTACTGACTATAGCAACCTATATGGCCCATACACGTTGTAACATGTGTGGCATTAAAGAATTTAAAAATACAAGATTTAAGTGCAATATGTGAGCTACTGTTGAGTGCTTGTCCATTACCAGCTGAATCAAACTGTCATTTAACGATCTTGGATCCCTTGGTGCATGGCGTGTGTCGTCAAATCTGTGTCTGCTACAAACTGTGACATACTGGCCCATGCGTGTGCTAGACACAAAAAAACGTGCATGCGCCTCAGCTTACGCGGATCCGTTAGGAAATATGCGACACAGTTTTCTGCCGTATGTTGAGTTGCATGCGCTGCGCCGCCTGCGTCTCAGCTTACGCCCTGCCTTAGTGCCAATGATGAAATATTTCCATGTTGTCTACTGCTGACTTATAGCAGTGAAGCATTAGTCAAACGCAAAGAATACTGCTGATTTTTAGGTTTTTTGTTCAAGTTCACAAAAAAATTAATATTTACATAAAATCTGCAAATTTATTTCTTCAGTTTTTAACTAACTTATTTACTCCAGTGATTTAGTTAGTGTAGATTAAATGCAACATTGATAAAAACTTACATTCCTGTGTGGCCCACAGCAATGCTAGTTACTGGCTGTTTATGGCATAACATCTTTACCAATGGTTTTTGAACATTAGGACTCCACATGGTGACTACACCTAAACATTATTAATACATAAAATAAAATCTAACTAAAACCTATTTCATTAAGTATAGGATTAAAATATAAAGATAAAGATGTAAAAGCGAAAGGACAAAAAATGGAAATATAACCATCCTGCTCAAATTTCAACCCCATTCCTCTCTTTTAGTCACAATTAGACACTTGTCATGTTCATAATAATGAATAAATTCAAATATTGCAAAAATAAATTGGGAAATAAGCAATTGTCAAGTTGTTTAAATTTTCATGAGTACATATTTGTTCATCTGAAATCTTTTTCAATTTCTTCTATATTAGAAGGAATATAGTTCATACTCTCCTTTTATATATATATTCTTGATATTTTACTTTATCCATTGTTTTTCCTTTGCACTGACTTTATGAAGTTAATATATTACTATTACTTACAATTAAAATTACTTACAATAGTAATATATTAACTTCATATATATATATATAAATTTGTAGTTATGCAACACTGTTTTCTTGTATACACTTATCACTTTCACTTATGTACTTAAACAAGAATCTTACTTGGTATTTATGCGAGCTAACTTTCAATGGCGGGTCGTGCCGTCATCCTCGGACATACTCGAGTATGCCTGAGGATGACGGCACGACCAGCCATTGAAAGTTAGCTCGCATAAATACCAAGAAAGATTCTTGTTTAAGTACATAAGTGAAAGTGATATATATATATATATATATATATATATATATATATATATATATATATATATATATTTAGGTTAGTTTTGGTTGGTAAAGATTATTTAGATTTTTTGGACTAGGAGACTGACAGACTTACCTTGGTAAGAGTCCACTCTGTAGTCTTGAAATAGAAACACATAAAAGCACTTAAACAATGATATATTTCAACCACACAGTGGTCTTTGTCAATCAAAGAGAAAACATAAAAAGAAATATGAGAGAATGAAATATTTCATTCTCTCATATTTCTTTCTGTGTTTTCTCTTCGATTGACAAAGACCACTGTGTGGTTGAAATATATCATTGTTTAAGTGCTTTTATGTGTTTCTATTTCAAGACTACAGAGTGGACTCTTACCAAGGTAAGTCTGTCAGTCTCCTAGTCCAAAAAATCTATATATATATATATATATATATATATATATATATATATATATATATATATATATATATATATATATATACAGGTTACTATAGTGTAACCTATACACACACACACATATATATCTTTTGAATTGTTAATAACTTTTTATTCATCCACTCAAGTTCAATTACATTATTTTAAACTTAATTAGCATTTCCTTAATTTAAACTTAAATGTTAACCATTTAATTAACATTCAAATACTAGTACGTGAGATCGCATACATGTACGATCTACCGTTTCTCTTAGATTAGCATTGCCGTACATCTACGATTTGTTTTCCTGTGTATTGTGTTGGGGTTTCACCAATATTTTTATTGTAATACTCAAGTATGTTTAATCCTTAGCGGTCGGATTTTTTTAACATGCTTTGCTTCCCCACTTGTAATTAAATTGAGACAAATTCCTCGCCTGCAAGTTGCGTTATTGTTTATAGAAAACATTGTTTTCTCTTACATGATTTTAGTAATCTAAGCTATTTTTATTCAATAATACTGTATGTACATGATTTTATTATCTTATTTGTAGTTTTGCAGAGTATGATATCTTTAAAAACAGTCTTCCAGATGAAGTCCTGGTTTTCTACTGCATGTTTTGCAGTGAAAAGCTGTTTCCCTTCTACGTCCTTTTATCTTCCTGTTACTGCAAACCACAGAACCCTTAGAACTGCTTTTATCATTAGAAAAGATTAAATGTAATTTCCCATTCAGTCTTTCTTCATTGTCAGTAGTTGATGGCCGACCCCTCTTACTATACGGGTTATTCCTGATATCACCAATGCGTTCCCTCACCAAATTTTGGCGAAACTATTTTTGTTCAACATGGTTTTCTCTCATTTCCTTTTTTTTTGTTATTATAGATAATAAAACTGTTTACTACAGCTACATCTAATAGCCAGAAAAAGACTTTCCTCCACCATTTATTTGTTCGTCTTGTAAAACTGGTTCATTATATTGAACAGCTAAATCTACACCACCCATAAACTGGTTATATTTACAAATACCTGTTGGTTTAATTATTTTGTTTATGAAACTGAACTACATTCTAATAAATCAGGATCAAGTAAAAGATCAGGAATTTCACGTGAAAACTAATTGCACGTGAAGCCACGGCAAACTACGAGTAAACAAATAACCTGCAAAACTGTAATCTACTTGCAGCTTACAACGTAGCGGCAAACTAGATTTTGTGATGACTCACATATGCTTAGACATTTTCAACTTAGTTCACATTATTGTTAATAGAATGTAGCACCAAACGGTACCAGATTGAATGTCATGGGCTTCACCGCAGACGAGTTATAGAGATTTGAAAATCGTGTCGGGTGACCCCCGACATACGAGTAAACTGAAATATATGCTTGGCGGGGCTGCCCCCGACAGTCGAGTGCTAAGGGTTAAATATTTCCAACTATGTGGACAATAAGTACTACACAGAGTAAATAGTCACCATGGTTTTGTGTCCAAAGTCTATGGGTTTTCCCATGTATTTATAGATCTTTTCGAAGTTTGTGCGGTAGTTTATAATAAATAAACGATTGAATTATGAAGAAGTTCTTTTGTGTCAAAGTCTATGGTTCTTCCCACGAGTTTACAGATTGTTTCGCAGTATGTGCGATTTTACAATATATATTTTACAAAAAAAAGATTAGTAGATAATTTTTAGCAAACAAATTGTCACTTAACATAAGGTAAAGCTTGTTTAACATGAGAAAATTACTAAATAAAAAAAAATATTAACAAATATTACTACAATTTAAAACATTAGAGAAAATTTTTTTAAAAAAGGAAAAAGGTTAAAAATCTTTAAAAAAATATGTTGCTCCCAGGGATCATATCAGGGCATACACATGTTGCTAACCAAAGAGTTAGTACAGATTTTAAAAATATTAATTCATTAATTAAATTTAACAAATTAAATGTAGGTTTATAAGGAAGAAAAATTTTCTGCGAAAGTAGCAAGGTATGCAATATAGTATTTCGTCCCATTTTGCTTAAAATAAGTAATAACATGATCTCATAAATCAAGTGATTTTATGTTATGTCGTAGAACAGCTGTTTTAAATTATAAATTATGTTACTTCATTTATATTAATTGTATTTATTTAATAAAAAAGTAACTAAAATATTTTTGTCTACCCAAGTAGGAACTGACTTTAAAAGTTGTTTTTTATATTACTATAAACTACATTATTCTAATGAAATATTCACGACTGTCGACTAGTTATACTGCAACATAATATTTTTTTAAAATTTATAATATAAGCTTATTTCTCTTTAATTCTAATTCTTTTTTTTTTGCTGTTTTGAGAGTTTTAATTTAATAGCACATATATTGTTCAAGTCTATTGTAAATAAATTCCTTAAATAAAATGTTAGGAATAAATTTATTTTCCAATTTTTAATTTTACACAACATAAGTTGAAAGAAAACTATATTTAGTACATTCTTCCATCGAATTATTCAACAATGATAATTGACTTGGTCAACAAGAAAAAATTTATTTTAGTTACTTTTTATTAAATAATTACAACTTATATAAATAAAGTAACATATGTGTTAAAACAGCTGTTCTAAAACATAACCAACAAAATAAAATCAGCTGTTTTATGAAATCATAGGTTTTCACTTATTTTAAGCCAAATAGAAGGAAATAACTATATTGCATACCTTGCCCCTTTTGTAAGAAGTTTTTCTCTAATAAAACTGAAATTAATTCATTAATAAATTTAACTCAAAAATTCAATTTTAAAAATCTATATTTGAACTTGAGTGGATTAATAAAAAAATATTTGTTAACAATTGAAATTTTGAACAAGTAATATATAAGGAGAGAGTAAACTAATAGAAGTAATTGAAAAATAATAATCCTGAAATATTTCGAGTTTGATATTTTTAAACTAAAAAATAGATGTGTCTTTGACTTTATGATGCCTTTTCATCTATAATTTTAAATAGCTTCCACATAGTTACGAGAAGTTGATAGTAAGAAAGTGCCAGTAGTAAATATAAATTAAACTTAAAACCCTTTTAACAAAACCGACTTTGAAGTCACATTATAATATAAGTATTTTAAAACCAAATGGTAATATAATTGTTTCTAAAACATACAGCAAATTCATGACGAGAATTATATGTAATATGAATTAACATGCTGAAACTTGCAAAGCTAGTTGAATACAAAACACATACACAACTTTTCACAACGTGAAATGACAATGCATTATGGTCATTAATGGCATGGTTCTAATATTATTATGGCTATTACATTTACTCACTACTATTTCTACTATGTACTACTATTTCTAAAAACATGTTACATTTTCAGAATGTTCTATAAATCAACAGCTTCTGCATCTGATATTTCTACACATATTTCAAGATTATTTGTTATTTCATACCGAAACTAATTTAACATAGAATATACCGTCTCATACAAGTCAATGTTTTTATTGTCCTTATCATGTTTGTAGGGATGTACAGGGTGAGGCAGAATGGACAGGTGTATTGTAAAAAAACTAACCAATATAATTTTTAAAATGTTTTTATTTCTGAAAACTATATACAGTGAAACCTGTTTAAGCCGGAATCCATTGGGACCGGCATTTTTTTCCGTCTTTAGACAGGTTTCCTGCTTATACAGTAGTAGTGTACTGTATGATGGTAATACCATCACGAAACGTTTGCCGAGTCTATTTTTAGCGTTGGGGTGAGGGTAGGCAGTGAGGATTCTTAGCTATAAGACTATTTTTTCTACTGATCAATCAGCTGTATGGCGCTGTACCAACACCACTTAGATAACGGACAATTAATTGTCATCGTGTCTACATTTGTTCTAATACAGTATTTAATTTAATTATTTATTTCCGATTAAGTACTGACTGTTTATTTCCTACAAAGATAACACTTCAACATATAAAGCAAGTGTATTCAAATCACAAGAAAACTATCACATTTTAACGTCTAAATAAACGTCATTCAACAGTAATATCGGTTATCTTGATTGCCTAATGACAGCCCGTAGCCTGTGCCCTGTGACGTCACAACTCGCAAACCTTGTTTTCTATGCACACTACAGAAAATGTTTAAACCTACATTACATAATAAAAATCTTACCTTTTAATGCAGCATCCTTTTATCCTTCTCCACAAAACATTTTTATAAGAAAACTATTAAAATAAAACACTTAAACACTTGTCAACAAAATTTAGGAATTAATGATGCAATTTATTAAAAACTATATTTTTCCTCTTACTGTATTTAGGCTAAATACTGTACATAGTAGGCTTACGTGAAAATAAAATAAAATCAATTAGGCTTGAAAAAATCTAGCATTGACTTTTGTTTTAAAAGGTTAGTTTTACTGGCTTGTGTTTCAGGTATTGTTTTTAGTTGTAACAAATGGTGACGCATTTCCGGGCTGTTAATATGTACCACGAAATCTTCTAACTCACACATTTTTATTAAAGCCTCGCCAAATGTTTTTATTTTGTTTTCTACGACTGGTCCGTCTTCAATTTCTTCTTTTTCTTCTATTTGCGCATGTTTTTTGCCTTTTAGAATGAAGCGGTCTCTCGCCTTTCAATATGTCAACCAATATGACATCAATATGTCTGACCCTGGATGTTTGTAAACTATTCATTGCGTTATCTTGAAGGAAACGAGTGCTGACACATAGCCTATCGTAAATTATGGATGTTTGTATATCATTGCGTTATCTTGTGTATATCAGCAATCCTTAACGTTGTTACAGAGTTCTCAGAAATAAATACGATCCGTTACAGCATTAAGCACACCTATCTGAATTTTATGGTAAAAAAATATATTATAAACTATATTTTATCGAAACGGAAGTCATTGTAACTTTATATTTTACAGCATGTATATGATCATATTTTCCGGCTTATGCAGAACTAAGACGTATAGTAAATACGTATCACTCATCCTTTTGCTTATTCTGCTTCCGCGTTAGACAGTTTCCGGCTTATGAAGGTTATTAACCAGGTAAATTAAATAGGCGACAGTCGGGACTTTTAAAGTTTTCCGTGACAGACGGGATTCCGCCTAACACAGAGTCCGCCGAAGACAGGTTTCACTGTACAATGCCATTTTATTTTCTTTGGGTTTTGAAAACTATATCATCCAGGTGACGACCTTGGTGAGCAATGCACATATTGAGTCGTTCGTCAAAAGTTCCATAAACCCTTTTCCGCATATCTTGCTTAATTCCAGCGATGACATCTGTTATTGCCTCCTTAAGAGCCTCCCAACGTCCTAGGTCAAACTTTATAAACCTCAGCTTTGAGATATCCCTGAAGAAAAAAATCACACAGCTCAAGTCAGGGGAGCAAGATGGCCATGGCACATCCCCTCATAAAGAAATCAGGTGGTAGGGAAACTGTTCTTGGAGAGTTTGCCGTGAACAGCGGGCAGTATGAGCCGTAGCACCATCCTGTTGAAACCAAAACTCTTGTGTGTCATGTTCCTCACTATACTCTTCCATTTTGGGGAGTAGAAATGCCTCCCCAAAAGTGCAAAAATCCATCTCACAATAGTGTTTAGAGTTCACAGTAACAGTTGAACCTTGAAATTCAAAAGGCCTAATAAAGCCTATGGAGGGTACAGCTCACCAAACGGTCACTTTGGGGCTATGAAGAGGTCTATTGTGAAGTTCAGAAGAGTTTTCAGTCGCCCAGTAATGGAAATTTTATTTTTTTATTGAATCGATGAGGTGAAAATGCGCTCCATCGATACACCACAGAATAGTGTCAGGTTGCACAGAGATTAAGATTGCTTTGCAAGCATCTGTACGATTCGCCCATTCTTCTGAATTCAATTCTTGAACAACAATCATCTAGTAGGGATACAAGTGAACGTTAGAGTGTAAAATTCGCCTTACCATTCTGGACGATATTCCAAGTGCAGCAGCATGTTTCCGCGCAGAGCGTTATGGAGATTGTTCAATGGACACTCTTACTGTCGTCCATAAAATGTTATCATATGTAGTTTTCAGAAATAAAAACCTTTCTTAAATATATTGGGTAGTTTTTTTACAATACACCCATCAAATCAGGGAATCGATTCTGTCCCACCCTTTTGTTACACTGACTCAATGCATCTCCCCACCTCCTATCTCGCCTATTGTAGTTCTCTCAAGGCCAAGTGCACAGTTAAATGGTCTCCGATTATACAAGTACAGATAAAGGAATGGTATGATATAAGCAAAAAACATGAATTTTTATTCATCTTATACTTCTGTCATTATATTTCTATAATATATGAACAATATAATAAATAATTGCTACAATTTAATACAACATACCTTTAGAATGCCCTAAACAAATGATAGCATTGTAAGGATTTTGTGTCATAACTCTTAACCTTCCTTGATTAGTGTTAAACTGAGCTACCATTTTACCAATGGAAATATCCAACCAACTAAGATATCCATTTTCATTCTAGAAAAAATAATATAACCAATTAATCACATCTACATCCCATATTACCTCTTAATTTACCTCTATGTTGAATAAATCTAATCAAAGTTATTACAATAATAGTAAACAAGCACAGTAGTGTGAAATTTAATATAAATAAGTTGAACAAACAACTTAATTTTTTTGCAACAAAACAAATTTTAATTTGAAATTAAACCCTGATATACATTTTTTTAACAAAGTTAGACTTAGAAGGTCTGACGATGATAGCTGAGGTAAGAATCAAATAAGATTCAAGTAAATTAAAATTTAACTTCAATATTACAAAAAGAAATTCAGTGAGAAAGAATGAAAATTTGATCTTTTACAATGTGTCTAGTATCCCCAAAAAACTTAAGAATAATTCAGCTCGGACCTTTTGACCATTTTAACACCTATGTATAAAAATTTAATAAAATTAATCCAGGTTTAAAATGAAAACTTTGCAAATAGTAGTACAATATAATTAGAATTATTTACTATAAATATTTTAATGGTTTTTATCAAAGGAATCTTGTATAGTTTGGAACAAAAATTAAATAGCATTTTATATAGCCATTGGGCAAAAGATTCTTGCAATATACTTAAAAGTATACGAAATATGTAATTACTAAATTTGTGTTCTCAGTCATTTAAAATTTCAACTAAGTAAAGTAACAAAAGCATTTTCCAACTTTAAGTAGTTACAAGCTTCTTGCGTATGACAAAAAATTAATTTAACAAACTTACTGCACATGAAAGAAGAAAGTGATATGGTAAGAATTCCATCTTAAGGACTCTGTACAATCCTTTTAAACAATGGAGCTCTATCCCTAGATTGTCATATATATAAACCCAATCTTTTTGTGCCACTGCAAACATCGTCTCTATATGTAACCACCTGCAATATTAAATGACAAACTTAGATATTTCTGTATTTATACTTAAATAACATATGACTTTCAGAATATAAAATTTAAATAATCTTCTTGTTGATGTTACAGAGGAGTCTCGAAATTCTGAGTCCCGATTTTTCAGGCTTCCGTTAAATTCAAGTCCGGGCCTAGCAGCAAGATTAAACAGCTAAGCCGCCCGCGTTTAAAAATATTTCCACTTAGGTTTCATGTAAGAACTAAAGTGCTGATTGGATGGATAAAGAAATATTCAAAGAGTGATTTTTATTGAGTTTGTGCCCGAAACTGAAAAGTTTTTAAAAGCAAAGCCTCAAAAGGTTATTTTACTGTTAAGACAATGCACCGTTGAATCCTGATGAATACCAACTATGGTCTGATAATATCCATGTTTTTTATCTTCCCGGAAATATTACAAGTCTCATTTAATCGTTGGATGTGTGTTCTGGAATGAATAAAAAAATACACACGTTACCTTTTACAATATCTCTTGAACACTTTAAAAAAAAAAATTATTTTCAAAATGATTGGTCCAAAGTAATAATAATATGTCTATTTTGTTTAACCTCAGCTGATAGGGTAATTATTATTGTGAAAATACAGATATGTATTTCACCTGTAGTGCGTTTAGACAAAATTTTTACATTATATTATTGTGGATAACTTTCTACAAAAATGTTAAAGCTATCAGTTTATACTAAATACATATAATTTTGATAAAGTCTAATATAATTGTGGTATTAACTCACTGAACATCAAAAGTTTGTTCCATGACATTCATTTCGCAAAGAAGTTTTTTTGTCACCCAATCCATTGCAGCAATGTGTCCTTTTCTTCCTCCTAGTAGTAAAAACCTTCCGTTTCGAGTATAGTCCATCCTAAAATGAAAATTAAATGAGTTATTAAGTAAAAATAAGTATAAAACTCATAAACTTTTGATTACAGTAATACCTCGACTTACGATATCTTGTTTTACGTGATTCCAAAGTTACACGGTTTTAAATCATCCTGTCTGAGTTATGCAGAAACTGGCTTGTTCTGGAAGGAAAGGCCTAAAATAACTTTTATAGCGCATGAAGAGAAAATATTTCCAGGTTTTAAGGCCATCAAAGACAGATTGATAGTGATGGTAGGTGCAAATACAGCTGGTGACTGTAAGTTGCAACATCTTATAGTTTATCCCAAAGAAAAATCCAAGAACATTGAAAAATATTTCTAAAGCTCGCTTGACCATGATTTGGAAGTCGAATCAGAAGGTTTTGATGACAGCTTTTCTTTTTCAGGATTAGCTTGGTCATCAATTCGTACCTAAAGTTGGTTCATTATTGTAGGTATAAACAAATTCCTTTTCAAATAATTCCTATTAATTAGCAATGTACCTGGCCATCCACCTACTACTTTAACTAATTTCAACACACGCATCAAAGTGATATTTTTGCCACCAAACACAACTAGTTTGCTTCAACTGAAGGATCAGGGTGTCATCAAAACATTTAATGCTAATTACACAAGAAGGTCATTTGCGAATCTGCATGAATCTATGAGACAGAACAATGAGCTTTCTGTTGAAGATTTATGGAAACAATTCAATTTTTTAGATGCTTTGAAAATCATTGGACAATCTTGGAATGAAATTTCACAAAAAAACTGTAAATAGCGTTTTCAAAAAGGTGTGACTATTTTTTCGCCACTGAAACTCATAACCAGAAGTTGTTGGTTCTGCCAGACAACTCAATTTAGAAGTGGATAATGATGAACTCTAAGAACAGCTGGATTCACACAACCAGGAACTGACAATTGATGAAATGCATGAGCAAGAGCAAGACCTTAAAAACACAGATTCTGTAAACCCAGTTGACGTAGAAGATGAAAAAACCTAAGTTTAACTAAGCCAGTTTTGGAAAACATACCAGCGATGAGCGTATTTCTGCCACAAAACAAAAAAATTAGCGAGTTACGAAGAAATTCTGCGTTAAGAAGAAAAGATCTTCAATCCTTCAAAAGAATTTACTAGATTTTATTAAGCCTTCTATGTCAAAATAACTTCTTTAAAATATGTATGTATACAACATTTTGTTTTATTATGTATTTAAGATTTTAATACAAACACATTATTTTTCTAAATTATTAGTTTATTTAGTCTTTGTTCCCAATAAACAATATTCCTATAAGAATGTATGTACAATTATACCCGAACTTACACAAATTCGACTTACACAGTTATCGCTCGGTCCCACCTATCACTTAAGTACGGGGTATTACCGTACTATAATTACTTTAATAATTACTATAATAAAGTCATTTTCTTAAAGGAAATAAAATAAAATGGTCACTATAATACTATACACAATAATATGAACCAACAAAATATAAATAGCCAGCATGGTGAAACCATAATTGAAACAATCATATTAAGTTGTAACAAAAAGTTATAAGCCTAAAATTAGATCTCTTAGTGTCACATCACGGAGACATAGACTTTAACCGCCGCGATGAAAAATCAGTTGACATTGTTTGAGCGTAAGCTTTTAAGAAAAATTTATGGTTCGGTCCACGATGTACAGACAAATGTGTGGAAGCTTCGATCTAATGCAGAGTTGTATTCCTTATACAAAGACGCAAATGTGGTCCATTTTATTAAAACGCGACGTCTAGAATGGTTGGGTCACATCATAAGAATGCCCACCAATAGAATGCCGAACAAACTTTTACATGGCACTATGATTGGCAAAAGAAGTACATGGCGGGACATTGTTAAGGAAGCCAAGGCCCACCACTGGCTGTAGCGCTACGTAGTAGTAGTAGTGTCACATAATGAAAAATTATCACTTTTATCTGCTTTTAGGAAGAATAAGCAAGAGAACATAATATGTAATACAAAACCGTCATTAAATTTATTATTATAATTTACATAAGATTTGTGCTTGGTTTGGAAGTAAACGTAAACATTAATAATAAAGTTAACACAAACTCAAAATAAATTTAAGGATTTTGTTACCCCTCCCCCACACACTACTAACAGTAGTAAAATAAACTCTTAGTGTCACATAATGAAAAATTATCACTTTTATCTGCTTTTAGGAAGAATAAATAGCCCGCAAATTTCAAAAAATAGGATACAAAATAGCATACAAAACTAATAACAAGTTACAATACAAAATACAACACAACACCGACAGCAAAGATAAACTACAAGCATCAGGCGTTTACAAACTGAACTGCGACGAATGTAACAAATTCTACATTGGACAAACAGGTCGCAGCTTTAAAGAAAGAGACGAGGAACACAAACAGAACACCAATTCAACATTTTACAATCATATAAAAGAAACAGGGCACAAATACACAGACATTTATCATAACCTAGAAATCCTATAAATCAACAAAAAAGGACCACATCTCAACACACTAGAACAGTATGAAATTTACACACAAACAAAAACACAAAGTAGAAACATATTAAACGAAAAAACATAATACGAATCACACATACTATTTGATACTATCGAAAACCTACCTTTAAGACCGTCAGCGCTTGACCCAACATCTCCAAGCAGAAGACACTGATGAAGATCGGCACATAGCAATCGAAAACGTTGTGTTTCAGTGAGTTTTAACAAATTTACTAAATTTAAAGTTTGGATAGTCATAAACTATTGTTTAAATGATTAATGGTATATTTATTGTTAAATAAATTAATATTATTTTGTAGTTGTATTATTAAAACAAAAGATGCACAGTTTAAATATAGACAGGTGTAAAATAACTTCAAACAAGTAGTAGTCATATTGATCCAAAACTATTGATTTCAAAAGTGACATACTTACATACTTTGGGGTAAGAACATTTTCTATGGACAAACAAGTTAGTGATACTAATTTTCTGTTACACACTTAATGTATGACAAAATAAATGTTCCTCATGAAATTTTAGAACACAAAAATTGTCAAAATAAAATAAAGACACAGAAAACTGGGTTACGGATTTAATTTTTGTGAATATTTTATTTGATGTATTTATTCTGTAACAATTCTCTCAAATATATTTGTGTACTCACACACACACACACACACACACACACATATATATATATATATATATATATATATATATATATATATATATATAGAGAGAGAGAGAGAGAGAGAGAGAGAGAGAGAGAGATTTTTTGGACTAGGAGACTGACAGACTTACCTTGGTAAGAGTCCACTCTGTAGTTTTGAAATAGAAACACATAAAAGCACTTAACCAATGATATATTTCAACCACACAGTGGTCTTTGTCAATCAAAGAGAAAATACAAAAAGAAATATGAGAGAATTAAATAATATTAAAAAAAATAATAAATAAATATATATATATATATATATATATATATATATATATATATATATATATATATATATTGTAACATTTATAGAATGGGCTATATAATATTATTTAAGAATTGGAAGAAAATATTAGAAATAACTCACACAAAATTTAAAAAGAAATTCATTAAAAGATTGGTTAGGTTAAAATTGAAACTAAATTTAGGTAAAAGCCTAGATTAGTAAATAAGATATTTGAACTGTAAATACATAAAGAAATTTGTTGTATCAAATAAAATTTAAAACAAGATAATCTAATAATAGTTATGTGTTAAACAAAATTGTAAATATTAGTAAAATAGGGCATAAGTAATTACTTGAAGGAAAAAGTGAAAAACGATTGTAAACAATGTAAGGTTATGTTTGGAAAAGTCCAGTCAAAACACACACATTTCGAAATATTACAAAAGTAAAACACAAAGACACTTCACACACTAATAATAGTAATTAAATAAACACTGGAAGGTTGGTTAAGGATCGGAAAATTGAAACAGTATGTTAACAAAATTAAAACTGGTGAAAATAGTTCGTTGACATTAACAGATGTGAAAGTAAACAAATATAAGTCGGTCAGGTGCAGTTTGACTCTAGTGGGAAGGAACGGAACTTCGTTAAATTATAATCCATATGTTTTTTTTTTAGAAGAAGGAGAAGCCGCCATATTTTTCTTTAACAATTCTAAAAGTAAAACGAAGCGTTAGTTGAGTTGGAGATAGCGTGGGGACGCGACAAGATGGATCTGCCAGGACCAGTCAAAATTCTATTTATTAGGAACTGCGTCAAAATTATACAGTTTTGTGAGGAAACTTGGCCAGATTAAACAGGAATAAGAAAATTAAAAGATATAGTACAGTGAAAAAATAATTTGAAAGAACTAAAACGAATTTAAGTGTGGAAAAAAGTGAAATTTAAAGACAACGGAATTCTACGTGTGAGCAAGCAGTCATTCGCCGTTATTTGATAAGTTAAGTACATAGCGATATAAAAAAATAAACTTTAGAGGACTCTTAGGATAATAGGGAAGTTTAATTTTGTACATTAGAATATCTTGTGATTAATAGTAATAAGATCATAATCCAGTTCAAATAGTTTCGCCTTTTTGGCTTATTCAAAATTTAAGTTTTTCCATCAGGAAAATATTTATTAAAACCAATTTCAAAATTTAATATTGTTTTCAAAATTTATTTAATTAACAAAAGAAGTAAAAATATAGCCCATGCTATAACCCCGAGATACTAGGAGATCGTAAAATTAGCCAAGGGTATTAAAATTGTGTAACTAAAAAATCAAAAGAAATAAGAGTCAAACCGAGTTTGTTAAAACTTGTTAAGTTGTAAATTTTTGTTTTGTGTGTATTGTTTTAAATGTTGAAATAAAATTGTGATAATAAATGTTAATGAATTGTTCTTGAGTAGTTTTTTGGTTATTAAATAGAAATAATATATCTTCATTTAATAGTATAAAACATCCTTGTATTGCGTTTGATAAAAAACTTAACATTTGGCACACCAACGTGGGGTACGATTGTTAGAAAAATAATAATAAAGAATAAATTATTCAGGAGTTTGTGTTTTGTAACTAGAGAAATTAATTATTTTCTCGATATAATAAGAGATAAAATTTATTTAGAGAGATTTTGAAACAAAATTAATTTAGAACTTTTTATATGAAAAACATTTGAACTGGAAATAGATTTAGAAAAATTTTGTAAAATTAAACACTGAGTTGAAAAGTCAAGGCTAGGTTTATAGTATATATAAAAATTGTTTATGTTTGTATAATAAGTTACTAAAAAGTATAATAAGTTACTATGTAAGTATAATAAGATAAAAAAAAAAAAGAAGAAAATATTATAGGCGAGCTGGTAGTTGTAGGGGACCAGGAAAAAGGGACAAGTTTGGAAATGAACGAATTGGAAGGCACAGATATGCCAATAGGAAACATTGAGGTAGAAGAAGCTAGGGGACTACCACCTATGCAAACCCAACAAAAAAAACGGGGAAATAATGAGAATGAAGATTTAAGGGAGATGATGAGAACTCTCATGGAAATGAGTAAAAAAGGGAGAGAGGATCTAAATAGACAATTAAATATAAATAATGAAAAAATAAATAGACAATTAAATATAAATAATGAAAAAATAAATAGACAATTAAATATAAATAATGAAAAAATAAATAGACAATTAAATATAAATAATGAAAAAATAAATAGACAATTAGATAAGATAGATGAAATAAAAGGGGTAATGAAAGATATCAGTGAGGATATGAGGGAAATAAACAAAAAATTAAAGGAAAATAGAGACGAAATGAGAGGGATGAAGGAGGATTTGAAATCCATAAAAGAGGAAATAAGGGAGGAAAATAGGAAAATGATAGAGGATATGAGGACAGAGGATAATACTGAAATAGAGGATGTGAGAAGAGACATAGAGGAAAAAGATAGAGAATTAGAGGAGGAGATTAAGGAAAATTTTGAGGAAACAAAAGAAATAATAGCTGATGTGATAGAAATTAATAAAAAAGAGGTAGAGAAAGTAGAAAATATAACAAAGAAAAACACAGAAGAGTTAGGAGAGTTAAAATTAAAGGTGATAGGAGAAAGAAAGATAACAGATGAGAGTTTTAGGAAAGTCGAAGATGAAAGGGAGAAAATATTAGAAGAGCAAGGAAGGTTAGGAGATAGAAATAAAATGGGAAAATTAGAAATATGGCCAATAAAAAATTTAACCATTCAAACCGCAACAAATAAGAAGATTGAAAAGCTTAATAAAATGAAGATGGTAATAGGAGAAATAGGAGGAGTTAAATATCCGTTTCAATGCTTAGTGGTACAAGGCTTATGGAGAAAATTTATCAGAGGTACGGACATGTTAATGGATGTGGAGGCACAACTCGATTTTGGAAAATGGGAGATGGAATTTAAATATGAGAATAACAGAGAAAATAGAACTTATAAAGCAGATGAAAGATACAATGGAGATGTAAACGGTGTTAAGGCAAGGACAGGCGTGGGGACAAGAAAAGAGCATGGTGCCCACAGTCAGTCGGAAAACTAAGACAATAGGAAACCCAGGAATAGAAATTAAATAGAGGAAACAAGTTTACAGGCATTAATAGACACAGGCAATAATATGACATGTATCAAGGAGAACTGGATATTGAAAAATAAAAATAAAATAGGAAGGGAGACATTAAATATAGGTAAAGGAAGCAATATGAATAAACTCTAGGTGACTATGTGTATAAGAAAACGTTAGCAGGAGATAAGTTTTAAGGGATGGTAACTATATCTACGATAATTTATTAGTAACTTCGTCGAATAATGAATAAAGATAAATATGAATCTATGATAATAAATATTGAAGCATCGTTGTAATAAAAATATGGTAATTGTGTATTTAAACTTCGTCGTATTGTAAGGGAGAATCTGCGTTGATAAATAATGGAACTTCGTCGTATATATTATATATTATAAAAGAAATATGAATCTATGATAATAAATATTAAAGCATCGTTGTAATAAAAATATGGTAATTGTGTATTTAAACTTCGTCGTATTGTAAGGGAGAATCTGCGTTGATAAATAAGTATTAAAACAAAATTTATATTCGTTGATATAGGGATAGTGTAATCGAAGGAACTGTAGATATGATCAAATAGAGGATATGAAATTGCAACCTTTAAAAATATTAGATGTTAAACTTCATACAAAATAAACTGAAATGATATAAGAAAATAATTGAACTGGATGTGAGATTGGAAGGGGAGATAAAATACTAACTTAGAACTGAGAGTTAGATGAAGCTAAAAGCAAAATAAATATGAGATAAATAATAAACAAGGAATAAACAGAAATAAGGGAAAGAGAAATGTTATAACCAATTTGACCAAATCTAGACATACTATGACTCGGATAGGCTGGGATTTAAAGACATGGTATCAGAGAATATATATTATGTTAAATAAATATTGAATCAGACTTATGATTGGAAGGGTTCCAATTGTAATAAATGTAAAAAAAAAAAAAAATATATAATTATGGAAGAAATTGTAAATACCAGAACATGATTTATTGTTACTATATGTTAGAATTGTTAAAGAATTGTTGATTGAATGTTAGTTATAAGTATATTGTATTGTTAGAAGATATGTTAAGTAATATGTAGCTTGAAGTGTTCAGCTCAGTATTTGATTGTTAAAGAATTAAGATAAAATTGTGTCGTAGGAATTAAGTATAAATGGACGAAGTGGACAGATAAATGTATAAATGACTTTTAAATGGACAGTTATAAAAGTAGTAAAGACAATGGACGGTGAGTTAGCCAAAGTGTTGAGGTACTTACTCAATAAAAAATGTGTTCAATTAGTTATTAAATAAAATGTACAATTAGGAAATAAATGTTAATTTAAATTTAATTTAAAAAAAAAATATGTATATTTAAATAAGCTTGTAGAATGTAAAGAATGTGTAATGTAGATATTAGTAATATTTTTTTTAATTTAAATTAAATTAGGGGACATTGTAACATTTATAGAATGGGCTATATAATATTATTTAAGAATTGGAAGAAAATATTAGAAATAACTCACACAAAATTTAAAAAGAAATTCATTAAAAGATTGGTTAGGTTAAAATTGAAACTAAATTTAGGTAAAAGCCTAGATTAGTAAATAAGATATTTGAACTGTAAATACATAAAGAAATTTGTTGTATCAAATAAAATTTAAAACAAGATAATCTAATAATAGTTATGTGTTAAACAAAATTGTAAATATTAGTAAAATAGGGCATAAGTAATTACTTGAAGGAAAAAGTGAAAAACGATTGTAAACAATGTAAGGTTATGTTTGGAAAAGTCCAGTCAAAACACACACATTTCGAAATATTACAAAAGTAAAACACAAAGACACTTCACACACTAATAATAGTAATTAAATAAACACTGGAAGGTTGGTTAAGGATCGGAAAATTGAAACAGTATGTTAACAAAATTAAAACTGGTGAAAATAGTTCGTTGACATTAACAGATGTGAAAGTAAACAAATATAAGTCGGTCAGGTGTAGTTTGACTCTAGTGGGAAGGAACGGAACTTCGTTAAATTATAATCCATATGTTTTTTTTTAGAAGAAGGAGAAGCCGCCATATTTTTCTTTAACAATTCTAAAAGTAAAACGAAGCGTTAGTTGAGTTGGAGATAGCGTGGGGACGCGACAAGATGGATCTGCCAGGACCAGTCAAAATTCTATTTATTAGGAACTGCGTCAAAATTATACAGTTTTGTGAGGAAACTTGGCCAGATTAAACAGGAATAAGAAAATTAAAAGATATAGTACAGTGAAAAAATAATTTGAAAGAACTAAAACGAATTTAAGTGTGGAAAAAAGTGAAATTTAAAGACAACGGAATTCTACGTGTGAGCAAGCAGTCATTCGCCGTTATTTGATAAGTTAAGTACATAGCGATATAAAAAAATAAACTTTAGAGGACTCTTAGGATAATAGGGAAGTTTAATTTTGTACATTAGAATATCTTGTGATTAATAGTAATAAGATCATAATCCAGTTCAAATAGTTTCGCCTTTTTGGCTTATTCAAAATTTAAGTTTTTCCATCAGGAAAATATTTATTAAAACCAATTTCAAAATTTAATATTGTTTTCAAAATTTATTTAATTAACAAAAGAAGTAAAAATATAGCCCATGCTATAACCCCGAGATACTAGGAGATCGTAAAATTAGCCAAGGGTATTAAAATTGTGTAACTAAAAAATCAAAAGAAATAAGAGTCAAACCGAGTTTGTTAAAACTTGTTAAGTTGTAAATTTTTGTTTTGTGTGTATTGTTTTAAATGTTGAAATAAAATTGTGATAATAAATGTTAATGAATTGTTCCTGAGTAGTTTTTTGGTTATTAAATAGAAATAATATATCTTCATTTAATAGTATAAAACATCCTTGTATTGCGTTTGATAAAAAACTTAACAATATATATATATATATATATATATATATATATATATATATATATATATATATATATATATATATATATATATATTCTTGATATTTAACGTTATCCATGTTTTTCCGTTGCACTGACTTTATGAAGTTAATATATTACTATTGTAAGTAATTTTATCCACCATTAAGTGCAATAATTTTACCTTGAGTGATGAGGCACCTTTCGGTCACTTGACCATTGTCGAATCACTGATATTTTTCTGTTGTAGATGTTCGGTCCGTGATATTGGTATTTGTTGACGTTACACGCACTTTCTCTTGATCTGTGCGTATGATGTTTTTATATAGTATGTCTTCTGACATACTACACCACAAAAAAACCTAACCTCAACATAAGACTACAACCGGAACACGAAAATAATGAAAATAAAAAAATCTACCTAAAATATAAATACACCAATAACAAAATAGAAAAAATAACAAATATATACAACAAAGAATACTACACTCCAACATACAAACCAAACAACAAAATAATAAAATATCTTAATAACACAAACCACAAAACAAATTCAGAAAAACATAACCTATCAGGAATTTACAAAATCACATGCAACAACTGTAACGCTTTTTACATAGGAAAAACAACCAGAACATTTAAAATAAGATTTGAAGAACATTATAGAGCATTCAAAAACAAAAATTCAAAAGTATCAAATGTTGCAGCACACCTAATATCTTATAAACATGAAATAACAAATTACGAAAATAACCTAACCATACTTGATATAAATAACAACCCAATAGAACTAAACTCACTAGAAAAATACCACATTTATAAAAACATACACAACAATTTAATGAATCTACAAACAACATATACATCAAGAGAAAGTGCGTGTAACGTCAACAAATACCAATATCACGGACCGAACATCTACAACAGAAAAATGTCAGTGATTCGACAATGGTCAAGTGACCAAAAGGTGCCTCATCACTCAAGGTAAAATTATTGCACTTAATGGAGGATAAAATTACTTACAATAGTAATATATTAACTTCATATATATATATATATATATATATATATATATATATATATATATATATATATATATGAAGTTAATATATTACTATGTAAGTAATTTTATCCACCATTAAGTGCAATAATTTTACCTTGAGTGATGAGGCACCTTTCGGTCAATTGACCGAAAGGTGCCTCATCACTCAAGGTAAAATTATTGCACTTAATGGTGGATAAAATTACTTACATAGTAATATATTAACTTCATAAAGTCAGTGCAACGGAAAAACAATGGATAACGTTAAATATATATATATATATATATATATATATAATGTTATCCATTGTTTTAGATAATAGATAATAGACTGTATAATAATACTGTATGGTACAAAATACAAAAAAACACTAAAATTAACACTACAGACAGGTAAACAAATACATCACATTACCATACATAAACAAAACAACAAACAAAATAGCCCGCAAATTTAAAAAAATAGGATACAAAACTAATAACAAGTTACAATACAAAATACAACACAACACAAACAACAAAGATAAACTACAAGCACCAGGAGTATACAAACTAAACTGCGACAAATGCAACAAATTCTATATTGGACAAACAGGTTGCAGCTTTAAACAAAGAGTCGAGGAACACAAACAGAACACCAACTCAGCATTATACAATCACATAAAAGAAACAGGACACAAATACTCAGACATTTACTATAACCTAGAAATCCTACACATCAACAAAAAAGGACTACATCTCAAAACACTAGAACAATATGAAATTTACACACTCAAAATCACAAAGTACAAACATATTAAACAAACAAACACAGTACAATACAAATCACACATATTCTTAAATACTATCGAGAACCTGCCTTTAAAACCGTTACTGCTTGACCCAACATCTCCAAGCAGAAGACACTGATGAAGATCGCCACATAGCGATCGAAAACGTTCTGTCTCAGAAGTTCTCACAAATTTATAAAATTTAAAGTTCAGATAGTCATAAACTAATGTTAAAGTGATTAACTAAGATTCATCGAATGTAATGGACTACTTCAAGGGATTCATTTTAAAGTTTTGAATGTGAAGGTATACTTAGGTTGTTTCAATTTGTTTTTTTTTTTTTGAATTTTAAACACAAATAATGTCATATTATTTGATTCCATCTTCACTTTAGCTACCAACAGAAAACTTGTTCCAAGAAACACTTGTTTTTAACTGAAAATAATTCTACATATATTAGTATATTATACTTGCCTATAGTAGAACTTAATTTTTTTATTATGCTGCTCGTTTTGGGAGATGTCCCATTGTCAACTCCGACCATAACTCCTAAGTTGACTCCAGGGACACAGCCTGAGTTGACAGTGTGAGATCAAATAAGTAAATATTACTGTAGGCAATTGAAACATACTAAAAAATGTAAACAAAAAAAAATAGGAGAAAACCTGCACTTTATGATGCATCTAAATTGTTTTCTAATTGAGTTAAGAAACTATAAAATTTTAAACTTACATTTTTTTTAAATAATAGCATTACGAACCATTAATTTATTTTTTTATATTTTTTTAGAATATCTAATTATAAGTGCTAAAAATATATGTTGTAATAATAACAATTTACCTATAAGGACCAAACTCTAGTTTCAGCTCAAAATGTTTGGTAGCGCTTGTAATATCTACTGCATCTACTATTTGCTTCTGTGAAAATTGACGGGTGACTTCATTTTCATCAGCTTCCAAAAATCTACAAACAATATTCAAAATTAAAGCTACTTTAATAATCTAAGGAAGATATATTACTCTCAAAATGTTTTGTTTATGAACATTTTTGCATTCAAAAAAAATGTATTATTGCTTCCAAATAACATGTGAGTTTAATACAGTCAAACTTGGTTATAATGTCTTCTGATGTAACTTCATCACAGCTGTTAACATCAATTTTTTAGTAGTCCTGTCTAATTTAGTAATCCTTTTAAGAAGCAATTAGTTTTTACGTCATCAAAATTACCTTAATCTTGGATTTAGCATCATAACACCACAATCATCAAAGCTATTTACGTTTCATGAAAGTGAAAATAAAGAACAAATGTCTAGTACACTGGCTGGAAAAAAATGTAATCCATAATTTAATTCCTGGTCAAAAAAACAATAGCCCTTAACAATTATTATTTTAAAGTTTATTAAAAAACAAACTCATTCCTTTGTATTTGACCTGATTTAAGACAGGATGACCCAAATCAAAAGTTTTCCTAATTTAGAAATATCTAAACTGTTTGGTACAGTTCTTAAAATTCGTCTAACTTTGCTTTCTGTAAAACTACTGTGCAACCTATTCCACGTACTCTACGGCACACACTCTAATGCGCAATATTCTTTTGTATATCTCATATCCTGAAAGTAGAGCTTTGTCTCTCTTGTTCTATCTCTGTCATTTGTGGTCTTTTCTTGCACGTTCTTTATCTGATTTTATCTTCGCAATCAATCATATAATTTTTGTGAGTTATCTTGAAACAAAGTTATTAATTTTATAACCTTTAACTGGTTATTGGCCTAACATTTTCATTATTTTATTATTGAATGTTATTTAACCAGTGATTACCACGTGGTAAACTAACCAGTGAAACTTTTGCTATTCTTTAAGTGAGCATTTGAACTTAGGTAATTAAAAGTGTTTAGTGAATAGTTCTAGTGGTGTGCACACACTACGAGGTCTGTTCAAAAAATACGTTGACTGTTTGAATTTCGAGGCTCAGGTTAGTTTCAGGAGAATCCGCTTGGTGTCTCCTTCAAAGTACTCTCCTCCCCAACGCACACACTTATCTCAACGGTGTTTCAACTTGTTAAAACAGTTCTGATATGCTTCTTTTGTGATGGCGTTCAGCTCCTTCATCGCATTTGCCTTAATCTCCGAAATCATTTCAAATCTTCTTCCTTTGAGGGGTTTTTTGAGTTTTAGGAATAAGAAAAAGTCACAAGGATCAAGGTCAGGTGAGTAGGGGGGTGGGAAAGAACAGTGATCGAGTGTTTGGCCAAAAACTCACGAGTTCTGAGTGCTGAGTGAGCTGGAGTGTTATCGTGATGGAAAATCCAGTTATCACTTCTCCATAGTTCTGACCTTTTGCGTCGGACGGCGTCCCTCAGATGTTTCAGTACTTTAATGTAGGTAATCTGGTTGACTGTAGAGCCTTCAGGGAGGTACTCGTAGTGAACAACACCCTTAGCATAAAAAAAAACTGTCAGCATCACCTACACATTCGACCGTACTTTGCGAGCTTTTTTAGGTCTTGGGGACGTTTGACTCACCCATTTGGATGATTGGACCTTCGTTTTAATGTCGTAACCATACACCCATGATGCATCACCGGTTATAATTCTTGACAAAAAGTTCTCATCTTCATCTGAACGATCAAGCAGTTCCCGACAAACCAGGACACGATTGGCTTTTTGGTCATCGGTCATCAGGCGTGGCACAAATTTCGCAGCAACGCGTTGCATCTTCAATTTTTCAGTCAAAATCTTGTAACAAGATCCAACTGATATCCCACACTCTTCAGAAAGCTCCCTAATGGTCAGACGTCGATTTTCGCGCACCAGGGTGTTGATTTTGTCAACGTGTGGGTCGTCAGTTGACGTTGAAGGACGTCCAGGATGCTCATCGTCATCAATCGACTGTTGTCGGCCAGCCTTGAAACGTTCATGCCACTTGAAACATGCAGTACGCTTCATGGCAACATCGCCGTAGGCCGTGTTAAGCATGGCAAATGTTTCTGTTGCAGATTTCCCTAGTTTTACACAAAATTTCACAGCAATTTGTTGCTCCTTCGGGCTGTCCATTTTACAATCCGACAAACGAAAAAAAACACTCTTTACTAAATTGCGTGTAACTCATCAACAAATGAAGATATCTGACTGAAATACCGCGTTTTAATCAGCTGATTTATACAAACCTAGCGACACCAAGCGGATTCTCCTGAAACTAACTTGAGTCGTCAAACAATCCGCGTATTTTTTGAACAGACCTCGTACGTCGTCATCTACATCTTTATAGAACATTTTATTGTAAGGTTAGTATTTTAGCAATTTTTTTTGTTCATAAACTTTGATAGATTATAACCTCAAGGCAACTCACAGATTTCCTGCTTTTAAATTTATCTATGAGGTTCTCAGGTAATTTATTATTATTATTTATTATTTACTGTCTGCGTTAAACTTAAGGACTGAACTATACACCCAAACTATTACCTTAAAGGTATAGACAGCAAACATTACTTCAAAAATATTATTTATTTACTTATCAAATCATAAAGTGAAAACAAGTTTAACTATATATCTAAATGATATAGGTATAATATCTAATAAATTTTATAGGTATGTCCTTACAATTTATTAATTATTAAATTTACCCTATCATTTTGTTTACTAATTTTCACTTTGCAATTTACTATACTAACCCTGATTCTTCAGTGAGCAATACAGAGGTTCTGGCCGACTGTTCCGCAGCCCATTCAATTGTCTTCTCTCTTTCCAATAATTTTGTCCTATATATATTGGTTTTAACTCCACTTCCTTCGAGACCTTCTCCTCTACTGAATTTTTCAAGCAATTCTTTTGACACAGGAACATTTTCTAGTTTTTTCTTATTCTCTTTAGGTCTTAAAGGCTGGAATGTTTCTTTCTTCTGATCTGAAATTTTTGTATTTGCTATTTTGGCAATTCCTTGTATTTTCTTTAATGGTGACATTTTTAACATTTTTCTTTTCCTTTTTGGTTTTACTTGTAAATCAGAAGCTTTCAATGGTTTATGAAATTTGCTCTTACTCCGATTATCTGAGCTGCCTTGTTTATTCTTAATCTTCCTCATCTGGAACAGAAAAGAAAAATATTCAACTTTTAGGTTATAACAATGTGTACACATACTAGAAAAAAAATTATTCTAAAATTTAAAAAGTATTTATTTCTTACATAAGTATAAAGGTAGGTTTTAATTACTAAATAGCTACATATTAGTATGGAATGTTCTTGAACATGTCTTAAGGCTATATTGATATTGATAGTATGGTTTTCTTTTTATTTTGTCAAATTCATTAAAATTATGCCAAAACGTAATGCTACACAGCGTGTAAGTTATGTGACGTCACTACCTTTGTGACGTTGTGTATCCCTCTGTGAGACAGGCAGTCTATTCACAACTGCTACATCAGCGCTGAAAATTTTACCCAACTTTAATTTAAGAAAAAATGTTTCTAAGCAAAAAAAAAATATTGAAAATAGCCTTTTTACATGTTTCGGAATGTTTCATGCAAATATAGGTTTAGGAATGTAAACATTTACCAATATATCTAATATACAAATTTACTAAATAAAAAATAATTCTTAATTTAAAAATCTATATTTTTTAACTTATGTTGATGAAAACATTGATCATGTGCTCACTTGTTCTTACCAAAGGCTGAATAACTGTGCAAATTTAACATTTCTTACTTAGCAGGAGGGGCTCATCTTAATGTTGAAATGGTATTCTTGCCCCTAAGTATAAAGCTGTTAATTCAACCCTAAGATCAAGGAATAACTGCTACATTCAAAACATAATACACTAGACAACTGCAATTTACACAAAATGTTGCTTCCTGCTGGAAAAAATTTAATAGCTGTCATACTGTACCACAGATATCAACGTCTCACTAACAAAATTGAAACCAAGTTCCTTTAAAGGATTTTAGAAAAACTTTTGGCCAGAAGTGGTTGATAAAGAAATGCTTTCTGCCTTTGTCACAAAAAGACTATATCTTGAAACTTACACGCCAATTCAAGGGTAATTAATTTAATGACATAAGGCAAGATAAAATTAACGATCTCATAAAATCCCAAGAAAATAAGCTAACTGAAGATTAGGTATTGGGAATGTTGGGGGGAAACACTTCATAACTCTGAAGAATTTAATGAGGAGGATTCATAAAGAAAAAATTTTTTTTTACAATACTCGAAAAAGATTTCAACTCTGCAACAACTTTTTGAAAAAGCTGTAGAATGTAACCTTTTCCTTGTTTGAAGTTTAAAATTTAGGAAAAAAATATTTTTTTTTTATAACTAACCAAATCTTTGTATCTAGTTTGTAAAGAGCTGTATTTAATTGTAGGATAAAATAGTTATCATTAAAATAACTACATCCATACATATATGTCTAGTTATTAATTTTATATTACCAAATCTATCCAACAATACTTTTTACGTATATGGTTATCTATAAGTAATATTTAGTTCCTAATGTCGTTTTTTCTACCTATATTGAGATCATGTTTTACAATTGAGAAATTTTGGCTCTTTTTATATTTTCTGCAACGCTAATAGACTATTTCTTTGTTAGAACTTAATTTTAGATATATTCGTGAGGAAATAAATATAAGAAACTGTTTCTTTTCTTATTCTGACATTATGTTTCACAAAATGTAAAATTGAAGCATAAATTATCTTTTCAACCATCTAAAATCAACTGTTTCTTATTTAGGGCGTACACTTGAATCAAATTAGTGAAAATGAAAAAATTCAAGTTGAACGGCTTTTTATCAAGTATTGGCAACTTTTTTAATTTATAGTTTTTAATCATAGTTTATAGTTTGTGAAACCTAAATTTACTTTTATATGTTTCAAATGTATTAATATTAAATATCGAAATCTTCTTGCTGTTCATGACGAGTTGGTTGTTAATTACTTATTACACTTTCGCTATTACTTGCGATCTGACTTTTTGTTAACTAAAGATTGTTAACTTACACTTGGAGGAAACGTTTTTGTCTTACGACAGTCGTAAGACGAAAAACGTTTCCTCCAAGTGTAAGTTAACAATTTAACAACCTTTAGTTAACAAAAAGACTGGTCGCAAGTTATAGCAAAGGTGTAATAACTATTATTATTAAGTAAACTGTGTAAACAAAACAAACAAATCGAAAGTGGTGTTTATGAAATATCATAATATTTTTTCAAAACAATTTAATTTTTAGGTTCTTAACATCAATTTTTAAACATTTTTTGTGTCTTTGAGGACATTTTACATCGCCTGATAAATATTTTGTTGCAATATCATTGGTGACAAAATATACCTGCAAAATAAAATTCAAATACAAAAACTCAAACCTACATGATACAAAAGCATTAGATGTTGATGAAAACACCATGACAGTAATCAAATAAAAATAGAGAATAGGAATTTTGTAATGATGAATATACCTTAGTACTGAAAAACTTCATACTTCTACTTCAAGGCCATTCACAAGAAGTATTGGTATTTGTTTCCCATCCCCAAATAATCAATTTTCGCACAAAAATTATACAGGACGAAGTAGAAAGTCATTAGGAGTAGGAACAAATTTATAAAAACTTCCGCTCATGCCCTAAAAATCAAAAGTGTTGGAGCAACACAAGTCAAACGTAACTATTTATTCTATATTTAAATATTCCTATACAGTCTCCATATTTGTTGTTATAGATTTGGTTGTAATTTTATACATTACTATATTGCTACATTAAAATACACCTATAAAGTGTCCAGTCAGGATAGATTTGATTGTAATTTTATACATTACCTAATTAGACATCTACTTCTGCAGAGTAATACTTGGTGCCAGGTACTACTTTTTGTCACATATTCAAGCCCTACATGTGTACATTTGGTTAAACGTATAAAATTACAACCAAATCTATCCTGACTGGATACTACATAGGTATATAAAATTATATTAAAAAGTACTTAACTAAGTAAATACGTAATTGCTTACTTGCTGACATGTATCAAAACATTAGTTCCTTTTACAAAGCTAACCTTTTACTGGCGACATCGGTTAGGTATATAGCCTGTAACGGAATGGATTTATGACTGTGAAATGGGGTGGGTTATTTTGGTTGTGTGTCATGTAATGGGAAAGGCTGTTTGCTTCAAAATATGTGTGATCATTTAATATGTTTTCTTTATCTGTTGCGTAGTGTTTGTATATCTCATATTTTTTCTAAGGTTGTTAGTTTTTTACTTTGTTTTAATGTATGTAGAACATTTAAATTACATAAAACCAACAACTACCGATATTGTCATACATAATACTTCTAATCACTCCACACATCACAAACACACTGCATTTAATCATACGTTACACCGTCTAATCAATATACCTATGCTACAGAAAGACTACGACAAAGAACTCAAAACCACACAAAAAACAACAAATACATATCCCTCACCTACCACAACAAAAACACACACAAAATAGCCTCCACATTCAAAATAACTCCAATTACCAAATATCCTACAAAACAACAAACACTTTTATCAGGTATTTACAAATTAACATGTAACGATTGTTCCCAACTATTACATCGGCCAAACCGGCAGGTCATTCCATACACGCTTCGAAGAACACATTACCCAAAGAAAACAATCAAACCCAAAATCCAGCTATGCAAAACACCTAAAAAACACACAATACATATACACGGATATACATACTAATTTAAATGTTCTACACACATTAAAACAAAGTAAGAAACTAACAACCTTAGAAAAGTATGAGATATACAAACACTACGCAACAGATAAAGAAAAGGTTGAAATGCAGTAGCTCGGCAAAATACGATATTTTGGGAAATTGTTAAAAACCACCAAATTGGACGATATCCACAAGAATTTTTTTTAAATCGAAGTAGGAAAGTTACTTTTTTTCAATTTAAAGTAGGGTAATAAATTCAGCGCGGATGTAGAAGTTGTGAATAGGCGCGGAGTGATACTTACGTGTGTAGATATTTGAGAAACAACTTCTCCAGTTAGGATAGATTTGGTTTTAAATTTATACAATACTGTATACCTATATTAAAATATACCGAAAAAGTGTCAAGTCAGGTTAGATTTGGTTTTAATTTTATACATTGAAATTCAGTTGTAAAATCACGAAGCATTTGTATAACTCTGCGCCTATTCACAACTTCGCTTAATTTTTACACATATATTTAAATATACTTATAAAGTCCCCAGTTAGGATAGATTTGGTTTTTAATTCATACAATACTGTATACCTATATTAAAATATACCTAAAAAGTGTCGTCAGGTTAGATTTGGTTTTAATTTTATACATTGAAATACAGTTGTAACATCACGAAGCATTTGTATCATTCCGCGCCTATTCACAACTTCTACATCCACACTGAATTTTTTACGCTACTTTAAATTGAAAAAGAGTAACTTTCCGAGGTCAATTAAAAAAAATTCTTGTGGATATCGTCCTATTTGGTGGTGTTAAACCATTTCCCAAAATATCGTATGGCGCCGAGCTTCTGCATTTTTACCAAAGAAAACACTAAATGATCACACACATTTTGAAGCCAACAGCCTTTACCATTACATGACACAAAACCAAAATAACCCACCCCATTCCACAGTAATAAATTCATTCCGTTACATGCTTTATACCTAACCGATGCCGCCAGTAGAAGGTTAGCTTTGTAAAAGGAACGAGTGTTTTGAAACGCGTCAGCAAGTAAGCAATTACGTATTCCCTTAGTTAAGTACTTTTAAATATAGTTTAATCGGTGAATTCAAGATGATTACATCAAGCAACTTTCATATAAAATTAACCTTCCGAGGCAATAAGAAACATAATAATTATCAATATAGCTAAAGGAGATGTTTTTGATTCCGCACTGCGTTTGGAGAGGATTACAATTTTGAAAAATTATTAAGTTTTGGGGCGTGAGCGAGTTTTTATAATTTATTTCGTATCTCTGATGTCTTTCTGCGTCGTCCGGTATAATTTTTTCAGCTAAAATCACGTGAGAACGGGAAATAAATACCAAATTAAAAAAATTCACAGTACAATCAATCTACAAATTATAAGCGAAAAGACATGTTTAATGTTGTGGTTTAACCTTAAAACACGATGAACTTAAATGTTGACTAAATAGCAACAGTTACCTTAATATAGTTTTATATGTAGACACCAATAATTATAAATCAGTCATGAATTATTTTTGGGAAATATTATTCTCTAAATTAACACTTTAGATATAAACATGGATTGAATCTTCAATTGCTTTAACAATAGATTAAAACAGTAAATAAAACTTGTAAAATAAATGTTACTGCCTATTCTATTCTCGTGAAGTGGATATCTGTGCAGTTATTAATTGCAGTTTGATATTCTATGCATGAAAATTAGGATTATTATCTTCTATGGTTAGGAACTTATGGCCAAATATATATGTATAGATGTATTAAACTCAAACACAAGATGTAATCATTAAATCTGCAATGATTATCCGAAGATTTATGATATTTTAAAATCATTTATAATCATAGTTTTTCCATACAAATAATTCAATCAAAATGTTTCAAAGGTATTTAGCCTTATAATGTAGCTCATAATATATAATTTACCTGATGTTATTATATGATTACAATTTAAATATGCATACGAAAAATAACAAAATTAATGTTATCGAATTTGTATAGAAATTTAGTGATATTTTACAAATGATTTTGATTTACAGTTAAAAATCAATATGATGTAGCACTTAATATCATGTACGATGACAGTAACTAACTGGAGCTTCAGTTTAAATATTCGCTAAAAATCTATTGTAGTATGTCTGAAATCTAGTAATACATCAGATAAGAGTTAAGTAATAAACGGTTAGCAATCTTTATATTTTCCATCAAAATATTTTCTTACTCTGTGACCGTACAGAGCCAAATTTAATCTTATAGTAAATAATCTTACAATATTGTATTCCCTGCTTTATATAAACAATTATAGTTTTCCAACCTATCCTGACTAGTTATATATTTCAGATATGCTTGGTGTCCGAATTAATCCTTTCAACGAAGGGGCTCTAGGGGAACCTGAACAAGATGCAAATTCAGCATTAACGGAACTAGATAAAGGTAGGAAAAGTATGAATAGTTTTAACATTTGTTGATTCCATCTTCTCGTGAGCTACTGGTAATCACTAAACACTTTTAAATGTTTTAAACTTGCCTATAGTAGCACTTTGCTTGTTGAGGACGGCCGTTTTGGGATCATCCAAAACCCACAATCTAATCAACACATTACGAAAATACAACTACAAAATAGCTACCTCCACACACAACACTCTCAACAAACAATTTAAACCCAACAACAAAGTCAACGACATTTACAACACCACTGGAGTTTACAAACTAACTTGCAGTTCATGCCCCAGTTTTTACATAGGCCAGACAGGGAGGTCATTCTACACACGTTACCAAGAACATATAAAAGCACTAAAAAACAATAATAACTACCAATCTAACTTCGCCGATCATCTCAACTCCACAAAACATGACTACATAGACATAACATCTAACCTTCAAATTCTTCATGAACAACACAGAAATAACCAACGCTACACAACCGAACAATACGAAATATATAGGCACTTCAAACTACACCCTACACACATACTCAATACACAATTACATTGAAACTCACGCACTTTTTGACATCATAACTCCTAATACACACAAAATACACCCACACCACCAAAATATCCCACCCCACCCTAACCTACGTATACCTTGAGATCAGTTACGGTCTGAGTTGACAAAGGAACACATCTCCCGAAACGGCCGTCCTCAACAAGCAAAGTAAGTGCTACCATAGGCAAGTTTAAAACATTTAAAAGTATTTAGTGAATAGTTTTACTTCATACTGGCTTTAAAATTAGGGTATTTATTTATCTTGCCCACGTGTACGATTTTTGCGAAAACAATTATACCGGCCGACGCAGAAAGTCATCAGTGATACGAAGAAATATTTAAAATCATCTATGAGTATATACATACTTCGCTTAATGAGAACACTGTGGGAAGGCAAAATTGTTTGAACAGTTCATCAAAATCAATATGAATTGAAGTGGTTTCAACCTTTAGCAGACCTCGAAAATTGTTGTCTATGAGTCTGTCGTGGTGAGTTGATTTTATAAATGTTATTGTTGAAAACGTGCACTCACAAAGGTGTGCTTCTAAATTCAAACTATTTTCCTACCAAAGTCAGATAGTTTGGGATATTTCTTCTCAGACAATAGACTCCAAAATTCAGTATCAGTTTCCAACCTTGTCTGAAAACATTGGTCCCTTTGCAAGGCACACAGCTCTAATTGAATTTTGTCATCTTGCTGTGAAATATCACAAGACATGGGGTAGTTAAATAGCAAAAGGTGCGGCTGCATTTAATTAAAATCCAAAAACCTTTCTTTGAACGGCTTCAGAAGTATATCTAAAATAGGTAGCCAAATATTGAAATCACTGGTTGGGATTTCTTCCATGATTTCTTTGCATGATGCAAAATGCAAGAGATTGACTTTTTTAAAGCTGGATTGGAAAAATCTGAAGTCGGCTTACAAACCCACCTAAGTGCACAACTAACTGAGGTATGGTTTGGTTTGGACCCAGTAATTTCAAGTTTAGTTTAGTCATGGGGAGTCTTATGTCTGTTATAAACATATATTTTTATGTTTTACATTTATTAAAATAAATCAATCAACTAATGGTTTTAAAAAATTGTCTGGGGCCGCATGAAACCATGTCTCGGGCCGCTAGTTGGCCGTCCCTGGTCTAAAAGTAATACTTGACAGTTTTGGCAAAATCAAATTTGTCTGTCCATTTTTTTCAATCTAATTGATCTATTTGCCGACTAAATAATGAATGTTGAAGGGTTTAACTTATTAGTATAAACAATACTTGTATGATTACATGTCATTAGTTTAGGGAAGGGAGATAGTTAAAACTTTTTTTGAAGAATACTCAGTGACTTATAGCAACATGCAAACTGCTGTGTCAATATTGAGGTAAAAATTTACACTAGGAACTATTTAGACATCACTTTTCTTTCATAAAAATGTATGACCTTAAACTGTTATGATTTGTTAGTTAATTCTTAGGTAAATTATAATATACTGAACTTATAAAGAATTCACAACGGTAAAAAACAAAATAGTTAACTCAAAATTTCACCAAAAATTAGTTTTTAATAAATAAACACACTATTTCACAACAGACTAGTTTCTGCGATGATGTCGCCTTCCTCAGTGCTTGGCTGGTGACACTGAGTAGTAGCCGAGCACCAAGGAAGGTGATATCGTCGCTGAAACTAGTCTGTTGTGAATTAGCGTGTATGTTTATTAAAAACTATTTTTTTGTGAAATTTTGAGTTGACTATTTTGTTTTTTACCGTTGTGAATAGTTCCACTAGCTAAGCTCTAATTAACTAAATACAAAGAATTTAGTGGTGAACATAAAGGGTATTAATTTAATATGATATATTTAAAATTGGCAGGTAAGAAAACATCCCACAAACTATGATTTTTCGAAAAAATAGTCCAACAGTCGTTATAAAAATGATCACTAAAAATTTTATAATATTTTTTTACATTGAATTATATGCTATCTAATTGTAGAGAATTCCTGTTAGTAAAAAATTAGGAAAATTTAAAATGATGAACAATGTTTGCTAGGAAATTTGAGATGGATCTATGGATGGTGTAGAAATAAATACAAGAGAAAATCATGAAAGCACCTGTTATAAAATGTTGTACTGATTCAGAAAACTTTTATGCAAAATATTACAGCAGAAACAATCAGAATTTTCTGGATTAGATATAATAGCTTTACAACTGTAAAGTCCTTTAAGCTATTATTTTTGCAACTTTGTGAGATAAACTTTGTAATGTGTAGCTTAAATAATTTACAGGGTGCGGCAGCATAACTTCCTTTTTCCAAAACGCAATAAAATCCCTCCTAAGAAATATAAATTAAATTTTTTTTTTTATAATGTAGATAAATATCTAAAGTTTTGTTTCACATAGTTTTGAAGATCAAATCAGGTAGGTGACATCTGCTTTTGTCGATACACTAAGTAAACTGATTTCTAGCATTTTTTATGACTTGCGAGCATAGCAGGCGTTATGTTGACAAATTCTTCATGGATGTTGGTCTTCAAATCTTGTATGGTCCTTGGATGGTTAAGGTAAACACGGGATTTTAAAAAAACCCATAGAAAAATATCACAAGGGGCCAAATCGAGAGAGCAGACCAGCCATTCCAAATCACCGTTAATTGAGATGAAGCGCTCTGGGAAGATTTACCTCAAAACAGCCATTGATGATCTTGAAGTGTGTGCTGTTGCACCATCTTTTTGGAACCAAATGTCCCCTAAGTCCAACTCATCTAGCTGTGGGAAAAAACATTCTTGTAACATGTTTACATACCGGGCCGAATTCACTGTCATTGCCACGTCATTTTCCTCAAAGATCCAGGGACCAATAACTCTTGCACAATACTCTGTAACTTTTGGTGTATGCAAAGGCCTTTGATGCGATTCTCGAGGATTGGTGTCAGCCCAGTAGCGCATGTTTTGTTTGTTGACAGAACCACACAACTGAAAATGGGATTCACCACTAAAAAAAGAACAATGGCTTTCTCAGGAATGACTTCCAGCATAACCTCACACGCATTTCTCCGAGAATTAAAATCACGCTCAGAAAGTTCCTGCACAATCACCCTCTTGTAAGGATGGAAATGAAAATTTCTCCTCACAGAATGATCTGAAAGACCAAGGGCATGTTTGTGCACAAAAGAGTGTGATGAATGCAAGAATGAAGCTCTTACTGCTTCAATGTTCTCCAGTGATGTATTGGGCCAAGGAACTGCAGTTCTTTGTCTTGTCGCACTTGCAGTTTGTCAAAACATAGCAACCCACGTAACGATTGATTTTTGGTTCGGAACATAGGCTAACAGGGCTAAATTAAACTGATTCCGAGAGGCACACTGGCATACGATTACAGAACATCCGCTTTAAAGGTAGGCCTCAATGGCAAAAGCACGCACCTCATTATTCCAATGAAAAATGGTGACTGAACTGTGTTGGAGCAAAACTATAGATTCCAGTGTATCGAACAAGACAAATTGCACTTCGCTATGAAATTAACTGACTGAATAGCAAGGATTTGAAAAAAGGAAGTTATGCTACTGTAACCTGTATTAAACATAAAGTTGTTTTATTATGTTGCATTTGTTATCATATTTTTTAGGTCTAAGGTCTGGTAGAGTGGGAGAACAATGTGAAGCAATTGTGCGATTCCCAAGACTTTTTGAAAAATATCCATTTCCAATCCTAATTAACTCATCATTTTTAAAACTTGCTGATGTATTCAGAGTTGGGTAAGATAATTTAATTATTATAGAAGATCTTAAGTGGTTTTATACACTGCATGACCATTATTAATATTTTACAATGCCTTATAATCTTAAGTATGTAAACTCAACATATCTTTAATAAGGGAAAGTATAATTTTCATAATTTTAAAATTATATATATAAATACACACACACACATACATACATATATATATATATATATATATAGTGATTCGACAATGGTCAAATGACCGAAAGGTGCCTCACCACACAAGGTAAAATTATTGCGCGTAGTGGAGGATAAAGGTATTTACAGTAGTAATATTAACTTCATTAAGTCAGTACAACAGAAAAATAACAGACAACGTAAAATATCAAGATATATATATGTATGAAGTTAATATATTTCCCTGTCTGTAGTGTTAATTTTAGTATTTTTTTGTGTTTTGTACCATAGTTTGTCTATTATTGTGGTGTTGTATCCATTTGTGTATGCTAAATATTTAATTGTGTCTAGTTCTTTGTTTATGTTTTCTGTGGTCATTGGGACTTCTTTAAGTCTATGGAGCATGGATCTGAAGGCAGCGTGTTTGTGTTGGATAGTGTGGTTTGAAGTGTTGTGGATAAGTGTGTCTGTCGTTATGGGTTTCCTATAAATGTTGAAGCTGTTTTTTTGTGTCTGGCTTTTTGTTATGGTTAGGTCACGGATGTTTAGGGATCGGTTGGTTTCAATTTCTGAAGTGAAGTGGAGTTTGTACAAACAAAAAACATTAAATTAATACTACTGACAGGGAATACAAAAAATAAACTACAAGCACCAGGCGTATACAAACTGAACTACGACGAATGTAACAAATTCTGCATTGGACAAACAGGTCGCAGTTTTAAATAAAGAGTCGAGGAACACAAACAGAACACCAACTCAACATTTTACAACCACATAAAAGAAACAAGACACAAATACACAGACATTTACAATAACCTAGAAATCCTACACATCAACATAAAAGGACCACATCTCAACACACTATAACAATGTGAAATTTACAGACACACAAAAACACAAAGTACAAACATATTAAACCATCAAGCACAATACAAATCACACATACTCTTAGATACTATCGAAAACCTTCCTTTAAAACTGTCACTGCTTGACCCGACATCTCCAAGCAGAATACACCGATGAAGATCGCCAACTAGTGATCGAAAATGTTCTTTTTCAGTAAGTTTTACCAAATTTAAAGTTCGGATAGTCATAAACTATTGTTTAAGTGATTAATATTCTTTTGAATAATCACAACTAAGCTATATCTGTCAGATCCATGCTTTTATTCAACTGCAGGGTAAAATATTTACAGGATTGAAAATTGTGCCTTATTCATTATTTCATATCATTACAAATTTTACAATAAAAATATTGGCAAAAACCTCAATATTATAAAAATAAGAAATAACTATTGTTACAAAGTTTCTTGATATAATCATCTTGAATTTATTGATTAAACTATATTTAAAAAGTACTTAACTACTTCTACACATACATAACTCCTTTTCGAGTAGAGGGTTAGCTTCGTAAAAGGAACTAATGTTTTGAAACGCGTCAGCAAGTAAGCCATTACATATTCACTTACTTAAGTACTTTTTAAATATAGTATTGTTACAAGTTACCTAAGATTAAACTCTTATGTACATTTCAATGACCATGTGGTCATCGTCAGAGGGTTCTATTATAAAATTACAATCCAGAATACAGTAATTTACAAACCAGACTATTATATTAATTGTATTCTAGATTGTAATTTTGTAGTAGGACTCTCTGATGATGATGCCATGGTCATCAAGATGTACATAAGGGTTTAATCTGGAGTAACTAGTTATATTATTGATTATTACTGTTTTTACATCTAAATATAACTATTTTTTTAAATATATTTCAGAAATAATTTTCTTCGGCTTTGGGTACTACGAGTCTGTCAACAAAGTGAGAAACATTTGGACAAAATATTAAATGTAGATGAATTTGTCCGCAGAGTTTTCAGTGTAATACATTCTAATGATCCAGTAAGTAACACAATTTGTCAACCCTAAAAGATTATTGTTCATATTTTATTATGTTTATTATTTATTTTTCATGTCTTCTTTTTAGAAATAAACTAATATTATTATTATATTTATCTGTGTTACTATGTATCCTGTTAGTAAAATATTTTGCTTCTTGTATTATTTTCCTTCTTTATTTCTTAGTGCTTCTATTTTTAAAAGTTTCTAGATTCAACACCTTTTGATAATAGACATTGTATAAAATATGTGTGAAGTATGAAACATTACAAAACTGAGGAAATTAAGGAGGTTATTTAATTGTTATTTTAGTCTTGAGTTTATAGATGTATAAAATTATTCATAATTCATTTTAATTTTTCTTCAAAAGAATAGACCATACTTTAGATTTTTTTTTAGTAATAAAAACTAGTATAATTAAGTCTATAGTTTGTTAAAATAATTAACATATTTCTGACTATTTGGTTAATATTTTTTTAAATATTGTAATATGTTGGTAATTTTACATTATTATTTTTCATCTTATACTTAAGCTATTATCTATATACTTCGTATTTTTGAAATATATAATTTTTAAAATTAACACATACTCTGTTGTTGTAAGAGGATTGTGATTTTGGGAGATGTTCCATTATCGACGTTGATTTGAAATGAATCAGTATTAATGGCTAGGCTAGAGTTGGGAATTAAGATATGGCGACTTAAATGAGATTCTGTGTTATATAAAACTTAATATCTCAAAATAATTATGTCAAATAGCATTTGAGAATTATGGTATTATTAACCAACCCTATTCATCAACACCAATTCAATTTAGGCTGACATCAGTTACATACAGTTCAAGTAGATAATGAGATATATCTCCTGAAAAAGTCATCCTCATCAACATTAAGGTGTGGCTTAGGAAAATATATACTTTAAAATAAATAATATATATTAATTTTTGTTACTATATTAATAATATTCTATAAAATAAATATTTTATTGCAATTTATTTAATATTATTTTTATATTTATTTATTTTTATTTAATTGCAAATGATTATATATATTTTTCTACAAAAGTTTTAGCAAGTATTTGCAATTAAATTTATTTTTTTATTCATAATATTTCTTTAACTCTAATTTAGTAATAAAATCTTTTAGAAATAGTGATTTTTACACATATTTTATTATAAATTTTGTTTCATATTGATTGATTCCATCTTCAATTGAGGTAATTCTTTTTAACAAACAAACAAAAAAAAACACTTGTACTTATGTTGGTACTATAGCAAAACTATAGTGGATTGTGTTCCATTGTCAAATCAGGCCGCAACTCCTCAGCAGACAATGGGGCACATCTCCTGAAGCGGTGCTCTCAACAATCATAAAAGTAAGTACAATAGGTAAGTGTAACATACCAACATATGTACAAGTGTTTTTAGTTTTATTTTTCTATTTATTAAAAAACTAAACAAATATTTTGAACCCTTAAACTACATAACGTAGGGTTTGTCTATATTTTAAATCTAAGGAAGTTATATTAGAAAATATGTCTTTATTAATCACTTTTACATTGTTTATGACTGTCCGAACTTTACATTTTGTAAAAACTTACTAAGACAGAACATTTTTGATCAGTCGTGGCGATCTTCATCAGTGTCTTCTGCTTGGACCCCAAGCGGAACTGTTTCAACTCCAAGCAGAAGACACTGATGAAGATCGCCACGAGAGATCGAAAACGCTCTGTCTCGGAAAGTTTTTACAAATATACGAAATTTAAAGTTTGGATAGTCATAAACAATGTTAAAGTGATTAATTAAGTTTCACCGAACATAATAGACTACAAAATTCAAGGATATGTCTTTAGTATCAAAAAGTAAATTGCCATAACCTAAGAAGATTAACTGGAAGAAAAACTTCTATATTTTATTAAAATAGTTTTTTGTTTCACCGTTTTTGAACTGATCAATTACTTTACACTTAGGTTAGTCTTAATTAAGTTATTAATTGAAAAATTCCCAAGAAAAAACCATGAAATGATATATTGATTCTAAACTTTGCTATATATGTATTTGTCAAAACACAAAATCCATACATGAAAAAATAGTACCTCTGATGAAAAATATAAAGTTTTTAACTTGTCTAAGGGTTAGGTTTTTGATATAAAACGATGCAAGTTAATATTTTTACGTATAATAATAATTTTGTAATCCAGGTTGCTAGAGCACTTACACTGCGTATTTTAGGGAGTGTTGCTGGAATTATTCCAGAAAGGCAGCAAGTACATCATAGTATACGACGAAGTCTTGATTCTCATGATTCTGTTGAAGTTGAAGCTGCTATTTATGCTGCTATGCACTTCGCTGCTCAATCTAAGTATTAATTTTGTTTTATTTCTTTTATTTAAAGCAAATAAAATCATCATTCTTAATATTTTTATGATTTACGTCTAGTTTGTAATATATTGTATTCTAGATTGTAATTTTGTAACAGAACTCTCTGATGATTATAATGATATGGTCATCATAATGTGCATAAGGGTTTGATCTTAAGTAACTTGTAATATTAGTTCCGTTTGATTATTTTTGTAGTACATTTTTTGTCAATATTTTTATTGTATGAAATATTAAAACTATTAGAAAATAGAAAGTTAAGTAATAATGTATTGTAAAATTTTATTTTGGATGAAATCAATAATCAACATATCAGTTGCAAAACCTCATTTCCTTTTATCAGGAAAAACATAAGGGAAAGAGTTAAAAAGTATGAAATATTTATAAAGTTTTCCTTTACAGATCTTTTGCAATCAGTATGTGTAATAAGATATCTCAAATGATCCAAGGTCTAGCAACTCCGGCACATATGAAATTGCAATTAATACCCATTTTGCAACACATGCATCATGATACAAGTACTGCAGCTATGGTAAGATTATTGAAATAACCCTTTTTATATATAACCCTTTGAATGTATATTAAGGAATACATATTGGTAGTGGACTATTACTTTGTTTTTGCATTTTATCTTTTCCATTATTTTTTATAATTTGTACATTGGTAATGCCAACGGCCATACCATGTTGAATATACCATTGGTAATGCTATTTTATATTTAGTCAAATAATAATATGTTTTTGTGTTGTTTTTACCTGTAAATTATATTAGTTAAAATTAGTTACATTTTGATATTTTAAAATATAAAAAATATATAAACCACTGAGAAAATTAGTTGAATTTTTTAATTATTACATTTATATAAAAATTCAAATTCAAACAGAGCTTTAACAAAATTGATAATTTATTTGAATATACTAATTGTGTGCTAGCGGAAAATAGTCTATTTAATTATACCACTAAAAGGGTTTAAATAGTTTTTAGTTTCCAACATAAAATCCATTTCTGTTCTCATAAGTTTTCTTAATATTTATGAAATAATTTTAGAATTATGATTTGCTTTATTTTGTATTGTCAACATTTTAGGTTCGGCAACTTTGTACAGAATTGCTTCCCAAATATCCAGCTCAAGAATTTGTACTGGTAACTCTGAAGACTCTTACTCAGCTAGCTTCAGCAACTCTCGTAGAAATACCGAATCAGGTGAGTTCTGCTACTGCCAATTAATCTGTTATGCATGCATATTGTTCTGAATATATTCGTAAAAACTGGAAATACACCAGAAAACAACTGAACTTTCAACTAAAATAATAAATCTTCTGAGTGCCCTTTTTTTGCAAGTTATAGAGCAGAAGGTTTAGTTGAATTTTTCAAAATTTAAATTTTGATTTCCGGATTATTTTTTTTTTAGACTGACATGCGTAAAGAATCCTGCTTGTCATTCTGAGTAGAAATAACTTTTCATTGTTAAAGTTGCTTGTTGTAATTGTTTTGAATTCACTGAATATATCAGAAGTAATTATTGCATAACTAAGTAAAAACTTTTAATTTGGTAACGCATTTCATTGATGAAGCCAACCCGTTACTGGCAGCAATCGCTCAAGATTGCAGGCGTATGAGTTACGAGTGTGGAGGAGGGTGTGGGTTATTCCATTATATAGTAAAAACCCTGAATAACCCACATTCCGCTCCACACTCATAAATAATACGCCTGCAACCTTGAGCTATCGCAAGCAGTGACAGGTTGGCATCGATAATGAAACGACAGTTCAGTTTCGAAACACGTCAGCAAGTAATTTGAAAGTTTTCACGCAGTTATGTACTAATTACTTATGATTTTCATTGTTAGTTCATAATATTATGGAGTGCAGTTGTTGTTTATAGTTTTAGATACAAAAAATGTTAAAAGTTTGAGAGTAAGGTTACTGTAAAATAATAATGGTATTGGTGGAAGTTTAAAATCTATATTTAACATAAAGAGCTAATCAACATCCTCTGTTTTACTGGTTTTAATTAATAATAACAATAATATTTATTTACAGGTGGAATTGTTACTTGGTTACTTAGTAACAGACCCAAGGTGTGAAGTTCAGTCTATAGTACTTGAGTGCCTATTCACTTTGGCTAAACAGGGTGCACATTTGTGGCCTGAAGAGAGCGTGGCTAGTTTAGTGAAGTTAGCTCGAGAGTCACCACATACTTTCCTTGTAAACAGTGCCCTTGATGTGCTCATAGTGCTGACAAAGTCTCGAGCTGTGTGTCATTCTCATGCACGTCCAGGTTAGTGTATAGACAGTTTGGAAACTTGACCATTATGTAACCCTAGGATTAGCAACATATCCCTGCCCTGATATGGCCCCTGGGAACATCATATTTTTGAAAGATTTTTACACTTTTTCTTTTTCCTAATTGTTTTCTTTATTTTTCTCTAATTTTTTAAATTATGATAATATTTTTTAATATTTTTTTTTATTTACTTATTTTTTCATGTTAACCTAACTTTACGTTATGTTTACTGACAATTTCTTTACTAAAAATTATCTATTAATCTTTTTTTTGTAAAATACCTATTCATTGTAAAATACTGCACAAACTTCAAAACGATTTGTAAACTTGTAGGAAAAAAGTTACTTTGGACACAAAAGAATTTCTTCATTATAGAATATCAGGAGCACAGTGGTACAATATATTACAATGAAAATATTGGAAAGAACCCCAAAATCACAGAAATAATAAAAAATAACAAATAATACAAGTTATTTAAGATTAAACCCTTATGTACATTTCAATGTCCATGTTGTCATCATCAGAGGGTTTTATTACCATAAGGTAACTTGTATTATTTGTTATTTTTGTGGTACTGGGGTTCCTTCCAATATATTCATTGTAATTTCTTCATTATTCAATCGCCTATTCATTGTAAAATACCGCAAACTTCAAAATGATCTGTTAATACATGGGAAAACCCATTGACTGTGGACAAACAGAAAATGGCGACTATGTACTCTGTGTAGTATTTACTGTCCAGATAGTTGAAAATATTCAACCTAGAATATACCACACTACACAGGAAAACACATTGTAAACGTATGGCATTGCTAATCTACTATAAATTGTGGAACATACTTTTACGGGAATGCTTCCACCGGCCATTAGCTATCTCACGTGAATGCTTCCACCGGCCATTAGCTATCTCACGTGAATGCTAATCAAAGGGTTAAATAAGAGTAGAAATATAATAACAAAAAAAGTGTTTTCAGTGCACATAGAAAGACCTGAAAATAACACAGTTAGCTGTAACTTTATACTCACTCTAAAGGTTAAATTTCATTCACTGCATTGTTTATGTATATAGAACAACTATACATGTAAGCTCACAGGCAGTTGTAGAAACAAGACAATATATCTTGAAAAGTCTCTGAACACACAATAAAATCACTGAACCAGGATACATTTTAAAGTTGCTAAACAAAGAGGATTTTATAGTCACTAAATACTAGAAAAAAAATGGTTGATTAAAGGCAATAATAACAAAATGTTTGCAGTTAACTTTGTTATTTATTGTTAATTTTATACTCTCTCTAGACACCTATTGCAGTCAACATTGAACAATGTAACCATGGTATTTCACAACAGGAAGTATTGCGTATGTATGTGGCAAGTATTTCTATAACAATGGCGAGTGCATGCAATGGCTGTGAAATACGTAATCAAATATGGAAATAACCAATCAAAGGCAATGAATTAGGTCAAATAATTGAGAGAAATAGGGTGTTGAAGAGAAAGGGGAAAATAGTAGGTCAGGGGGACTTTTTTGTGTGCATTTAGGGGGAATTTATCGCAGAAAAGTAGTATATGAACAAAATGGGTTTAAACAACAGTCACTGATTTATAGTCTTAAATTACAATTGAAGTTAATTCTATATTTAAACATTTTGACCTATACATTAACCACTAGTTGCTTATACAGTAAACTCAATAAAAATTACAGGGTCGAATTAAAAAAAACTGTTTGTTATTTTGTGTGTATACTCTCTCTCTCACACACACACACACACACACACACACACACACACACACACACACACACACACACACACACACACACACACACACACACACACACACACACACACACACACACACACACACACACACACACACACATACACACACACACACACACACACACACACACACACTCACTCACTCACACGCTCTTTCTCTCACTCTCTCTCTCTCACTCACACTCTCTCTCACACTCACACACACACTCTCTCTCTCTCTCTCTCTCTCACACACACACACACACACACAATATTTGAGATTTTCTGGACTAGATAGACTTACCTTGGTTATAGTCCAGTCTGTAATCTTAAAATAGACTCTCATAAACACTGAAATAATGATTTATTTTGGACTTACACATGTGCGCATGCATTTAGATGATAATTATCATACCAATGTGTTATACTATATTTAGGGATTCCCCCAGCCTCACATCAGATCACTCCATTCATTTTCATTATTCATAAAAGCATTATTGCATTTAAAAAATCAGATGCAACAGTAGGTTGTTTTACAAAATTTCAACAAGAAATATTGTAAGGAGCAACTCCAAACATAAGGAATGATACCAACATTTTTAACAGCTTTGAAATAGTGGTTAAAGATTTTCTTTTATAATAGAAAACTCAGTTATATTTTAGTTCTGACAGGAATAATACTCTGACAGGATAAATACTCTTCTATTTTTTCCCTCTTCATTATACAGCAACACATTGTCCTATTTTTAAATAAATAAAACCTCTAAACCACAAATAACATTTTATTTAAACCTTATGTACATTTCGATTGCCCAGCAATCATCTTCAGAGGTATTTAAAAAATACAACTAACTTTAAACAACATAATACAACAAATATATAGGCTTAAACCGGCAACTACTTCGCCACGCCCCTTATTTAAAAAAACTAGTACGACCAATCACGTTGCAGAAAATTCCCCCTCTACAACTTGGTCCGGTCTTCCCCCTCTCGTGATGAAGAGTTATCGTTACAACTATTTCAATTTTACTAAAAAACAATAATATTCCTTATTAACAAAGTTATAACTATCTCCTAATTAATGAATATAACTGAGATTTAGGGATAGGCCCTTTATCACAATTTAATAAATTATTTTCGTCATATTTGTGAATGTACAAACTTTCAAAACTATTCAAAAGACCTTTTGAATTAACATTTTTCAATAATTTAACAAAAGGTCTAGATAAAGTTTTTAAACAGGTAAATTTAAAAGTAGCTTACAAAAGCTTAAATAGCTTTAAAAATGTATTAGGTAACCCTAAAGATAAAATTAAGATGATAGATAAATCTGGAATTTATAAAATAAATTGTAATTCATGTAGTAAAATTTATATTGGCCAAACGAAAAGGAAAATATTAACCAGATTTAATGAACATATTAGCCATATAAAATTTCAAAGACCTGAAAAATCTAGTGTTGCAGAACATATTCTAAACACTAAACACACTTTAGAATTAAATGATCTAAAATTATTGAAAAATGTTAATTCAAAAGGTCTTTTGAATAGTTTTGAAAGTTTGTACATTCACAAATATGACGAAAATAATTTATTAAATTGTGATAAAGGGCCTATCCCTAAATCTCAGTTATATTCATTAATTAGGAGATAGTTATAACTTTGTTAATAAGGAATATTATTGTTTTTTAGTAAAATTGAAATAGTTGTAACGGTAACTCTTCACCACGAGAGGGGGAAGACCGGACCAAGTTGTAGAGGGGGAATTTTCTGCAACGTGATTGGTCGTACTAGTTTTTTAAATAAGGGGCGTGGCGAAGTAGTTGCCGGTTTAAGCCTATATATTTGTTGTATTATGTTGTTTAAAGTTAGTTGTATTTTTTAAATACCTCTGAAGATGATTGCTGGGCAATCGAAATGTACATAAGGTTTAAATAAAATGTTATTTGTGGTTTAGTGGTTTTATTTATTTAAAAATAAACATTACGCCACAGTTGCTTCATATAATTACATTGTCCTATGTGGATCATATGTGCCAATCAACATATATACAACTGCTAGAATAGTTAGATTTAACAAAGATCATTTTTCATTATAATAAATTAAGTTCAATGTTTTTAGATACATGAGAGAGTTAAGTGCAATGTTACGTGTTAATGCAAAAACATACATAGTATTATGTAAATGATTTATCTGCTGTTTTCAGATTCAGTTCTGATGGAACTATGTCAAGAAACGTGTTATTCTAATATTCCTTTAATAGCATCAAAATCTGTCAGAGTGATCACCCAGATTCTATGCTTCAGGTATACTAGAATATAATATTTAGTTTTATATTGTAACAAAGTTTTTTTGTTTAACTAATTTTGGCATGCAGTTTATGATTTGCTCCAAGCTAGTTGTTAATAAAAAATGCAATGTTGTTAAAAATTAATGTACTATGGATGTCTCATAAGTTAGTTAAATTGTTTTTTAAAATCTGAGTGGTAGGCAGGAAATGTCTGGAAATCTTGGGGAATAGTGGCAGCACTGTAAAGCTCCTATGCCCATGCATCGACGGAGCGGGCAGTCAGGCTCCAGCCATTATGGAGACTAAACTTCCTGCCGCTGATTGCAAAGTTTGTGTTATTCATTAACAAAATTGAAAAGCAGGAGATTTTGCTAGTATTTAAAAAACATGCTACTGAAAAGGTTAACAGAAAAAAATTAAAATGCATTGGAAATTTATCATGATTTGTGTAATGTTTATGGTAAAGACATTATGTCAAGGTCAATGGTTTCTTTTTGGCAGTAGTCATTCATTGAAAGAACAACATTATATGATAGACAACTAAGTGGCCACCCCTCCACCTCCTGCGCTTTGAATGTCGTCATAGATGTTTGAAGGGCCATTGACACCAATCGGTGCGTAACACTTGCTGAAATCCTTTCTCGACTCCCTCCGAATGTGGAAATTAGTCGTGGATCCCTTCACAGGATTATTTCTGACAATCTGTTTATCAAAGCTGACAAAAACAGTTTTTTTTTTGTTCCACAACAACACATGCCCACATTCTGCTTGTCAGATTCAAGATCTCCTTCTGAAGTTTCAATGGGATGTTTTCGGACATCTGCCTTACTCCTCTGACCTTGCATTAGTTTCTGCAGCTGAAGCAACATCTTGGAGGAAAACGCTTGCAACGAGGGTAATTTGAAGCAGGAGTTAAATTTTGGCTGACCCGTATGGCAGCAGAATGGTATAACACTGGATTGAGAAAACATCCCACAGTACTAAAAATGTATTGCCAACAAGGTGGTTATTTAGAAAAATAGATTTTTTAATGTATTTTTCAAAATATATGTTTATATAAAAAATATTTATTAAAAAAGGAAGTGTAACTTATTTTTGAGACAGCCCATGTTTTTGTTGAAATATCCTGGTTAGCTTGTCCTGTATAAGCTCGGTACAACCCTACTTCTGGGAACATGATAGTATAAATTACTGCTCTGTGTATTATTATAAGATTGTCAAGAAGATAACTAATAATTTGCTACTCTTCTTTTAGGAATATTTTTACACATTAAAATAAAACAGTAGGATGGGATACAACAATCTTCCATTACATGTGAATTTAACTGGAAGTTATATTCTGTATCCCTTTAAGTGAATTTGTCATATTTTGTATTGTATTTTTGTCAATTTTTAAGATAAGCAATTTAACAAAGAACTACAGCCATATTTTTTGTTGAGCCATCAACAGTTTTATCGAAACATAGTGATTGAACAGGTTTACAAGGAAAACTCTCAACCATTTTTGTGTAATGAAAGATTTTGTACAATCTTAATAGTAGTTTAAAACAAACATTTTCCCTTCAAAATTAACTGACCCTACTTTGCTAAAGTGAATAATATGATTGGATGTTATTTACTCTTTTAAAGAATAAAATAATAGAATTTCTATAAGTTTATATTATGTAATATACTCTTTGAAAAATATGCAAAACTTGAATTGTATGGTGTGCCAAGTTTATTATATTACTAAACACAGACACAGAGCTAAGAAGACAAAGACAAAATATCTGCAGGAATCTTTATAGCCATGAAAATTAATAATTGTTTTACCAATGTTAACATGGAATCTGATTAAATTTCTTTTTGGTATGTCATTCATCATAAATGTTCTGACAAAACTTTAATGGTGGAACCAACTACATAGCCAGATTCTACTATATTCAGTAGTGGTAATTAAAATATATTTGGTAAAATAAACAGCACTGAAACTGAATCCCCTGTAGTAAAATGACCAATATAGGAGACCTTAGGAGATTTTGTTTTGCCCAAAACCTGCTTTTTCGTTCACAATGGTTCCAAAACGATGGTGAAATCAGCCACACTGCCTTGGACAACACTGCTTTCCTTTAAGAAACTTTTAGCAATTGCCTCATCTCCTTTAGAATAAACTTTCCTTACCCACTCCACTTCCCCGATCTTACACCGGGGAATGATGAAGAAGATTTTTCGTGATGACCCACCAACCACCATCGTCCAACTACAGGAAAAAATAACCATGTGTATAACGAGCATGAAACAACTCCTTTTCACCAAAATACTGCAAAATTTTCAAAAACTGTACGAGTGTTGCCTCAGATTGAACAGAGTTCATATAGAATATGTTTATACCTGACTCTAACCGATTTAGCTTCCTTTTACTTAAATATGTTTATAAACTATGTAAATGAAATAAAATAAAATCTTACAACTGTTTCAGTACTTTTTATTTTAGCGCATATGGTAAATCTTAAAATGTCTATAAAACTAAGAAATCATTGGCTATTTTGTACATTATTTAATAATTTTGCTAACTACAGGGTTTAGTCTTAACTCCAGTGTTTTATTATTTTACAGTTCTACTGAAGACTTACCAAGACCATGGGTTGAAGAATGCGTAGATACCATAGAATCCCTGTTTCTCTTCATTGCATATACAAATGAAGAAAGAAGTGATGTACTCAAATCTGTTCTACAATGTGCAGTTAGTTTGTGTAAGGTCCAAAGGCAACTGTGTCCAAGATTTGTTCAACTTATTGCATCATATCTAGTTACCAATACAGGTATTGTTGTATCTTGTATACTAATTTATACACCTCTTAACCAATTGCACTTTATGGACTAGGTTAGCTAGAGTGGATATTATCACTAACCCAAGTATTCATAAATGTTGTCATTGTTTGATTAATTTGTTTGCTTCAAGAGAGTTTATTTTCTGATATGTGACGCACAATACTAGATGTCTGTGTTTTCTAAAAGATATTTATCGACTCTCAAAACTTACGGCATTAATAAAGAAAGATATTTATGGTCCATTGACCTTCTGTCAGACATCTAAACATTATAGAACGCTTCAACAGTTTATATAACAAATTGTGTGAGAAGCTCAGTATAGGTTTTACTTGGTGTTGGTCAGTAGCTGTAATTAGTGCATTCTTGTGTGCTTACGAAATGAACAATAATAGTGGGAGCGTAGAATATAAAGGGAACTTCAAACTGTAAGTAATTTTAAATTTGTTTTTAGTAATTATGATTGCAGTCATAATCAATTAACAAATAAACTAAGGTACAAAATAAATTTAAAAAATTGCAACAATATAAAAAAATATGTTTCGGATTTTATAAGGGAGAATATTTTCCTATCAAAATACAACTCTTTTGATGCAAAGAATTAATTTGTTCCCACTTTTGTCGGCGCAACAATAATTTTGCAATAGATTTTGTAATTAAATCAACAATAGGTTGAAGAGTTTTTAGTAAGAAATAAAAGTAAACAAATAATAGAAAAATGCAATGCAATCATACAATTAATTATCCACTGCAATTATAAAACAGTGTGAACTTGGCTTTAGTAGTATATTTTCGGTGTGTATATGTTTGTCTTTTGGTATTTCTCATATTTAGGTGGATATACTGATTTGCTGTGTGAAGCCCTTGGTGCTATCGGCGGGTTGCAAGAAGGGGCACTAATTTCCTACCTAAGTCAGTTTATGATTATATTGCAGGAGTTAGCCTTCAGAACTGATGGATTTTACACTAAAACCAAGGTACAGATCTAACTGTTTTGTTGAAGGTATAGATAACCTTTCATTTAATTGAATATATTACAGTATTGGCAATTGCTTTGAAATTATGTTCCTTAAACTTGTTTACTATTTCAACCCTAGTGATTTAATTTAACAACTGTTTCAAAATGTTCTACAATAAAACCATATAGAGAAAATCAGAAGAATTTAAAATTTCAATCACAGAATCGTTAATAATTTAAATTTAAACAAGTAATGTAAAACTTTAAAAAAATTTAATTCAATTCCTTCTGAGGTCAACAAAGAAAATTTTTAACAATAAATTGGAACTCAAACGATGATCAATGCCAAGTTTATTTTAATATTATAAATCAACGTTTTGGTCACATTTTTGGTGGCTCTTTTCAAGCTATAAAATCTACAAACATAAAACACTAATAATTATAATTTAAAAATTAAATATACAATAAAATTGCAAGTTCAATATAATTTAGGTAATATTGCTAAATATGACTTACTTCTTACTTCTTCGTGCAGGCGTCCAGCTTAACTATAGCCGATGGCCCGATGTCCACGATATATATATGATGCTATGGCCCACAGGTTCTTCTTAACTAGAATATCTTGCCACTTTGTCACAATTGGTCTGAGGATGTCTCTTGTAGGTAATGGGTAAGGGCAGTTCAGCAGGATGTGTTCAATTGTTTCGCTCTCCACACCACATAGTGCACATAACGGAGACTCTGTGAGATTAAAACGACATAGGTACTCCTGTGTCACCAGATGGCCGGTTCTTGCTCTGGCAGCAAAAGATGCTGTTGATCCTGCTACTTCCCTATATTTGTCCTCGACTGGTGGTTCTGGTTGGAGCTGGTGAAGGTGTCGACCGGTAGACTCTTTTTCCCAATTTTCACACCAAAATTTTCGGAAAACTTCCCTGCTTACACTTTTGCAATGTAGCAGGGAGTGTTTGCCTTCATCTGTAGGTCCCATGGTTGAGGCTATTTTCGCAATTTTGTCAGCCTTTTCGTTTCTGGGTACTCCGCAATGGGCAGGTACCCATTGAAGAGTTAATTCCTTCCCGCAGTCCACTAGTTCTAGGATGGTTTTTCTTATTTCTGATATTCGAAACGAGTATGAACTTGTAGAATTACTTAACAATGACTGAAGGGCGGCTTTCGAATCCGATAGGATGCATATTTTTGAATTACCCTTTAAATGCACACAGCTAGTCAGGGCTGCACTTATAGCCAAAAGCTCAGTATCCATGCTGGAATTGGAATTGGCTGGAATGTAAAAACAGTCTCCGTTCGATTCATTATAGTAGCCTGCCCCCAATAAGCTCTTCTTCCGGTCGAGCGACCCATCTGTGAATATTTTTATGTGGCTTTTGTATTGAGATTGAATCATGTTTAATGTTATTATTTTTAATATTTGTAAATGATCTTTCTTGCTCACCTCATGTGGCAGGTTGAGTGCAATGTTTATCTCGGGCCATCTACTTGGGGGCTCCATATAGTAAGTCGGAATTTTCACAGGGACAAAACAAGGCATTTTGGTGGACAGTTGATTAATTTTATAGCTGAATGACTGCTTTATCTTGGAATCATATGGCACCATGTTACTTAATGGGTGGATTGGTGTAAGAGCCTTTATTGACAAGTATTTGGTCTATATTTTTATATCAATATAGAGTCCAATAGGTTCAACTCCCAATTCAATCTCCATGGCTGCTATAGAGGTGGTTTTGGTGCACCCCAAGCATAAACGAATTGCAGCAGATTGTAGAGTTTGCAGTCTTTTCAGGTGAGATTTCGCCATCGAACCCCACACTTCACATGCATAGGTTGCCTTAGATCTCAAGAAGGCAATATAAAACATCTTTAGAGTAGTTGTATCAGCGCCCCAATTGCGGCTGGCCACGGCTTTGAGAGCATTAAGTCTTGATACACATTTTTCCATAACATACTGGAGTATGATTACCCCATCTCAGTTTCAGATCCAAAAGGATCCCTAGTAGTTTAGGGGACCTATTATATTTCAATCGCTTGCCAAATATTTTGAGTTCGGGAGCGAAAGAACCCAATTTATTTTGACGGGTAAAAAAGGTGTAATCGGTCTTCTCCGCCGATATAGTTAGAGACCAATTTAGAGCACCAATTAGTGAATTTATCCAGTGAGGACTGAAGGATTTCACATACTTTTATATGATCAGTGGATGTGACCCAGATCATTATATCATCGGCAAAACTCATACTATCTACCTCAGGTGGAAATTCGTCCGCCATGTCGTTGAGGGCGTTATTAAATAGGTTGGGGCAAATTATTCCTCCTTGAGGAATGCCGTTTTTGTTTCGGAACAATGAAGACAGTGAGCCATTTACTGATGCTGTTATTAGACGGTTTTGTAAAAAATTACTTATGAATTGCAACATTTTACCCTGTATTCCGAGCTTCATGCACTGTAAGATGATGGTTGAATGTGGAACTTTATCGAATGCTGTCTCTAAGTCCACCATAGTGGCCATAGTGAAATATAAGAGTGCGTCAGTTGTGCTCCTGTGCCGTCTGAACCCAAATTGTTAGTTCCCCAGCATTTCGTCATGTTCCAGCCTCCAGGATAATCTCTTGTTGACTAACCTCTCCATCAACTTCCCCAAGCAAGATGTTAACGCTATCGGCCGATAAGAGGTAATATTTTTCCCATCCCGGTTTTAAGAGGGGGATGATTTTCGCTGTTTTCCATTCTTGAGGGAACTTCCCAGTTCTCCAGATAGAGTTGAAAAGCTGAAGGGTCTTTACTTTCATTTCCTTCGAACAGTGCGATAGCATCTCATTGTGAATATTATCTTCTCCGGGCACGGCTCTTTTTAAGAGAGATATACTATCTTCCAGTTCGGCTAATGTGAAAGGGGAGTCGTCTGGATCGGAACAACGAAACAGCAGTTCAGTTCTACATGTTAGAAATTGTTCGATGGGAGTAAGAGCCTTCGGCCAGGCAATTCTTCGCCCCGCTTTTTCTGAGTAATGTTTAGCAAATTCTTCGGCCTTCAATTTGTCATCTGTTATTAAGTCTCCATTTGATTTTCTAATAGAAATAATTTTCTGAGAGCATTGACCGTTTGTTGCACGGAAGCGTTTCCAGACTGTGCTGGATGGTGTGTTCGCGTTCATTGAACCAACAAAACTTTTCCATGATTTTCGCTTTGCTTTGATGATGGCTTTGCGCAGGGTAGCATTACATTTATTGTATAAAATCCTGTCGTGTAATGACCTGGATTTTTTCCATTTCTTCCTGGCTGAAATTCTATTTTTTCTCAATTCTTGGATTTCTTGACTCCACCAGCTGTTCATATATGTTTTCTTTCCATTCTGGGATTTTTTTGGGATGGATTTTTCTGCTGCGTTCTCAAGAATCGATTCAATGATTTCTGAAGTTACATTTTCCACAAATGATACAATTTGAGTTTCTTTTTCAAAAAGAGTTCAGTTAGCTTTTGAAAATTTGTATTTACTGTGGACAATCGTATTGTTGGTAATTGTTTTCCTTCCCCCATCAATTTCGAAGAATACCGGGAAATGATCACTTCCTAAGTCCTGGCCTATATGCCAATTTAATAATTTGTTCATCATTGCTGGAGATGAAATAGTCAAATCTAACGTACTCAAACAACCTGTTGAAGCCGACTGGAAGGTCGGTTCGAATTTTTTGTTTGCTAGTACCTGATTATGGTTTAGCAACCAGTTGAAGAGTATTTGACCGTTTTGATTAGCTGGGCCTTCAAAACTACAGTGTTTGCTATTGAAGTCACCCACCAATAACACATTCGGTATATAAACATTAACGAGGGTGAAGGCGATGCCATTGCTTACGTGTATCTTATATTTGGCTAGCTCAATTTCATCTCTTACAATAATTTCTTCATTTTCCACTGAGAGTGTCTCATTGATCAATGTAACTAAACCACCTCCTCCACGGTTTTCTCTGGATACATTAAACATTTGGTAACCTTTAAAGCGAGGGTGGTACTTTTGGTTTTGATGAAGTGAGGACTCCTGAATACAAGCTATTTTTATTTTATTTTCCTCCATTACTTTCTTTAGCTCATCAGCTTTTCTCTTCAGTGATCTCGCATTCCAGTGCATTACGCCAATTTTTTCAATGTCGTTGTCAACTAATAAATCTTTATTATTATGTGTTGTTTTTAGTTTTCGCTCTCAATAAGTAGTACCAACTGAAATGTGCCCTTTAAGCGGTTTAGCTTTCTTTTTGGTATCGCAAATAAAAGTGTCTGCGAAAGTTCTTGATGGGCACCATAGTTCAATTCTTTTAAAAAACCCCACTCCTCTCAGTCTCATTACGAGATTTTTGTTAATAATAAAATGACTGCGTATTGATTTAATACTTTTTCCCCGAATATTCCAAAAAATGACTTTCAATCTGTCAGGATGTTCTCACCTTGCTGTTAGCGTGGCACGTCTGGGGTCCTGAAAAGAACTGTTTGCAAGGTTTAGCATCGTTTGTGTGGGACTTTCACAAGGAAAGCTAATGTTGGCGTTTGTGTGGGACTTTCACAAGGAAAGCTAATGTTGGCGTTTGTGTGGGACTTTCACAAGGAAAGCTAATGTTGGCGTTTGTGTGGGACTTTCACAAGGAAAGCTAATGTTGGCGTTTGTGTGGGACTTTCACAAGGAAAGCTAATGTTGGCGTTTGTGTGGGACTTTCACAAGGAAAGCTAATGTTGGCGTTTGTGTGGGACTTTCACAAGGAAAGCTAATGTTGGCGTTTGTGTGGTACTTTCACAAGGAAAGCTAATGTTGGCGTTTGTGTGGGACTTTCACAAGGAAAGCTAATGTTGGCGTTTGTGTGGGACTTTCACAAGGAAAGCTAATGTTGGCGTTTGTGTGGGACTTTCACAAGGAAAGCTAATGTTGGCGTTTGTGTGGGACTTTCACAAGGAAAGCTAATGTTGGCGTTTGTGTGGGACTTTCACAAGGAAAGCTAATGTTGGCGTTTGTGTGGGACTTTCACAAGGAAAGCTAATGTTGGCGTTCAGTTCACTGTGAATATTGCTCATGTCGCACAAGATTTCACAGCTATCCAGGGGCAGGACAAGGACCAACCAACTCACCTCCAAAAATATTGCTAAATATGACAGATTCACAATATTAAGTGGCAAAATAAAAAGCAAATTTCCTTGTAGTTTTCTTCTCTATACATTATATGGTGTTGGACTATTATTTTTGTTTGTTACTGTTTATTCGCTTCTTTTCGTTTCTAATTTATGTAACTGATGGTCTACAGCTTCTCATTCTATCCATCTCTTGTAATGCTTAATTATTGCAAGGAACCTTTCTCTTATAACTTCATATACATCTTTAAGTAATAGATTTCTAGCTACGGGAAAGTTGGCTCAGTCCCAAAGTGCTGGATTTCACACTTGTAATCATTCAGTTTGAATCCGACTGAGACATCAACTTCTTAAAATTTAATTAATGAATAAATATTTGAAGAAATTGTATTAAAATCAATTGTCATCCACTGTAAGTTAAAAAAAAAATGTATTTGAACTTCACTGAATGAATAAAAACGTATTTTATTAATGATTAAAAATTTGTACAAGATAAAAATATGTATATATAAGGAGAGTGTGAGCTAATAAAAGGAATTGAAAAATATATATTTATTTATAGATTATTGCATTTTAATAAAAATGTTTAAGATTATAAAAATGTGATCATTGAAGTAATATTTCATTAATTTGCTTTGAAAACTGAGGTTGGAAATTATGTTCTTTTAATCAGGTTCTGCTGTGTAGTTTGATTTTCCAATGTGTTGCTGAGGGAAAGTTGACAAAAGTGATGCAGGAAATTATGGATTCAGTGATCGAGAGTCTTAATCTGTGGGCATGCTACAGGGTAGCTAGGTCTGCTGCTAGGTAATGTAAATACGATTCAACGTATTATAAAATGTACATATTGTAAATACTGTTTTCGTCCAACTTACCATTCACCTTCTCACTCTCACTTTCTTATGTACGACCGCTTCTGAAAACATGTTACATTTTCAGAATGTTCTATACATCAACAGCTTCTACATCCGATATGTCTATACATATTTCAAGATTGTTATTTAATACCGAAGCTAATTTATCATCGAATTTACCTAATATCGACCATCTCATGCAAGTCACCTTATACAGTTCACCAAATAATTATTTCCCTATAAACCTATACATTACAGAAAGTCATAAGTGTTTTATCATGTTTGTAGGAAAGTATTTATGCTGACTGAACACAGTCCTCTACCTCCCGTCTCGCCTATTGCGATCTCTTAAAACCAAGTCACAGATAAAAGATCACGACAGTACATACATAATAATTTTCAGTAATATTTTAAATAGAGTTGTATAAAGGATTCATAAAGAGGTGTCCACTTATTACACCCCCTAGCAAGAAAAAGGGTAATAAAGGGATATAGGATTAAGTTTCCTTAATGTAATAATGATCTGCTACTGAAAATTGGGGAAAGTTATGGGATCACAGAAGTAGGGTTAATTTCTTGTAGTTGTCCTCTGTACTTGGGCGAAGAGAAGTAACTACCCATTGCTAGTGATGTAAAATTTCCGGGAATTTATACTTGAAGGAAACCCAGGGAAAATTATCCGAAGATATTCCCAAAATTCATTAATTCCCCGGAATTTAAGGGAACTTATGATTTTATCTTAACGCATAGGTCAGTGGACACCCCAACATTTTTTTTCTAATCCCGTAGAACTAATCTATTAATATGATCATATAAATCAATTTAGAAAGAGTTATATTCAAAAATAAAAATTTAGTTTTAAAATTCTGATACTGTGGTTTATTTTAACAATAAACTGGCTGTGTTCATCTTTAAATGTTGTTGAATACCACATAATTGTTTGGTGGATCACTATCATATTTTCTAGTATCAAAGAAATTGATGAAATTTTTAAACATATTACAAGTTCTTGTATGTTTGTTATAAAATAGTGAAAAATACTCCCAAATTACTAATAGGTCATTTTAACTTATTTAATTAAACCTTAAATTCAAAATATTTACATTTTTAACAATTTTGATTATTTAAATTAGATTTGACATCTTCACTTTTTATTCAGATTAGGTCTTCCAAGAAAAAGACAAATATGTATGTGTTAACACTTTACTCATTACAGATTATGGAATTGTGCACAATAAATGTGTGTAGTTGTTAATAATTAGTTTTCATAATCTTCCATCGCATCATCAAGTCCAGATTCATCCTCATTTTCTTCCTCTTTCATTCCTAACCTGAATTCCTCTTCACCTACATCTTCTTCATCTTGATTTTTGAGTCTCGGTCTCATAATCAAACGAGTCTCCTCTCAAAATTTTTATAACGGGTAAAATAAAAGTTTTTGGTAAGGTATATCACAATATTTTTGATTATTTAGCTTTGTTATTGGTAATTTAGAACAAATAAAGGTTCTATAACAAACAATTCCAAAAAAAAACATTTAAATGACTTTATTCCATAAATTCGCTCGTTTTGGGAATTTGGGAACTTATAAAGCCTTTGAGAAGTTTCCTTGAAATATTCCCATTCATAAATTCCCTTCCCACTAAAAATATTCCCGGCTCACATCACTACCTAGTACCCATGCTCGGTCACTCATTATGTCTATGATGTATCTGTAGTATCAATCATTAATAAAAACGACATCGTCATTGAAATTAGTTTGTATGTATTAATAAACTAGTATGTAGTGAGATTTTAAGTGAACTATTTTAATAATTATTGTTGTAAATTGTTCTCACTAGCTAAGCTCTAATTAACTTAATAAGGTTTTACAACTTCAGATAGAATGTAAAATTTTGTGTTTACGTTTAGCTGAATTGCATTCATTATTATATGTGAATCATCCTGGAGATTTCCGATCTTGAATTTATATGTATGAACCAAGTTTGAAATTTCATGATTAATTTGAAAAGTGTACTGAGTGCTATCAAAGATTGCGGCAGTTTAGTATTATCAAGAAGTCAGCATTGGCAACACACAATGGCAGTCAGGAAATCTCCATAACTCATACATTCTTCAGGCGACAAAGTTTTAATTTGTCCTCAACAGGTGTCAAAATGATCATTTAAATAGGTTGTAAACCCATTTTAAAACCTGGTCAGTCATTAAATATGTTACAAAATAACTTGTGGTTATGATAAGCTGAATTGGTTTATTGCCAGGAGAAAAGTAGAAAAAAATAACTTGTGGTTATGATAAGCTGAATTGGTTTATTGCCAGGAGAAAAGTAGAAAAAAATAACTTGTGGTTATGATGAGCTGAATTGGTTTATTGCCAGGAGAAAAGTAGAAAAAAATAACTTGTGGTTATGATGAGCTGAATTGGTTTATTGCCAGGAGAAAAGTAGGACAAAATAACTTATTAGTTGATAACTGTTAGAGAATTTATTTTTATTTGATTTATTTCAAAATTTTATCTAAAACAAAATTATTTCTAGGTATGGTCATTTTCGATTATGCTCGCAAATTGTAGGCCTGTTGCATGAGAGAGTATCTTCTGAAAACTTACACTTCTGGTTAATTACTTTGGGAGAAATGAGTAGTGGGGAAGCAAAACTTAAAGACAGCGGTGGACTTCTAGATCGCATTGGAGAAGCAGTTACTCACTACAGTAAAGCTTTAGCTGCAATTAAGGTACTATATTTAAATATTAATTTAACCCAATGTGGTTTACAGACTAGGTCAGTTAAGCACGGCATTTTATTAGTAACGGGTAATGAGACTAGCCCAGCTAACCTTGAAAATCATCATTGTTTGATTGATTTGTTTGCTTAAAGAGAGTTTATTTTCTGATTTGTTACACACAAGATTAGTCGTCATTGGGAATCCTTGCAGCATTAATAAAGAAAGATATTTATGGCCCATTGACCTTCTGCCAGACATCTAAACATAATAGAACAGTTCAGCAGTTTTTATGGCAACTAGAGTGAGAAGCTCAGTATAGGTTTTATTTGGTGTTGGTCAGTAGCTGTAATTAGTGTATACTTGTGTACATATGAAATGAACAATAACAGTGAGAGCCTAAATTTTATAGCAAACTTCAAACCGCTAATAACTTTTAATTTGTTTTTAACTAATTACTATTATGCATGATAATCAATTAACAAATTATAAACTAACTAATAACAAAATTACACTCGTATATAAAAATAATATTTAGTGCTTTACAAGTGAGAATATTTTTGTAGCGAAGTACAACTCAATTGATATGCGGAATAATTTGTACCCGCTAGTGTCTACGGTGCGCATGTAATTAGATCTGAAATGGGTTAAGGCTCAAAAATAATCATTTAATTTGTTCAAAAATGTTTGTTATAACACAAAAAATTTTAATCACAACATCTTTAGCTAACACTTAAAATTAATGATATTTTTTTTCAAAACCTGAGAAATACTTCTATCATCATAGAATAGTTTTAGCCTTTAAGCTCTTTATCATTTCTAATTAACTTTTTTAGTTGATTTTTTAAAAATAATTCTTAATTTATGTATTACATGAACATGTGTGAATGTTAAACATACAGTATTCTTGTAATTGAATAACCTATGTTGTTTTAAATTATTAAACAAGAAAACGTATTTTATATTTATATTATGAATAGTTACAATCTGGAGTAGTAAACTGTTGTTGGGTTCACCTCGTCAATGCTGGATGAGATTCTAGCGAAACGTCGGAACTGCGAATTTATGGACTGCAGAATGCACGGATGTACTCCAGATAGTAACTATTCATCATATTTTTCCATCCGTGAAGGAATACGTATCAGCATATATATATATATATATATATATATTTATATACATACATATATTTATATATGTGTATGTGTGTGTGTGTGTGTGTGTGTGTGTGTGTGTGTTCTCCATTCTCTCTTTAAGGCTTTTTCTATTTTATCTTGCCATGATTGCTTTAATTCCCTTTTCTTATATGTAAGGAGAGCAAATGTATATTTACCAGGGTTACAGAACTAAGCATAATAGGAGAACAAAAAATGGTATGTATATTTTTAAATAAACATAATTATTTCCCATAAAAAATTTTTAAAAACAATTTTTTTAGGCTGCAAGTACTCCTAGTCAGAATTTGATATTCCAAGCTGAATATATGCGACTTCGTTGTGAGATGTTGCAGTGTTTATCACAACTTGTTGCCACGTGTAATAGTCTATGCACGGCGCCCCCACCAGCAATTGCATCTGCTATTGTACAATCAACACGAGATGATCTACAGCGGTTTGGACATGTTACTAATCAGGTTAAAATTTTTATTTGCTAAATCTAGGTTGTGCGATAATTTTTCATAACAAAATATTATTTGGAATACAATTTGAGATTTCAGTTATGATGATGAATTTGCTAAAAATGTTATTAACAAAGAGGTAGGAAAGTGGAGTTAAAATTCCAGAATAATCTGTTTTACTTTTAATTATAGTTGATATGTTTTTTCTTCTCTTCTTCTGTAGAAAATTCTTTTATACACTATAATAAGAAATTACATAAATTTATTTTTATTTTTTATTTCTTTCAGTTGAGAAAATGTGCAAAACAGTTTCATGCTTGTGGCGAACTCTACTGGAAGCTATATCAGTCAGCATTTGATGCAGATCCTTCGTCGTTAGTCAATATTCAAATGTATCCTTTAGTTGCTTATTTATTTATTTTTTATATGCTAAACAATTTGAAAGTCATCGATAATTTTTGCCAAAAGCCTTCTAATTTATCTACTTAACTAGATTAATTTGAGATATAACATTGAAAAATCTTTTTTTATATTCTAAGAAAACATCACATATTTATGGCTGATATAGTAAGTAACAACACATATAAGTATTTATCCATTCACTGATAATTTCTTTGTCAACTTCAATGTTGAAGCAATGTACTTTTGCTTGTTAGGCTGTTGGTTAGTCACTAGATCAACCAGTAGGATTTGTAGTAATTATATATCTCAAAGAATTGCAATTGTTTATTATAGTATATACAAAGCAAAGAAAATAACTTTATACCTTAAAAAATTGTATTAAAATAAATCAGTTTATTTAGATAATTATGTTTATTTGATTCCATAGTTATGGTTTATAGAACTATGGAATAACGTTTTTCATTAAAAACAAGTAATATAAACAAAAGTCAACAAAGAAAAATTTAATATGTTTACTATTTATTAAATAATTACAATTAATGTAAATAAAGTAACATAACCTGTGCATTAAAACAGCTGTCCTACCACATAACCTATAACATAAAATCAGCTGTTTTATGAAATCATGTGTTATCACTTATTTTAAAGCAAATGGAACAATATAACTATATTGCATACCTTACCCATTTTGTAGGAAGTTTTTCTTGCACATAAAACTAAGGTTTAACTAATGAGATAAAATTTGAAAAAACTGTTTCAACATCTAGCGTCATCTACAAGTTTAAAAAAATGTATTTGAATTTGAGTGGATGAATAAAAAGTATTTTATTAACTATTGAAAATTTTTGTACAACATATATATATATATATATATATATATATATATATATATATATATATATATATATATATATATATTTTGGAAAGATTAAATATATGTTTAAAAAAATCTAAAAAATCTATATATATATATATATATATATATATATAGATTTTTTGGACTAGGAGACTGACAGACTTACCTTGGTAAGAGTCCACTCTGTAGTCTTAAAAAAGAAACACATAAAAGCACTTAAACAATGATATATTTCAACCACACAGTGGTCTTTGTCAATCGAAGAGAAAACACAAAAACAAATATGAGAGAATGAAATAATATAATTGTAATCACAGATTGTGTAGAGTAGAAATCAGATGTCACAGATGCACAGATTAAAGATATATATATATATTGTTTCCATGAACATATGAGTGATTATAGTTTGTATAAGTCTGTCAGGGGAAAAGAGATAAGGCTATTTGGAAAAAAAAAATTAATGGATTTATCTGACGTTGAGGTTAGGGGATTCTCTGGACTTGGTATACCACTGGTATGATAGTTCCCACCTTCTCAGTTCTGAGGGATTGCATTCAGGGGGGAGTGATTTAATTATTTTTGTGGTATAGCAGTCATCAAAAGTTGTGATGTTGTGAGCAGCATGTTGAGCTGTTGGTCTATCCATATTCATAATTTTAACATCATGTCTGTGGCCATTCATTCTGATATTCAGACCATCCGTGGTCAGGCCTATGTACTGTGCTGAGCAAAGTTTACATTGTAGCTGGTATATGACATTTTTCGATGTACAATTATGATGACCCTGTATTTTGAAGACCATTTTTGTTGTTTGGCTGTTGAAACTATTTGCTGAGGGGTGTATTGGACATGTCTTGCATCTAGGTCTATTACATGGGAAGGAGCCATGAGGAAGTTTGTGTGGTTTCTCTGCATCAGGGTCTGGTAGTTTAGGATGTACTAGGATGTTTTTCAAGTTGGGAGGTTGCTTGTACCAAATTTGCGGTGGATCGGTGAAAAGATTTTTGGTGTGGACGGAAGCTTGAAGAATTTTGAAGCCATCTCTCAATATCTTGTTGAGTTTATATAGACCAGGATGGTAGTCTGTTATTAAAGACAGATTATTTTGTTCTGTTTGTGGTTTATGGTGAACCGAGGATTGTGCTGAATGAATTTGGTTTTCAATGAGTTTTTTTGGGTATCCTCTTCTCTGGAAGGCTGTTGATATCTTTCTATTAAAATCTTCCAATTCCCTATCATTCGAACAGATTCTCTTACCCCTGATTGCTTGACTGTATGGAATGGATCGTTTTATGTTTATTGGGTGGTTGCTGTCGAAATGGAGATATTGTAGGTGGTTTGTAGGTTTGATGTGAATTCCTGTGTTGATATTTCCATTCTGGAGTGTTACCTCTACATCCAAAAAGGTGATGGCTGATGTAGATTTCTCCCAGGTAAATTGAAGTGTGGAGAATTGTGTCAGGCTGTCTAAAAATGTCTCAAGTGTTGAAGCACCCTGTGTCCAAATTAGGAAGATGTCATCTATATATCTATACCAACATAATGGCTGGTGTGTTTGTGTCTTTAGAAAACTTTCTTCCAACAATCCCATGTACAGATTTGCGTACGATGGTGCCATTCTGGTACCCATTGCTGTTCCCTTTATTTGAAGGTAGTTCCTTCCCTCAAACTGAAAGTTGTTTTTCTCGAGGATGAACCTGGTCAGGTTCACAAGAAAAGGTGTAGTGGGAGAAGGCTTGCCTGGGCGTTTGTTTAGAAAATTCTCTATTGCAGATAGGCCATGTGCATGAGGGATGTTGGTATAGAGAGAGGTGACATCTATGGTGACCAAAATAGTTACCGGGGGTAGAGGTACAGATATTTGTGAGAGTCGATCTATGAAGTGATTGGTGTCCTGGGTATGTGATGGAAGGTTCTTTACTAAGGGTTGAAGGTGTGAGTCGAGGAAAGCTGAAATTCTTTCCGTTACTGAATTGCAGCCAGCAATTATTGGTCTACCAGGTGGAGGGATTATGTTTTTGTGGATCTTTGGTAATATATAGAATTGAGGATTATTTATAGGACACACAAAATTAACACTTACAGTAACATGATAAATAAAGCAATAAAATACACACAGGATAACAAACAAAAATTAAATGAAGAATTAGATAACATTACAAAAATAGCAATAGAAAATGGATACAACAAACACATTATAAAACAATATATACAATAAATTCACAAAAAAACCTAACCTCAACACAACACTACAACCGGAACACAAAAACAATGAAAATAAAAAAATCTACCTAAAATATAAATACACCAATAACAAAATAGAAAAAATAACAAATATATACAACAAAGAATACTACACTCCAACATACAAACCAAACAACAAAATAATAAAATATCTTAATAACACAAACCACAAAACAAATTCAGAAAAACATAACCTAACAGGAATTTACAAAATTACATGCAACAACTGTAACGCTTTTTACATAGGAAAAACAACCAGAACATTTAAAATAAGATTTGAAGAACATTATAGAGCATTCAAAAACAAAAATTCAAAAGTATCAAATGTTGCAGCACACCTAATATCACATAAACATGAAATAACAAATTACGAAAATAACCTAACCATACTTGAAATAAATAATAACCCAATAGAACTAAACTCACTAGAAAAATACCACATTTATAAAAACATACACAACAATTTAATGAATCTACAAACAGCATATACAGAAGACATACTATATAAAAACATCATACACACAGATCAAGAGAAAGTGCGTGTAACGTCAACAAATACCAATATCACGGACCGAACATCTACACCAGAAAAATATCAGTGATTCGACAATGGTCAAGTGACCGAAAGGTGCCTCATCACTCAAGGTAAAATTATTGCACTTAATGGTGGATAAAATTACTTACAATAGTAATATATTAACTTCATATATATATATATATATATATATATATATATATATATATATATAGGGAGAGTGTGAGCTAATAGAAGGAATTGAAAAAAAGAAATTGTTAGTGGTAAATATACGCATTAAAACCAATGATTTGAGATGTTTCTTGTGAATTATACTGTTTCCTAAGTATATGATCAGATTGCAACACACGTGTGTCCTTATGGCTTATAACATAGAGTGTGTGGCTTCGCCCAACTTTCAAGGAGATGAACCCGTAGTAAACTCAAGGTGAGGCTACTATTTTAAATTAACTTAGTTTTAGTAGGACAAACTTTTTTTGAGATTTATTGGATTGTCTAAGAGATTGACTAGCTTAATAGTCCTGGCATCTATCTACATAATAGAAACTAGATCTTTTTTATTATTGTCTAAGTGTTTACCCTTAGTGCCAGTAAATACTTGAAATAATTTACTTTGGTTTATTAATAATAATAATACCCAAAAAAATCTCTAACCACAAAAACGTTTATTCAAGTATATTGTGTCATACCTCCAAGGATGGTTACTCAATAACCGAAATGTACATCAAACTAGAATCAAATATTTGTGGTTAGAAGTTTTTTTGTGCATTGTTTATTTTTATGTCTCTCCATATGAAATAGAATGTTTCATGTAGCATGGAGTTAATGTGTAACAATACATTTTAGATTTGTTTATAGCTGTTTGAATTTAAATTCTTACGATGAAAACAATTTTTTTTTAAATTTCAGTATATGTATTCTTTACATCCTAAAATATTCTAATCACTATTTGGATATGATAAATTTGGAAGCATTTGTCTGAGTGTAACATGGAGTTGGATATACAAATATTACAATCGTAACAACAGTGAAACAAATGTTTACATTCAACAGATAACCGAACTCACAGATTCTAAAAACAAGCTCATAGTTCACTTAGGAGATAGCAAATATCTAATCGAATTTTGCATCAAACGAGTATGTCCCATATCCATAAAGGCTGACTCTTGCTATAATAATAAATTGCTTACAATTAGTAAATAGTAATGGTAAATACAGTGTAGGTATCAGTTTATAATATACCAACATTATCCAACACTCTAATAATTGTTTTAAACTTCAATAGGATATAGATCTTGAAACATAAATATAAGGTGTTCTCTTATTATCCATATTGCGTTTGCTGAAAGAACTTTGAACAAGCTTAAGTGGAATCGCCTCGACTGAGGGCCCACTGAATAAAATCCATATGTTATCAGGCAAACAAGAAAGAGCAGTTCAGAACTGGAGACCTGTTTATGGAGGGTTATAGCACTTTTGTTTAGCCATAACCTTTTCCTCAGTGCTAGACACCCATGAGTTAGATCTTCGTAGCTACAGACAGTAAGATGCCTCAAGGGCAGCCTTGGAGATATGTCTCAAATATTCAATGATTTTGATTGTACCAATTCCCAACTCCTTCAGAAAGAAATTAACAGACTTTGCTAGGAGACCCCTGGCTCTCACTTCAACAGGGAGGATTAGGTAGTCTCTCACTAATCGAAATAACCTGTAAGATACAGGCTAAGAGTGAAAAAAAATATATCAACAGCAAACAAATTGCTTCAATATGTATAGAATAAGAAAAACTTTTAATTCTACATTATATAACTATTTTTACAAGAGTGTACCATTAGTAAAGTCATTAAAATAATTAAATAAAATACTTAAGCCATAAATACATGAGAGCAGAATTAGTTAAGGTCACAAGGAACAATTAATATCACACTCCACCTGTAAACTCAAAGATATACATGTAACTGATTATTTAAAACATTCCTAAAGTATTTAAATACAGACTGTTAGAGAAATTTTGAAATACAATCCTCAAATTTGTTGGAGAAATTTTTAATGGAGAATTTAAAATCTTCATGCGATATTTGAAGATTTTGCTGGAATTATTCAAAATTCATTAATGGTGTTGGAGATTTTTTTTATAATGTACTATTTTTATAACTGAAATATTTGAATAAAACCACTAACCAACATTTACAGGGGTATTTTTATTGTAAATTACCTCTGAGAATGATTGCTACGCAAATGAAATGTACATAAGGTTTTAAATAAAAGGAAAAAGTTATTTGTGGTATAGAGGTTTCATTTATTCAAGTTTAACATTAAGCCACAGATGTTTTATACAGTTATACCACTAACCAAGTTTTTCAGCATTTCAAGTTCAGTGCATTTTCAATGCCGTCTCATTGATTTCGTTACTATCATATGATAATGTATATTTTTGGTTTCCGTGTGATGTGTTTTCTTTCAACATGTAATATACTCTCTCTATTTTAGTTTTACTTAATTTTGCCATTTAAAGTTCAGTTGGTATTGTCCTTGAGTTGAACCTTCTTTCCTTGTTTTAGGGTAATATCCTTCCAGCCACAATATAAATTTGGTTTATGATACAGTACTTCAAAATAAAACTCAATTTTGTGGCTGTGTTATAGGTTTTGAAGGCTAAGTTTATAGGTTTGAAGGGTGGGCAATTTTTTACTAAGAAAAGTTAGTAATATATGTTCTTTTTATTGTAATTGAACTGGAGTTTAGTGCTGGGGTTTGTTGTTTAGAATATGGCACTCAATAATACATCTGTTTTTTAATTGTATTTCTTATAAAATTTTCAAATAAAAGAGCAACTAATGTGGTGTGGCTGTTCATATATTGGTTTTATAATGACAATAATTATGGATTGGATGATTCCAATTCTCGATTCTAATGGTATTGAACAATCGTCGATACTCAATTCTCCATTGATTAAAGTCCCGATTCAGATTCTTGTTTTTTTTAACTGTTAAAATACGTGTTTGGTGTAATTTATAGGGAATATAATTAATCATCAACTATATCTCATTTATGTGTTAGTTGTTTTGAATAAATTATACAATTATAGCCAATTTGAGATAAAAGTATTATTTTTATTTATGATGCAATATCATTTATGATCCGTTTGTCGCTTTTATCTGATATGTTTGTCATATTTTCAGATTTCCTACTTATAAATTAAGGAAGAACTTTTTGTGTAGCCTATTATATTAAAACAAAACTTTCAAAAGGCTCCATAAAACTAAGATGTTGACTAAATTATTATCAAAGAATATCATGTAGGCCTTTATAATTTTAAAAAATACACCAAAAATAACCCAATACAAATCACACATATTCTTTGATACTATAAAAAACCTGCCTTTAAAACAGTCACCGCTTAACCCAACATCTCCAAGCAGAAGGCACTGATGAAGATCACCACATAGTGATCAAAAACGTTCTGTCAGTAAGTTTTCACAAATTTAAAAAATTTAAAGTTCGGATAGTCATAAACTAATGTTAAAGTGATTAATTAAGAATCACCGAAAGTAATGGACTACAAAATTCAAGAGTTTAAAAAATAGATAAGTAAAAAAATTTTGGAATTGGAATAAAAATTTTAACCCTTTGCACACGTATAACGTGATTTCTCGTGAGGCTGAAATCTCTGCTAGCGCGTATTACGGAAAATCTCGTATTTACAATATTTTGTTTATGGAAGTCCTAGTTGTTTGTTTAAAGTCCATTACAATGTGTGACAATGTTTGTTTGGTGTAAATAAACTCCTCTGCTACGTTTATTGTTCTCGGCCACATGCTACCGATTCACATTCTGTTGTTTTAACCACCAGGCACTATTACGTGGTCTATGCATGTACGTATGACAGGTATTCTTGGCAGGACGCAGCGTCGTATTTTGTGTTGGCATTGTGATTGCTATAGTCGTTTACTGTTTATGTGAGTGACCTTTGTTTGTACTGTAGAATAATTTATTGTTTATGATTTCATGAATAATAATTTTAGTTACTTTAATTTTATTTTAAATAGATTTATTGATATATTGAATTACCTAGTGTAAAAATATAAAAAATTATAAAAATAACTAGTTTATAATTTTTTTGGGTCAAACACATCTTTAGGGACTCAGAATGAAATAGAACTTTGAACATTTCGCAAAAAAGTTTTTTTTTATCTAATAGCACGTAATCTATTACTTGCCCTTTATATGTCCTACTTACTAAGGGTTAAGAATTAGCCCATCCCTAATAATATTTTGTTGGTTTCATTGTTGTTGCTATTCATGTAGAATGTTCTCTTAGTTTTATAACAGTAATAATATTTTGTTGGTTATACTTACTGTTAATAAATTTAAATAGAAACTTTTTTTTAACATTGTGAAATCTTTATTTTGTCATTTTACCTGATTTTTTGCTATTGCTACTTTATTTTATACTGGCAGAACTTATAACCCTTGTACAATGTGTTTAAACAATTGTTTAACAGGTACTTGTTAAATTTTCTATATTAGTAGATTAAAATTTATTTGATTAGAATGCAAGTTTGAAGAACTGAGTTAGATTGAATGGACAATTTATGGTAATTTGGGTTACAGTTTGCAATTTGGCAACTTAGAGACTCAGCTAATGATGCGTAGTTGTAGGCATGCAAGTATGGTATCCCGTACCTTGGAAAAATCTCTCAAACCCATTACACATCAGGTAAGTACTTCCAAATTAAATATTTAGTTTTTATAATAACTTTGTGAACTATAACAGCAATATATATATTGCAAAATAAATACTTATTGTCATCACTCATCACTCAAGGTAAAATCATTGCACTTAATGGTGGATAAAATTACTTACAATAGTAATATATTAACTTCATAAAGTCAGTGCAACGGAAAAACAATGGATAACGTAAAATATCAAGAATATATATATATATATATATATATATATATATATATATATATATATATATGTCTATAGTTAAATAAACACTTTTATAAATAAGAATGCTGTATTTTATTTGACTTATACATTTATTTCAAGTTTCTTTATTGGCTAAAATTTTCATTTTAATTCAATATTATATTTCTTTTGATTGTTGTCATAATTGTATTAAGATATTAATTTTTAAGTGTTCATATGCAATATAACAAAAACCGAGTTTTTGTTTGTAGTTTCTGTATAAAAAATATAATATAGATGAATTATTATTATGTCCACCATAAAGTTGAGTTGTTCTAGGTATCATTAAGATAAAAAAGTAAATAGATTAATTAATTTTTCAGCATATTGAATGTTTGCTAAAGCAAGTGGAGATAATAATACAGGGCTCACTGTGTATGCCTCGATATTTCTTCCAAGTGTTGCAGTCAACTAGTGTCAAGGTAATTATATTCATTTTGTTTGTTTTTATTTTATGAACTGGACACAGGGTGAATATAACCTTCAAAACTCTCAGGAATGTTCTGTACACATAAAATTTTCAATGAAGTGAAACCTTGCCTAGCAAAAGTTATTGCCCAAATTTTTGTTTTATGAAATCATATGTTATCACTTTATTTTAAGCCAAATGGTATGAAATAACTATATTGCATACCTTGACCCTTTTGTAAAAAAGTTGTCTGTTATTTTAAGACAAAATCCAAAATTTTTCTGGGCTAGGTCCACACCAGAGCCTACCATGCCAGTGCCCTATATATGCCACTACTCTATACACTGCTGATGACAGTTTCAGAACTGAACATATGCATTCAATATAAAGTTAAATATAGCATATTTCTTTTAGCCATTTTGGCCTGGTTAGGTTGTAATGGTTGATTTGATCAGTCTCCAAAAAACACACTTAAAGACGAAAATATATTGTCAAAAAACTCAAGTACATATTTTTACTTTGCTTAATATACTTTTATTTTATTATATAGGGTGATTTGTATAAACCTCGTGATTTTCATTTTATGTTTTTTTAAAGAAGAATAACAAATAACGTGTTATTGTGCTCTACATGTACAGAATATCTTAGATATTAATTAATCCTTAAAGGTTGTGTTGAAAATGTCCTCTCTTCCCCTCTAAACACAGCTAAACTCATCGTTCCATGTTTTTACAGTTAGCTGGAGCATTTCGTTGTCAATACTGTTGATTTTGCGTGTAATATTGTCCATCAGATCGTTTGAAGTCCGAGGCCGTGTACTGTAGACTCTTTCCTTTAAATAACCTCACAGAAAGAAGTCTGCTGTGGTCAAGTCCAGTGACCTTGGCGGCCACAAATTCCTGGAAGTTATGCAGTCCTCAAAGTAACTTTGGATCAGCCAGATTCTTGCCAGTTTCACTCACAAGATGTCCTGTTGTTTCTAACTTGTGTACCGTTTGCATTATTGTGTTCCTGTTTGGACGATTGTAAAACCCAAATTCCCTCTGGCATGCTCTTGTGCCTGTGACCGTTTGTTTTAGCCAATAGTTTTAACAAGAAATAGACGTTGCTGTAATTGTGTATTTTATCGTAAACAAGAAAGCAATAAACTGACTTTAACAAACAAAACCTGAATGATGAAGCAATAAACTGACTCGAACACACAACAATGAACAACTGCAAGTCGCAACTCTAACTGCGCTATCTATTGACAAATGCCTACATATCCGACACGACATGCAGCACCATCTGGGAACAAATCCACGACATGCAATCAAAACTTCAAGGCCTTCTGTGTCACTTGATAGGCAAATGAAACCTTTCGGGGTATTCCTATTTAAATAATGGACTCTTGAAAACCATGAGTTTTATATGAATTACCCTATATTACTTTTATATTATGATACTCTATAATATTTTACTTTGGTATTAGATTTAATATTAATTTTAGTTTAGAGTTTAATTGAAATTAAATAAAAACTAAGGTTAACTATAAAGTACAGTAGAACCTTTTGAATTCACCTCGGCAATAACAAACATTTTCTGCACTGTCATTTAGTGTAGGGGACCATCATGAAACCTAAATAGATTTAATGCACTGTATTTCTTCTTGCTAGTATTATTTTTCTTACAAGGCACTGGTAATATATTTTATGAAAATAGAGTAGCGTACTTTTATAGTATTATTGAGGTTTTTTTGCCAACTTAAATAAGTACAACATTATTTACGTTACATACCTATTTACATGTATAAGTGTTATGTTTGGCCACAATTACATGTTAATTTCATGACTGTAATCTCCTGTAATTTACTTACTAAAAGCTTAACATCAGTGGTAATAACATATGTTTCAGTTGGCAATAACTCCACAACCTCGTGTGAATGGAGAATGGATAAGTGTTCAAAGTGGATCTCAATTAGCAGTAAAAGTAGAAGGAGTTATACAACATGGAACCAGACCCGGCTTGTTCCGATCTATCAGTGGTGTTGTCCTAACTTTAAGTTCACAACTTACATCACGTCCAAATCACGATTCTAAGGTAATTTGTGTTGAAAAAATTAATTTTGCTAATAGCTTATATAAATTATTCTTTTGTAGAGCAGCACACCTAAATTTCTGTGCTTGATTTTATTTGAAAATATATTTTGGGGTAAAACTAGCAATTTATAGAAAACAATGAAACCTCTTATTAAGTGAACAATGGGGTATATTGTAAAGCAAGCAATTTCTTCCAGTAAAATTTGACATTCACTAGAGTCAGAATTATATTTATTTTTGGGCTTTTAATCCCTACTAGAAATTGTTCATCTTCTAAATATATTTTGCTACGAATTTTAATCCCTTAGAGTTTGACAGTAAATAGACCTTAGGTAAAATTATTGTTAAAAAGTCTATTATAATGACTTATACTGAACAACCATATAAATGTTATTTTAATTATGAGTTTGAACTCTATCCAAAGTATTCGAACGCCCAAGAATTAGGTTTTTGGTGAGCAAAAATTGTAGCTATATAGACTCAGATAAATAAGTAGGTTTAAAAAACAAATCCAAAAATAATGATTAACATAATTAAATACCAGGAGAACATAGAAAAGCAAGTGTTGACGGATGGGCATAATTCTTAGTGATGAACACACCATTTATCCTTAGTGCTTTGTCAACGATCAGGTAATGCTAGTCCAAGAATACGAGAACTTAGAATATATGATGCAAAAGCTAATAGAGGAATATGTGAAATAGGGGCTCAACATTAATATGGAATAAACAAATAATATGTGTATAGGCGGACACACAACAACACCTTAGATTGGAAGATGGAAGAAATATAGAAGGTTGTGAAAGTATAAATAAGGCCTACAAATAAATGATAAACATTAAAAGCCGCCATCAGAGAACAAAATATACAGAGAAGAAAAGCCATTAACCAACTAAATATTATACTAAAAGACCAACACATATCGAAAGACAATGAACGACACATATAAGATACAATTGTAAAAAGTATTATCAACTAAAATTCTTTTTTTTCTTGTTTGAACGTATTATTTTACGTGACATTTGTAAACACAACAAAAATCAGAGTTGATCTGATCTTTATCTACTATTACTATAATAGCAATGGAAGAAAGATAAAAGGGTGCAAGAAGTATAAATATCTGGGGCTACAGATAACAAATGTGAGGACATTAGAAGCAGCCATAAGAGAAAATATACAAGGGAGGAGAGTAATTAACCAACTAAGTGGGATACTATGGAATCAATACATATAAGGTACAATTGTAAAATGTATAATCACATATAGCAGCGAAGTATAGCAATTGTACCAGAAGAACGAGAAGACACTGATTGTGGCTGAGATAAATTTTTGAAGGTGAGCAGCAGGAAAATCAAGATTAAAGAGAACTACAAACAACAGATAATGAAAGTGCCAAACATAATCGTAGAGGACACAAAAACAAAACACGTAAAATGGTATGGACACGTAGGATGGAGAAAAGACGATTACTGGAGATAGTAATAAAATGGAGTCCTTATGGGAGAGAAAAGAGAGGATGACATAGAAGAACATGGTGAGAAAGCATTCTTAAAGAAATACAAGAAACAGAACTGCTTGAAAACATATGGATGAATAGAAGGGAATGGAAATTGGGAATTGAAAGACAACGCAAAATGTTATGAATTGAAATATATAAATAAATATCATTCCTTTATTCATAAACTTTGTAAGGAAAAATAAAAATCAATGTTCATTTTACTATCCAGAGCAAGTAAAAATAAAACAAAAACATGGAAAAAAGCTGTGATTTTAAGAATGGCCCTCTGACATCTAATTTGGACAAAACTTGTTAGATTGAATAGTATAGGAGTTTGATATTATTTATTTCTGCAAACATCCAGTAAACAAATATTAATGGGTCTTTCTACATAATTAAAAAAATAAAGAAGCGGAATACAATCAATTCTCATAATTTGGAAGTTAAAAGCAAACTATAAGTAAACTTAATCAAATATTTTTAGTAATAAATTATTATTTGTTAGAGTTCTTTATGAATTATTAATTAGTCATTGTTTCCTTTCCTCATAAACATTTTTTTAGCAGTAAAATATGAAGATGAATGAGCAATATTTTTCTATAAACCAAACACATTGTTGTATCAAAAAAACATTATTATTATGGATATATCAATGAAAGACACACCGTCACTTAAATTATTAAGATAAAATGTTTTTGACCACACTAGTCATTCACCATAACCATGTAGATGGTCAGCAGGATGCATAGTTGACAGTGCCAGTTATAAAGTCAGCTGTTAGATAATGGCGTCAAATAGTGCATGTGAATTGTTTCTTAGTTTAAAATGTCTATTTTATGTCATGATTAATTTATAATGTATAGTAGAACTCCAATCTTCCAAACTACGACTATCCGAATTGCTTTAAGATTTTCATGAAATAAACATTGAGATGGAAACTTACTGTGATTTCCAAAATAATGGGTCTGTCTTCGTGTGCCAATTACATTTTCTCTGTGAAACTAGGAAAGGCTCAGCAAATATTATTTGTATAGTGAGTCACCATCTCAGTGCAGTTCTGTGTAGTTTGCTGTCGTCAGGTGGCTGGCTTGGCCCGACTGTTACTATTTGTCCTGTTTAGTCAGCGTGTCTGATTAGCAACGGCCTGTTGTTTTGTTTGTAAGTTTCGTGAAGTCGTTCATCATGACTTCTAAAACAAAACGATTTGTCTTATTGTTAGCGGATAAACTAAAAACTATTAAATATCGAAATCTTGTTGCTGTTCATGACGAGTTGGTTGTTAATTCTTATTATACTTTTGCTATTACTTGTGACCAGACTTTTTGTTAATTAAAAGTTGTTAAATTGTTAACTTACACTTGGAAGAAACGTTTTCGTCGTACGACTTCTTCAGCCTCGTATTTTTGCCGCTAGGAATGCTGCAGTTGCGCTTCTTCTGTACCATTATTTTGAAAGTTAGAAGTGATGTGATCGAAAAGTATGTGTGATCTGTGCCGTGTTTGTTTAAGATGTCATTTTTAAAAATAACATGAGCATCCTCCACACATGCAACAAAGGCCATAAATTAAACACACTAGAACAGTATGAAATATATAGACATAGCAACACATAAAAAATGACATCTTAAATGAACGAACACGGCACAGATCACATATACTCTTCGATCACATCACTTCTAACTTTAAAAATAATCGTACCGAGGAAGCGCAACTGCAGAATTCCTAGCGGCAAAAATACAAGGCTGAAGAAATGGTAAGACAAAAACGTTTCCTCTAAGTGTAAGTTAACAATGTAACAACTTTTAGTTAACAAAAAGTCTAGTCGCAAGTAATAGCAAAAATGTAATAAAAATTATTGATCAACCAGATAAATGACTTATGGGTAAACAGTTGGCAGAGATATACACACCGTTGTACAATTAACAATTTTAGACATTAAGAGGAACAAACTTACACACTTTTATACTTCATGTCAGAGCTTGAAAATGAAAATGAAAGTTATTCAAGAAAATCAATGAAGGCAGCATAAAACAAAAACTTAGAAGATGCCATATCAAGTGGTTTTTGCAACAATGTTAGATGGAAAACCCGATTTTGTGTTCAATTCTTTTACAAAAAAACTAAGACTTATATTCTTTGTGAAAAAGCATAGAAACAAATATGGTTTTCCCTTATTTGCAATATACATACATTAATTATTTAAAATTGACTCTAAATGGGTTCTAAGGGCATGCTATTTTATCAATAAATTGAATTCAAACGATGATCAATGCCAAGTTTATTATTTTAATATTATAAAACGATGTTTCGGTCACATTTTTAGTAGCCTTTTTCAAGCTTTAAGATTTACAAACATAAAATAATAATTGTAATAATTTAAAAATTATATACACAATAAAGTTCAACAACTATAAACACAATATGAAACATACAAGCACTGGATCATCGTTTGAGTTCAATTTATTCTTAAAATTTACTCTTTTTTTCTAAAATATTTAATTATTAGAATTTTTGTTTATTTAAATGGAGGCAGGTCGCAATAAATCGGATGTTAGGAGTTCTACTGTAGCTATACTTTTTTCCTTTGTCTCTTTTTTTAATTATTTCTTGTTCATTGTTTCTTTAAATCAAACATTTTAACAAACAGAAAATATACCTTTGCCAATAAAGATTTTGAAATCCTTGTTTCCAAACCTGTAAACAAAACCTTTAAATAAAATTATAATTGATTGTTTTAAATTAAAGTCAAGTACAGGGTGACCCATAAAAACGGGAATTTTTGTAACGCGTCGTGGCAGCCGTGAGCAGGTGGCAGCACTGCGGGACAGAGACAGTGTACAAGTAAACAAGCCGCCATTACAGTAGCCATGGACCAGTGGAACGGGCAACAGCGTGCGTTAGCTATAAAAATGTTTTATAAAAATTGTGATAGTTTGAAAGCTGCCCAGATTGAGTTCCGACGTTTTTACAACTTAGGACGGCATATTCCGTTCCGTCAAAACATGCCATTAGAAGTTGGATTAATAATTTTGAAGAGAGTGGATCAGCTTTAAAGAAGACACCAACGGGACGGCCAAGAAGTGCTCGTACTGCACAGAACATTGATGTTGTACACCGATCTGTATTGAAGAGTCCACGCCGTTCGATTCGTAAGCAAGCAGCTGCGGTTGAAATGTCCTGTGAGAGTGTTCGCAGAATTCTTCATTTAGAATTAAAATTTCACCCCTACAAGCTGCAGATAGTGCAAGAGTTGAAGGAAAATGATTACCAGTCGCGATTGCAATTCTGCCAACAAATGTTAACACACATAAACAATGACGATGAATTTCTAAGCAAGTTGTGGATGTCAGATGAGGCCCACTTTCATCTCACAGGTTATGTTAACAAGCAGAACTACAGATACTGGGCAGACACAAATCCTAATGAACTTCATGAGCGCCCTTTACACGCTAATAAGGTTACAGTATGGTGTGCTGTTTCATTACATGGGATCATTGGACCTTATTTTTTTGAGGATGAACGGGGGATTGCAGTGACTGTCAATGCTGATCGTTACGTGGAAATGTTCCAACGTTTCGTTACACCTGAATTGAACAATTTTCCAGACGTTCAAGAATCCTGGTTTCAACAGGATGGTGCGACATCACACACTGCACGGCGATCAATGGAGGCTGTGCGAGTATTGTTTGGTAACCGTGTCATCTCAAGATTCGGTAACGTTTTCTGGCCCCCTAGATCGCCAGATTTGACCCGTGTGTGATTTCTTTTTGTGGGGCTATCTCAAAACTAAAGTGTTCACAACTCGACCAAGAACTGTAAATGAGTTAAAACAGAGAATTCGGGATAAAATTCACAGTATTCCAGTTGAGATGTTGCAGCGGTCAATGAGGAATCTCCACTGCAGATTTCAAGAATGCATTCGTAGAGGAGGACGCCACCTAAAGGATGTTGTTTTTAAAAAATCATAAATTCCATCAGTGTTTCATAAATGGCAAGTTTTGATATTTCATGTAATATAAATAAAACCATTTTCTTCCATCACTCTTATGTTTTTAGAATTTTTTAAAAAATTCCCGTTTTTCTGTGTCACCCTGTATTTAGGCTAAAATGGCAATATTTATAGTAAAATTCATAAAATAAACACTAAAACAAAGGATTATTATTACATTAAAGTTAATATATATGGTAAAGATTATAACAGTTTTAATTTGTGAATAGGTTTTGGATACAGGAGTATTCCTTCGGCAGAGTGTCACTCCACATCGAGATTTCTTTACAGGACAATTTCTACTTGCATTATGTAGTGGTGGACAGCACCAAGTAGTGGTAGAAGCAGCCGTGGAAGATGATGCAGGGAATGTTTGGAACACTGGCCCTAAGTCGACACTTGCTATTAAAGCTCACGAGGATAGTTCCTCAAGTAGATCCCGATCTTCTTTCTAACAAAGTCAATAAAATTTTAAAACAATCTTTCATTTATCCCTTTGAAATGTACATATTAATGTAAATAGCCTTCTCGATACTGATATTTTCTGGAACCATTTCAAGTATAAGATCTAAATTACTCATTTTAACCTAATGGGGTTTTAATGTTTAATGTTATTTTACTTTTAAAAAAATATTTAGTATACAAGGGGGCCCAAAAATATCTGGAATTATATGGCCGTGAGCTCGTTAGTCGCAGTAACAACTTCTGCTCCTAGCAGGGAGTAGACATGACCTTGATAAGTCAGTCTGCCAGCAGGCATCGCTGTGAGAGGTTGCATTTGGTTGTGCAAGTTTTTATTTGAAGATGCTAATAACAGTTAATTTGTCAGTTTTTAAGATGAATGGTTTTCAAGAACAATATTCATCAGTGAAGTTTTGTTTTCTTGTAACAGAAACTGTTGTTTTGTTAAAATCAGTCTACAAGGAAGATGCTATTAGAATAACACAGGTCTATAAGTGGTTTTCAGAATTAAAAAATTGGTGACTTGTCGATCAGACCTGGACGTCATTCAACTTCAAAAACCAAGGGAAATGTTGATTGTGCTTGATTGGCGAAGTACAATTGACGAGTTTGTTGACTAAGATTTCTTGGAGTTGGTGTCAACAAATTCTCACTGAAGAATTACAAATGCATCGGTAGCAGCAAAAAAAATGCATCGGTAGCAGCAAAGTTTGTTCCTCGTAACGCAAAAACCTGATTTGTGAAGGAGTGGGGAGTGGAGACTTTACCACGATAACATACCTCCCCAACCATTATTACACAGGATGATTTATGGCCAAATATAACATGACCTTGGTTCTCCACTCCGCTTATTCACTGGATCGCACTCCATTTCTTCTTTCTGTTTCTTTGAATGGAACGAGAGCTCAAAGGAAAATGTTTTGCTATCGTAAAAGAAAAAACAACAGAAGCGTTGAAAGGCATTAATTTAGAAGTGGAAAAATGTCTAGATAAGATCATCTTGTTTAATGGGAAGTACTTTAGAGGAGATAAAACTGGCACTTTCCAAAATTAAATATTAAAGATATATCAAACAGTCTGGTTATTTTTGTTTCTCATTTGTGTACATCGTTTTATTATATCTTGAAGAGCAGTTTATTGCAATTGTTATGTGTTAGTTTCAATTATTTGTTTAGTAGTTACTTCCGTCTTTTGTACACTCTAGGTTTTCATTTTTATATTAAAATATATCTAAAAAGTATCCAGTTATGATGGATTTGCTTATGAAGAAATTAAAACTGAAGTTTCCTACATTAAGTAAGCCATAGCATTGAATTTGTCACCTGGATCTTCCAGCACTGTGTGTTGAAACAATATGACTAGCTTCTGTTTATGTACTTACCTAATAGATATTTTGTAGCTATATTGTAATATAGCTATTTATCCATGTTCCGTGTTATTACGAATCTTTAAACAAGTAAACTTATATGCCACTATGCCAAGTTCAATAAATTACCATTATTAAACTTAATTTTATTTTATAACCAGACACTTTATAAATATTTTGTCAACTATCTGTTTTATTGAAGTGTAAAATAATGCTGTTCTGTAAAGAAAGATTTTCTTAATACAATTTTTTATTTGTCTATACATTGAGATTGTTCTATTTTATCCAAATGTTTAGCCCTGTTTATTGTTTGCAATATTTAAAATCACTGGTTTTTTGTTGACTATATATTTTTTTTGTAACATTTTAATTTTTAAAAAATTAAGTTGACTATTATAGTGTTACTATCTAAGTTGATAGGGCCATCCATGTGAAAAGGTCTGGATGTTCTGTCGAGCTGAACATTACACTGATGTGTGACCAAGATTCATATAATTATAAAAAGATATTGTGGCTAGTAAATAATATTCGAGCTAGCTTGTGAGTTAAGATTATAAACAAGCAGTAGTAGCCCGAATTTATTATTAGTTTTTAATAAATAATACTAGATATAATAAACAAAATAAATATACACAACTGACAATTATAAAACTTTAATTTCATGCGGGTTTCGATGACTTATGCAATCATCAGTGATGCTACTACATTATAACTTGAAGTTTAAGTTATATGTTTGTAGTAGCATTATTGATGATGATGACATAAGTCATCGAAACCCGCATGAAATTAAAGTTTTATAATTGTCAGTTGTGTATATTTATTTTGTTTATTATATCTAGTATTATTTATTAAAAACTAATAATAAATTCGGGCTACTACTGCTTATTTAGAATTAGAAAGTATATGAATAGTAGGCAAAATAGAACCAAAAAAATTTGAAATGTAAAGATGAAAAGATGAAATGTGTGTAATACATAAATTTATTAACTAACACAACTAAATGATACTGTAATAAATCACTTTGATGATCATGTAAAACTACTGTTTACAAGCCGCTAGATAGAATACTAAGAAGTTATGTCAATATGGTTTAAGTTCATAACAATCAATGAAGGGGCGACAAATTTTGTTTTATCAATTTACAGTCATTTTCAAGCAGTGTTCTGACTGTTATTAAGTATTTCTTTCAAATATTTACAGCAGTATTCTGGTTACAACTAAGTGATAAACTGGATTCTGTTTCATATTCCTGAAATACGGAAGTTCCTGTTTCATATTCCGGAAGTACGTTCTGGGCATTAGAAAAAATAGGAAAACTATATGAACATTTTTTGGAAGCATGATTCATTTCCTTTACATGCCATATTGATATAAACAAATCTTGGAAGCCTGTGCATACCTTACTGATATAAACATATCTTTGAAACCCAACTTTTCTTTGCATAAACATATCTTGTAAACCCAAGTAATTTCTTTTGCATGCTGTATTGACATAAACATTACTTGTAAGCCCGACTCATTTTTTTGCATACCATATTGACGTAAACATATCTTGGAAGTCCGACTCATTCCCTTTGCATACCTTACTGATATAAACATATCTTGGAAGCCCAACTTGTTTTCTTAGCATACCGTATTGATATAAACATTACTTGTAAGTCCGACTCATTTCCTTTGCATGCTGTATTGATATAAACATTTCTTGTAAGCCCGGCTCATTTCCTTTCAATACCTTATTGACATTAACATTTCTTGTAAGCCTAACTCATTTCCTTTGCATACCATATTGATGTAAACATTTCTTGTAAGCCCAACTCATTTCCTTTGCATGCTGTATTGACATAAACATTACTTGTAAGCGTGACTGATTTCCTTTGCATACAGTATTGATATAAATATTTCTTGGAAGCCTGACTCATTATTTTCTTTCAAATAAAAATAGGTCGATTTATATGGAAGCTCGAAATATCAGGACTCGGATTTTCAAGACTCTACTGTATATATACGCCACCTATAATGATTTGTAGTCATACATCTCTGTCCATTTAAATCTGAAGTTGCTTGTTATAATCATCTTGAATTCACTGAATAAATCGTAAGTAATTATTGCGTAACTGAGTGTAAACTTTAAACTTACTTGCTCATGTGTTCCAAATAATCGTTTTATTGACATAGCCAACCTGAAGAGTAACGAGTTGGCTTCATCAATGAAACGATTGTTTCGAAATGTGTCAGTAAGTAGGTTTAAGACTTTTGACTCAGTTACGCAATAATTATTTACAATATGTTTAAGAAAGCATTACAAGAACTGTACTACAGTGTGCACAGCAGATGTTTACAATGTTGGTGTTTTTATACTATAATAACACATTTTCAAAAACTTATGGGAACACCCAATTTCAATAATAATAAGCATATATTTACAAAAAATTAAGATTTTAATAATTATAAACTTGGCAAAGGAAAAATAAAAGTAACTGAAATGCAGTTAAATAGGAATGGAATGGCAACATGATATTTTAAAATAAATTATCACTAAACAATATCCTTGTACATACATTGATGCTACGAATAAACTACTGAAATAACAGACCAGGCAAAACTGAAAATGTGTCAACACACTTTCTCACAACAAAAGTGATAGAGTTGTGTCTGAGGTGGATTAATTGGATGAAGGAAAATTAATTTAACTTGATAAAAAACTCAAAATAATACACATTGTTTTTTTAATATCCTGCAATACAATTTATAACAATATATGATTAATTCAATATAATATTTATACACCATTTTCAGTTCAGTAAAAACAATTTCCTCTAATATTGGAAATTAGACTGCTATTGAAATATATATATATATATATATATATATATATATATATATTTTTTTCATGTGCTTATTTATAAAATGTAATACATCTTTTTACTTTATATTCAGAAAATCAGAATTCAATGCATATAAATTTACTTTCATTTAGTGTTGCTTATAAATAAACACTAAGGTAAAACTAAAACACATGTTTTTTCTAGTTTATAATCTCTTACAGATTAAAGTGCTTTACACATTGATCCTGATGAAGGATCGACACTTACAAAGGATTAAGTAACTGGATTAAATCTGTATTTGCTGACAAATTGCAGTGTCTGCTTCATCAAACCTATTAGGGTTTTAAACTAATAAACCAACCGAAATCAAAGGAACCTTATTAAAACCTAATTATTGCTGCTAGCTGTTAGTACAAATAGAAAATCTAATTTACAATGATTTCTCTTTATGCATTGAATTTAAAAATTAACTTTTGATTAAAAACTTGTAAAAATCTAAGTCTTGAAATTCTAAATCTTCATTACTGTATTTATTTTTGTAAAATAAAATTTCATTAAAGAAAAAATATACTCAGAATTTTAAATTAAGATTTACAATCAAAGAGAGGTTACAATTACTACTATATAAATTAAGTCAGCTAAACAAAAAAAGTTTCAAGATCTGAACTCCAAACTAGCATTTATTATCATAAAACATTAAAAAATTTGTTTTAGAATCATTTCTTTTCACAGGCTATTTTTAATAATATTATTTCATGTAACATTTCATGCATATTATACAACGCCCATATAGAAGTATTCTTTAAGCAAATTTATATTATTCTACAAGAATAAAGACTTCTATATAAAAATAGATTACAAAAATATTATACAGATGTGTTTCTTTTCATTTTAAAAGGAGTATCAAACATAAATAAAAATTTATTCTAACTTAGGTAATTTATTGCAACAGTGTGAATTTTTTAATATCTAAAGCCAATCTTTTGGCGTTACTAATGTCTATTCAACGGACAAACCCAATTTACATATACCTCACAAGTAGTGCTTATTAAATAACATGTACATAAATAATGTACACAATAAAATTTTAAACCCCCAAAAGTGGAACACCAAAAAATGAAACTAATGATGGCCACTAGCAAATGTTGAATATGATGATGGTTTATCAAGTTTAACGATTTTCCAAATCACTATGTAGTGATGAAATAGCTGTGTTGATTAACTTTGAGTAATCAGTAGTGACATGAAATTGAAATAACCGCCCAACGAGTTGGATTTGTTGTCATATTTATCTGGAAGGTTGTGTCATTTCACTTATGACCTGCTATGAGAATAGAGGAAGATTTTTTTGCAATGAATTCTCAATTATGATATTTAAATGCATTAATGAACACTTGAGCAGGAAAAATTGGCAAAGCCATGTTGATTAACCCCCCTGTAGTGCTGATTTTAAAACACAAGAGGTTGCACAGGGACTTCTCCTACAGGTTCACACAAAAACCGAAGCAAATTAAGTACATTTTATGGTTCTATATTTAACGTATAAGCAAAAAATAATTTTCTCTACTTAATTAACTACAAATAATCAAAAAATGTTAAAAAATTTGTCTATAAACCTAACTTGAGATGGTTGTGGTTGTAAGTTCCAAGTGTATTTTTGTGTTTGCTTATATAAACCTTTCTTCCATTCATTTCTGTAACGATTTCACTGTTTATTGTCTTTGCCAAAGAAATTTCTTAAAACTCATCAAAATCGTAAGCAAAAACAGATCTTTTAGGACTTGATCATTGATCATATCTTCTTGACATTCGACTAACTCCCGATCCTCACTTTCTTGACTTATAATTTCTTGCAATATACCACATCATCAACATCAGTGTCTATATTTTCTGCTACATAACTGTTATAAAAAATAGGCTGTCTCGCAAATGGACTGCTTGGTCTATGAACATCAAACTCCTCTCGTTATGATACCAAATAATACCCTATTTATTCTCTCTTTTTTTAGGTCCAAGTTAAAATAAATATGCACTAAAATATTTTTTAATATCTTCACAATTAAAACCGATACTTAATTTACAATTATACCACTATTTATGTACAAAACTAAAATTACAAATTCAAAATACGAAGGTAGCACACGGATTTTAGTAACATGAGAGGCAGGATACGGACGAATTCTCTAATGAATCACTGTCCAACAAAAACTAAATAACAACTTGTAAAATGAATGAGGTGTTACTGTTTTTACTAAAAGTCTCGTGAATTATATGGAGTTTGATGAATGTTGATCATGCGCCGCTATTATTATTCAACACATTTTTAGAAACACGAAGGAAAACTACACTATACCACCTCTGTCTGGTTAAAGCCAGAGTAAATTTGATAAACATAAAGGCGATTATATTTTTTTCGGACCATCAAAAGCTGTTTACAAAGAATTGTGAATGATGCTTACAACTATTTCTAAATTATACAATATCAAGAGCATAGTGGTACAATATATAACAAAGAAAATATTAGAACTACCCCAATACCACAAAAATAACAAAATACAAGTTTAATCTGTTTAGTAACACAAGTTTAATAAACCCTAGGGTTTTATCTTACGTAATTTGTATTATCGGTTTTTTTAATTATTTTTTGTGGTATTGAGGTTGTTTCCAATATTTTCACTGTACTTCTACATTGTTGTAATTGGCAAAAATAACTAACTATTTTTATTTATGATGACGCAAGACTGTATAATGCAGTTAGAATAGTCATCACTAAAAAATATTTACCACAGTCTTAGAACATCTACATATATTTAATACTCCAAATTTGGCTTTATTTGTACCATGGTATTGGTGAATGACATTATGCTTTAAATTCAAAGCGTTTGTGCTCAATGGAGTAGGGGCTGTCCCTTTTGTACTTTAAGGATAGAATTAAGAATGTGTTAAGCAATGGGAAAATGTGTTTCTAAATTTTTAGTTTATGCAGAAAATAACATTTACAATTTTTTAAAATTCACAATACAATTTTTAATATTTTACCCGAGCTAAAAAAGTGCAAAAAACAAAGTAGAGAGATCATTTCCTCTAAACATTCTCTATATCAAGAAAACTAAATATATCCAATATCCAAAATTAAGAGAATACTTATTTGTTTATATAGAATTATTACATATATATATTTATAGAAAATTAAAATATAAGAAATTCACACTGAAGTTGTCTCACAAAATCAGCTTGATTCATATCTTTTTGTGCTTGGTTTCGACTGTACAAAACAGGGCAATCTAGAGAGATGCATTCAATGCCTTCTGACCTTCCACAGCACGATTGGCAGAGCTGGACAAACAATATTAAACCTTAATTTAAATAAATATAATAACACCTTATTTTACTTTAATGAGTACATAATTTTTATTTCTGTAGAATTTACTCTGAAGAAATAAAATTCCTTAAAGCCTAAAGATATTAAGTTAGTTATAATTATTGATGGGCCAACTCCGATTCTCGATTCCAGGAATCGTCGATTCTAATGGTATCGAGTGATCGTTGATACTCGATTCTCCATTGATTAAAGTGCTGATTCTGATTGTTTTTTAACTGTTGAAATATGTGTGCTGTGTAATTTATTTGGAAAATAATTAACTATCGACTATGTCTTATTTATATATTAGTTACATTGAATAAATTAAACGATTAAACCAAATGCCGATTTGAGATAGCGAAAACATTGCTATTATTTATGACGCAACAAAGATTATCTGAAGCATTTCTGGTCTGTTTGTTACCGCTTGTCTCACTCTCACTCGGCTCGACTCTCTCTCACCTCATATCTGGCCTTTAATACTCTGCCACTGCTTCATAGATGTCAAAACAAAACATAAAGAAAAAGTAGTCCAATTTTTTAGTTATATAAACTGAAATGGCTATTACTGAAGTAATATTGTATTGCCAACTGAGGTTTACATTTGTAATTTTAAATAAATTATTATACTTTTATCAGATATGATTGTCATGTTTTCAGAAATTCCTATTCATAAATCAAGGTTGAACGCTTTGTGTATTCTATTACATTAAAACGGGGCTTTTAAAAGGCTTTAACATATGACCAAATTGTTATGTAATGTGAAGAGAATCAACTTAAGAATCAAAAAATTTGGAATCTAAATCGGAATCGAAAATTTTAAGTACCAGCCTATCCCTGATTATAAACAAAGATAAATTCTCTGGACAACTATTATGGTTATTCTCAAAAACATCAAATTAAATGGAATTTGGCAATGATAATGTCATATTCAACATTGTGTAGAACTTTGGTATTTGACTTCAAATATTTTCAAGACAGAAGCTACTTTTTTGTCGTGTTAAACATGTTAATTCAATTATGTAACGATTTCGGCATGGTTGCAATTATAGTAGAAAAGTAAATATTTCCTGGATAACCTGAGAAGGTTTGCATAACAAAATTTACTTCTCTCAAATGGTTGAATAGTTTACTTAGTTCCACATTCAGGAGAAAAGTGCAAACATTTAGTTCTTTAAATTAAATATGAACAATCACATAAACAACTTACATTGAAATCTTTTAAAATATCAATACATGAATTAAAAAACAGAAATATAAACAAACATTTTTTAAAGTAATTTCTATTTAGGTCAACAAAGGAAATTTTTATTTTAGTTACTTTTTGCCAAATAATTACAATTAATATAAATAAAGTAACATAACCTGTGCGTTCTACCACATAAGCAATAACATATAATCAGCTGTTTTATGAAATCATATGTTATCTCTTACAACTAAAATACATCTCATTTTGATTTTCTCCAATTATTTCTATTACTTTACAATCTCCCTATATCTTGTACAAATTTGTAATTGTTGATAGAGTACTTTTTATTGGTCCAACTAATTTCAGATACATTTATTCAAACTTGTAGTGGATGCAAATTGATGTCAATAGTTCTTTTCAAAAATTAATTCATTAATTTCAGTTTTTTATAAGCAAAAAACTTTTCTTAAAAAGGGCAAGGCATCCAATATAGTTATTTAGTCACATTTAGTTTAAAATAAGTGATAACATGTGATTTCATAAAACAGCTGATTTTATGTTGTTGGTTAAGTGGTAGAACAGCTGTTATAAGACTTAAGTTACGTTACTTTATTTATATTATTTGTAATTATTTAATGAAAAGTAACTCAAATAAAATTTTCCTTTGTTGCCCTAAGTAGGAATTTACTTTTAAAATGTTTTATTTATATTACTTATTAATATAAGTTAAAGAGACTCTTTACTTCCTACCTACAACAAACCATAATACACTATACTAAAAAAGATGCATTACTATTGAACTATTGGGAAGTACAACATTCGTCTTACTTTAGTTACTTGTCTCAGACGTCTCTCCCATGAGGAGAGTTTTGTTGATAGAGCGACAGCTAATTTTTGAGGATGTTCTTGACATTCTGAGCAGATTCCTACTGATGTTAACTTCTGACACACAACACAGTTCATTGTTGCAAAATATTGTGAGATTGTTGACTTTTTACTTCCTAAAGGCATAGTTGTTGGCAAGCCCATGAAGTGTTTCCGAGGTAACTCAGAATACCTAAACAAAATTGTTAAAAAAAGTACAGTGCTCATATAAATTTTTAAAAAAGAGTTGAAGAATAATCTATCATGGTTTGAAGCTGAAAATTGAAGCTCTTATCTTAAAAACTATAAAATGTATTAAATTTTATTCTTATCCAAAAACATTTTAAATCTAGGTTTTACCAAACTTTTCGTTTAGTAGACAAGATGTTTAACACTTTGAAGTATAGGCCCTCAATAGGCACACCTCTATCTGCCTGGAGGTTTTTAGATAAAATATAAAAAATTCCTGATATATAATAAATACCATATATACAACAAATTATACATTGTTGTAAAGGGAATGCAACAAGGTTTCAGGAGATATATACATATGGATTGATTACTTACATATAGATATATAGAGGCTTTATGCTCTTTTGAAAAATGTATACAAAAGTCAAAAAAATAAAATACCAACACTGTAAATTACTGCACATCACTACACATATTTTACTTGGAATGAAAATAAATATTACATGTTTTATATCATTTTAAAGCTAAAAGAAAATGTAATATAGAAATATTTCTTTAAAAATTTAGAAAACTCTAATACTGAGTCATTTACATTTCCATTCAATTCAGCAATGAAAGATATGTCAATTGCACCTTGCCCTAGATCGGTTTCACTGTTACTGCTACTGTCTAAAACCAAGATATCTCGTATTGAATTGCTTCCCAAAGTGTCTTTAGCCATTATATCTATAATGTAATATCTCTAACAATAAAAGTTAAATAAACTAAATAACTGAAAGATAAATTTAAAGCAAAATACAACAAACTCGAAGCCTAAACAAAAATTACACAAACTACAAATTAAATAAACAAAATGACCAATAGATAAAATTTAGAGTAAACAACAACAAACTTGAAACTAAGCAACATGCACTAATAAAACACAGTCATTATCCGACTAAACCAACATCTGTCAAACAAAAGTGATAGCTCTTGGTCGCCACAAAACAAAATAAGTTTTTGTTCGTAAAAGAAACTCTGATTGCCCTAATGGTAAAGACATGTAAAGTAGAATAACCAATTTAAAAAACAATATCGATGAAACTGAGAACATGCAGGGAATTACGTTGCTGTGGCAATAAATACAGGAACCCGAGCTATACACGGGCGTAGGCAACTAGCGTTAACTAAATGGCCGATCTGTACTCGGGCATAGGCTTGAAAGTGTTAATTTTATAGACAATAATTATACTACTATTAATGATAACACTATACCTGAGCTAAGCTTTTTGCTGAATGGACCGGTTTTGAAATGTAGAAAAAAGTTATTATTATTTGCAGAATGTTTCATTAATTAAACCACATTTGATATTAGTGAATATAATGTACGGTTGGTCCAAAAAAATACATAATCTTTTTTTGTTAATTAAATCGAGAAAAGTCTTTATTTTCATCAAAGAAAGTTGTCATCGTGGAAAAAATAAGACCATTTTCAATTTCATCACCAATCAAATTTTATCAATCAGGTAAAATGAGAGGTAAACATTTTAGATAATGAGAATTTGAAAACTTCACGTGGTTAGTGTAAAAAAAATTTATGGTGCACCAACTCTCATTAAAACATTATACTTTAATCTGCGAAAAATTGCTAAAAGATTTGGCGAGAGCAAACTCACAATTTCTGACATTATGTAACTGACATGAAGTCAATTTACCTGCTATGACACGTCAGAAATGGATCTTGATTCAACTTACCAAGACATAATTGGAGTTCCAAGAAGTGAGAAACACCTGTCCAAAGGAGGTATTATAACTCGTGTAACATAATATTCAGAATTTATTTTTAACGAGGGATCTAGTAGCAAAGTGGAAGGGCTGCGTACTAATCTGATTAAGGGCAAGCCTGGAGGTCCTGCAACTACCACATATGGAACTCGTTCTCCTACTCTAGGTTCAGCTCTTGGATCTGTTGCTCTCCATTGTCTGTAGAAACATTGTTACAAATAGTTATTGTCAGTTATAAAGTAATTACTAAACTTCAAAACATATTAAGAAAAGAAACCCCTGTAATTAACAAAACTTTAAGATCATTATATCAAGATATAATAACAAATATACCACATTTACAAAAAGAGATAATGCTGCCCAACTAATTGAAATACTCAAATGATAGCAACTAAGCTTAAAAGATCTTGTATTTATAGTTATTTATCACAATAAAATGAATCTGATGCCTCATATGTAGTACTAAAGTCCTAATTATTTAGTTTTTGCTTGAGCTAACATAAAAAGGTTTTACTCAGATATCCTGTTGCTTGTTGGAAACAGTTTTTAAACTTCTGTTAGGTACGAATTTATGTATAGTTATGCAATTGGACTATGAAGACAACTATACAGCTACAAGACATATTTTTTTAAAAGAATGGTTTTTTTAATAGGAAAAATAGTTTTAGAAAGGAAATGCTAGTTTAATGAAAAGAAGAGCTTCAATTTAAATTAAAAATTCATTTAAAAAGTCACAAAATTAGACTTTTTGAAGGGAAAACTATATCAGAGACTTGAAACATCTTCTGATACGTAAAAAGTACATAAAAACAAACAGATAGAATTTCTACAGTAGTTGAAATGTTCCTGTTTAAAACAAGTTAGAGTAAGAAAAGCATTTCATTTGGTAAGACTTTGCAATCCACAGAACCTGAAATATTCAAAGAACTGCACACATTTTAGCAGTATGTTTTAAATTAAAGAAAGAAATAATTTATGGTACAGAAACAATAAAAAAGCTAGGAAAACTATGGCTATAAAAACAGTTTTTAATTTTTCGAATTTGAAGTGCAAAGAAATAATGCAGAGTTGTACTTAATCTAGTCAATAGTTTCTGGATGGGAACAAACTGTTTTATTTTGTAATTTTATACACCTGTGTATTAACACTGTAAAACAAATGTAGTCAAAATTATGGCTATGAACTAATGATACGTTGATTCCAAAATTTTACAGATTTCGATACCGATACCAAGAAATCAATTTCTGATTCCAAATACCACAATTACCAACCCCATTGAAATGGGAAAATATTATTTTAAAAGAGATAATGTTACAAAAAGTTGTTACAGTGCCGTCGTTACAACTGCATCTTTATGTTTAAGCGGCGACAGATGTTTTACCGCCAATATGTAAACCAGATATTATGTTAGAGCGACAATGGATATTTTACCGTCCGATGTGTAAACGCGACATTATGTTGGAGCGGTGACAAATATTTTACCGCCTGATGTGAAAACAAGACATTATGTTAGGGAGGCGACGGATATTTTACCTCCCAGTGTGTAAATGCGACATTAGGTTAGAGGGGTGTTGGATATTTTACTGCCGAATATGTAAACACGACATTATATTAGAGAGGCGACGGATACTTTACCTCCCCATGTGTAAATGCAACATTAGGTTAGAGGGGTACGGAATATTTACTTATTACACTTTTGCTATTACTTGCGACCAGACTTTTTGTTAACTAAAGTAACAATTTAACAACCTTTAGTTAACAAAAAGTCTGGTCGCAAGTAATAGCAAAAGTGTAATAAGTAATTTACAACCAGCTCGTCATGAACAGCAACAAGATTTCTAATATTTACTGTAAACACTGACCTTGCTGAAATCCGATTCTAGTGTCCAGAATCAGTGGAATCGACCCATCATTACTATGAAAGTGATTCTATATAAAGGCAGTTACTGGATATATATTTTAAAATTTAATTATTTAACTTGCATTAATACTTACTTTGCAAGTTCCAAAGCAGGAACACAAGCACCAGGCCGGTATCCTCCTGCCCCACGATACTCTTTAGCAAATGTCAATTCTTGAATACTTATTCGGCCTAGTACTATTTTTGAGAATTGGCGAGTGACATATTTCTTAACCAAGCTCAAATCTTTTGTCTCAAACAAAAGTCTTAAGGATTTCTCTAGCACCTTAAAACATACATAAACCTATATTTAAGAAACTTTAAACGGCAATTTAAAAACAAATAAAAGGCAATCTGTTAAATATAGGGTTTTAATTTGATGCAGTGGCATCACATTTCATTTGAAAATTAAAAAATTTTTTTTGAATTTTTCTCTGCATTCGACTTTAAACGAAACAGATTTTCTATCTATATAAAATTTGTTCATTAAGTCTAAAACCTTTAAAAATCATCTAAAAAAATTTTAAGTCAAATTATATTAGATTTTCCAAAATTGAAAAGGTAGATTTTCATTTAAATTAATACTTCAGTTATTACTTTAAAAATTAATACTTTAAATTTATACTAGAGTTATATTTTTTCTCCTGACAACAATATAACTTTGTGAACCTTTATATCATATTTTAAAAATACTTAAAACCAATTACTTTTACATTATAAAGGTGTAAAATAATACCTTAGCTACAGCTGGACAACCATCTCGCCTTACTGTTTCAATTCCTTTTGCATCGTAAACGGGTTTTTCTTGTTCTGGACTCTCATACATGTACCCAACATACCTTTTCTTAGTCTACAACAGATTTGTTAATATGAAAAATATTATTAAATTGTGTTTAGTTTTAATACCAAGTACAAAATGAATTTTATTTTAAATATTATTTGATTCTATCTTCAACTTAGGCTATTAGTATACAATTTTTTTTAGAGCAACAAATTTTTTTTAAAGGCAAGTTGATTGAAATAAGATTTAAATAAAAAATGATTTGCAATATTCTTGATAAATAAATTTAATAAAGAAACTTATTTAAAGGGTTCTTGTAACCAATTGATATTACTGAGAAAGTTGTAAGAATAATGAAAAGGGTTTGAATAGTAATAAATTAATAATTGTCAAAATCATTGCACAATTTTATAAATATGAAATTTATTTGTGTTTTTATTTTGTAAATGGTAATAACATTAATTTGAAAAAGTGCTAACATTAAAATTATGTTCAAGTAAACTGTTCAATAAATATTTTTTCAAACCTAACATTTAATATACATAAACACACTTATTCAAAATTGTATTCATTATTTTATAACATAATGTATTCTTTATAACATAATGTATAATAATTTAAATATTACAATTTTACCTGCAAAATGCAAGGCTGATAAACCTTTTCTAGTTTCAGTTTTACTGGTTTAGGATTAGAATTTGTTACTGCTTCAGCAATTTCAGCTCCTATTCGAAAAGCTTCCTTTCTGCTTCTACCAGGCACAAGAACAAACAAGGAGTCTGTATCCCCATAAACAACCTGTGCTCCCCATTTAGAAGTCTCTCCTACTAAATTTATGGCACGTTCTAGAGTCTCTCGACCTTTACTAACAACACTGTCGCCAACCTGCAATAACAATTTAATTTGAAAAAAGAATTAATCAACTTTTTTAAAAAGAAAAGAATTTGATAACTTTTCACATATACAGGTTGATCATTTCAGAATGTATCACATTTTCAACTTGGACTGTAATTTGTGTTCATTCAAGTAACAATTTGATTTGAAAATGTGTGACATTTTCCAAAACAGTCAACACAATTTATGAAAGTGGAAACTTCTATAGCAACGCCTACAAAAACTTATTGGATTAACATAAACATACAATTTTGTGACAGTATAATTTCCATCAGGTTACACTATCAGTCACCTCAAACTGAATTTAATGATAACTAATGACTTCATGCAACAGCAGATTTTGTGTTGTAGGTAATGTCGTGGAACACCTGTTTCACACCTAGGTTGTATTACATTATTTATAGAACATTTTTAAGGAATGAGGTTATTTTTAAGTTTTAATCAGGTAATAAATGTATCAATTTATTTAAAAATTGCTTAATCTCAATACAAATTTGTTTTTTTTTTTTTTTTTTTTTTTTATTAAAACTGGTCATTTCTGACCAACTATTAATTTACATTTGATAATTAGATTTTAGCTTTTATTACAAAGAATCCATTGATTTCTATTGTATCTTGTTTGATGTTGAGCCAACCGGCGTGAGGAAGAGTATTGTTGTCACTCTTGTCGTTCAACGAGTTCAAATGGTTTTGTCCTTTTGAGTCGTCTTGTCAGGTGGTTGTTGTCGAGAAGTCTCAGTGCCTCAGGATTTTCGTGTTGAGTGAGCCGATTTACGTGTTTGATGGCGTTCTGTTTTATGACTTCCTCGACCATGGGTACACCAAGATCGCAATGCAAGTCACTGTTACGCACATACCAAGGAGCGTTGGCGATGTTTCTTAGTACTTTGTTCTGGAAGCGTTGTATCCCTTGTATGTGACATTTGCTGGCACAGCCCCAAAGCTGTATACCATACGTCCAAACCGGTTTGAGGATTTGGTTATATACCAATAGCTTGTTGTATATTGATACCCGTGATCTCAATACAAATAAATAAATATAATTATAATAGTAAATTAAGTATTTTTTAATGCAAATGAAAACATTCTCAGGCGGGTTTGACACTTTTTAAGAACTGATTTGATTTGAGTTTATTAGAAAAATATTAATTAGAAAACATCATAATTTTTATTTTTGTTATCAACTACAATAAATATTATAGTCTTTATTAAACACATTCCTCAAATAAAGATAAATATTAAATGAAAAATGTATAAACTTATATTTTTAATGTATTAACTTATATTTTTGGCAATTTTCATTGAAAACTTTGCAAAACTATTAGCTCTAATTTGTTATTTGTAGTTTAAATTTTGTTGTTAAATGTGAAAATTCTTTATTGCTGTTTTTTGTATAGTAAAAAAAGTTTAGCTAATTTCTTAATACGCTAGATTACACGTTTCTCAATTCAAAATTTCTATAGAAGTGGCTATAAAAGTTGTCACTTCTTCAGAACCTAATTTTTTTTTTAAATTTAAATGTATACAACCTATAATAATCCTATTTATAGATTAGCAATCTATAAATTAACTAATAAAATTATAGTAACTTCATAATAATCATGTTGTACTTACTTCAATGCATGGCATTCTCCCAGAAAAATTTGCAGCCGTATAGCCATATGTTACATTAGCTATAAGCTTGAGTCCCAGCTGTCTAGCATGAAGGACCCTTTGTAACGTCTTGTTATTTTTGTTGTCTTTCATTGATTTTTTAACCTAAAAATTGCATAGCAGTGATATAATGTTTCGATTTGCTAGTGAAATTTAACAACATTTTTGTACAATTTCTATTTTAGAATAACATTCAAGTTATTTGACCAAGTTGTTAAGCCTGAATTTTTTCATTCCTTTCCAGTTTTAAGGTAAAAATAATGATTTTGAGGTTTTATTTTAAAAAATATCATAATTACTTCAAATTTCAAGATATTTTATATAATAGTACTTAGTGTTGCCTTTCATAAAAAAAAATTATATGAAAATATAATAAAAAATATTATTAGTTTATTTGTAAATGAATATGTATATTTTTTTCTTTTAGCTAAATTTTATTACTTTAAAACAGACCTAAAGTTGAAAAGTTTCATAAAGGAAAATACTTCCTGAATCTTCTTTCAACAAATCTTGAAAATGTAAAAGAAATTTGTTTATACTCAATACACACATCAAAAAACATTTTCTAAATAAATGAATTTCTGCTTTTGAATCTGGGCCCCTTGCTATTCTCTAATACGTTATTTTCTGCCAACTATACCAGTTGACCCGCCAATGATTCAATGATTTAAAGCTTATTGTTGTCAGTTAATTTTTAATATTTCATGTCTGTTCAACAACTCATTTTTATTACAAAGAAATAAAATTTATAACACTGTTGATATTTAGCTCTATTTGTTACATCCAGTCCTGTATCTCAAGTTTCAAAAATAAATAAATGCTTACTTATGTAGGATAATAGTGTCTGTTTTTAGTGATAGTCATTGGTTTGTTTCTCTATTTGTTATTATAAAAATGCTTTTAAGATATATTACAACAGACAAATATTTATAAGCAATTTAAAAAACACGATTTATAAAAACATCAAATTAAAAAATATAAGTTTTATAAGTAAAGAGTTAACTTAAAACCATTTATGTTTATATCACTTGCTTTTGAATAATTATGTATCAACATTTCATGGCTCAAACATGGCATAGCTACAATTATAATTTATGGTATAGTTTTTAGAATCAATTAAGTACATATACAAAAGTATACACATACAGTAATTACAGTGATATTAAATTATAACGACTATAATAATAAAAAGTGGTTCCAAGAAAAAATGGAAATAACTTTGGAGCTGATTCTACATCTAAAATTAACAAAAAAAGGTCATATACACATCGATACATTGTTAAATACTTTGAAAAACCTTTCTTCGACAGTTAGTTTATACAAAAAGATTTTGATCTGATTTCAGTTCTCACTTGAAATGTCATAGTGAAATTTTTGAAGTTTAATTAAAGGCACAAACAATGATTTTCATTATTGGTTTTAATTTCACAAAAAGCAGTTCAAACAGATTGCAAAACCATAGCTGCAATGAGTTTTTGAGAAATAGGATGTAAACAAGAAATAAATTTAACTCATACTTCAAAATGAAGGTGATAGAATGTTATTTGCCATTTTGTCAGTTATATGGAATTTTTTAGAATAAAGATGGTTGTTCTAACAAGTCACAAATGAATAATACAAGGAAAACATTTTTACAACTAAGTTGTTGTCCTTTTGAAGTATAATTAACTTATAATAAAAAAAAAAACATTTATAAGAAATTGTCACTTATCAACTTATACTTAATACTTGGACATTGTCGATGATCTTCCTTCAGGCCATATATTTAATAATTACTTGAAAAGGACTACATTAGTTGTAGAAATGACATTGTAATAAATCATACTTCACCTTTTAAAACAACCGTCTTTTTATTCTAATCAAAATATAATGTTTTACTAATTTGTTATCACTTGTCAAAAAAGTGTCAGAAGACGTGTTTCACACTAAAACAATGCATTGTTCAATGGTGAAAAATATCAGTAAGTAGTGGCGTTTTTGCCAAGTGATACGAAAAGTAGTAATTTAAAAAACCTCAACATGTACAACACAAAAACTGCAAGTTTTAAAAGGTTTTGACCTACAACAGCTTTGTTAAATGGGTAATAAAGAAATATTATTTCACACTTGAATAATATATTCTAAAAGCTGTGATATTTTATTACCACATTATAATAAGTTATTTCAATATTTAAATATTCATTTCCCATACAATATCCTTCAAAAATAAAACAATAGTTCCGGTAGTCATGTGCTCACTTAGTAATCCCATAAAAAATAATAACAGTTGGAAGATAAGAACAACTTCCATGCCTAATGAGAACAAAAGATACCAAGCTCAAAATAGCTTAATGCTTAAGAGAGAAATTTTTAATTTATGAAAAAGGTCAACACATTGACTGCCAACCAGTTTTCCGATTACCTTCAAACACAATTGTTTTTTTGTACTTTTTTTAAATGAGAAAACATATTAATATTTTGCCTTTTAGTGGGTTTATTTATTTAAACTGGTTTACTTTATAATGTCATCGGACATCGGTGACCATCATGGCCCAACGTAAATATTTATACTATCAGGTGCGGCTTCGGTAACGTTGTCGGGCTTACTACACATTCCCCGTTCAAGACTGATCTTCCAAATGAATGTAAAATGTTAACATTTTTATTGTATTTTTTCAATATAAATTGAAGTATAAATATATACTATAACGTATCTTCATAATATTATAGATATTTTTAAGCAATAAATATAGCTACTAGATTTTTTTCCAGCATGACTGTAGTTTTATTTGAAAATATGGTTTTTCTCGAATAATTAGAATGTAAATATAATTTGAACATTATTCTTAAATTTATGATTGTATTATTTTAATACAAGTATGTTTTAAATGGAGGTGTTTTTACAAATTTTATATGATCTTATGAACTGGAGGGAAATGCTTTAAATTAAAGTTTTTACTTATTACACTTTGAAATTGAAGTTGTAAGACAAAAACTTTTCCTCTAAGTGTAAGTTAACAATTTAACAACTTATATTAATAGAATGTCTGGTTACAAATAATTTGAAAGTGCAATAAGTAATTAACATCCAGCTCGTCATAAACAACAACAAAATTTATACGTAATGATTTTAGTTTTTAATTTTCGAATTGTTCAATTTCTTTAGGTAAATTTTTTTAGGACAAATCAAAATTAACACTATTATAAAACTTAATGTAGTTCTACAAAGAAGTGTAAATAAAAACTATTACCTTCTAATATTTCCTTGTAAATCTGAACTTCTAGTTCCCAAATAATTATAGTCTTGTAAAAAAAATAATAATTTTTCTGAACGCCAAGTTGCAAGAACACACAAAGGCTGTGTCGGACACCTCATATGGTTAAATACATCATGAATGTGCCCGACAGCCTTGTGTGATGATCTAAAGTTAGGTCTACAAAAATAGTCTCGATCACCGGTAACCGTCCTGACAGTCAACATGTTAGCCACAGAGATTAGTATGGTGAACGCTTAGGAGAAAATCTCTACCCATTCTACTTAAAGAAGGTTTAAAATATACTGCCTGGTCCCATGGACAGGTAGTTTATTTCCGTTCTTTCAAACAGAATGGTGCACAGAAGCTAAATATCGGATTAGGGTATCGAGGCACTGGAGCTTGTTGTTCTCCAAACAAACATTACTTTTTTTACCCCCTAATTAGTGCTCCTATAATTCAGTAAGACCTTATATCAAAGAGGAACTGAAATCTAGGTGAAATCTTGTACCAGCTGTAACTGTCTTACAAAGAATTTTCAGAACTATTTGTATATAACCTTTCTTCCATGGATTTACCTGTTGAATAAACTTTTAATTTTTTTATCTCTTCACAAACCACTTTGTTTACAGTATTGGATTTATTGCGGTGAAACAATTTTAATAAATAGTAAATACAACAAAATTATTTTTTCATACCATTAATCTTGTGTTAAGAATCTCTTCTAACATTTGTGGTAGAACTCCTTTTTTAACTGAATCTTTTACAAAAGCAACTCCACAAGGTGAAAAATTAAGATCGTTTTCCAACTTCCGAATGGTTTTCAAAGGAACTTTTAACTGAGTACATCCAAACTCAAAAATCTCAGATCTAAAACAAATTTTTTAAAGAAACTAGTAATATGATTTAATTTCTTTCTGTATTTTATAAAAATGCTGTAAAATATATTTTATACTAGAATAGTAAGCTATAAGTTATTTAAAATATACATAACAATTTCAGTGTTTTTTCTGTGTTTCTTTCAATATAAACAATTATTTGAACCACATTTTTTTATTGTGTACATTTTTTATAACAAAAACTACCCAGTAGTTGTAATTTTTGTGAATTGAATAAGAGTGTTTAAAAATTATCATAGTAAATAAAACTGACATATTTTTTAACATTTTAGCTGCCGACCCCAATATTGGAATTTTTTCTGAGAAATGATAAAATAGTTTAAACTTTTTTTAAAATAATGTTTACTTTTTTTGTTCTATAATACCTAAGTACGAATATACATTTTTTATCATTATATATATATATATATATATATATATATATATATATATGTATGTATCAGGCGTATTGGCCTGACATATTTTTTTTATAGAAAAATTGTTATCTAAAAAAACTCTATTGTTTTTGAGGTAATTTTGTTTTCCCAAATGTGCAACACTATCTTAATATTTTTTTGTTTTGCGTATAAACATTAAACAGCAAAACTACAATTTCATATAAGCTGTTGTTCACATAAGCTGACTGGCAAGAAAAGTGTTCTGGCGCTTATTATAAAGACATGTAAACGTGTCACATGTAATTGATATGTGAGTTTACAAATATTTTGTATTTAGAGCGAAAGTGTAAATGAAATGAGGATCCGATAAGTAATGCTTCAGATCCGATCTCTTAGAACAACATCATGTTTATAATGCCATTGCCATTCTTCCACCAAACAAAAACCATCATAACTATTTCTGTAAGTAGTATGAAGCTTGTTTGTTGTTTATTACACTGAATTCAATTTCCAAAAGTAGCCATACCAGTATAGTAGTACTAATAAACATAAAACGTTAGTAGGCAACAATGTCGAGCGTAGTGGTCTGACAGTTTTTGGCACTGACTAAGGGTGACCTATATAGTTAATAAAGTTCTATACCCATCACCTGTCAGTCATTTCTCTTAAGATAAGAAAAATTACTAAGCACAAAATTTGAATAAAATATTATTAGAAGATATCGTAAGAATATCTTGGAAGCCATAAATACAACAATAAAATCAATAAAAATAACTTCAAGTATTACCTGAATTAATAGACAATTGTACTAGTAAATAACATTATACTTACTCCCCTAAATGTTCTACTCGTCCCAAGCAAGTCGAAAAGCAATACTTGTATGCTATAATTATAGATGGATACAGACTTTGAAAGTCCAATACAATCACAGGATCACAGTAAAATCTGAAAATATGACAAAATAAGTTTTTCTCTTCTACATTTACAACTAAGTGATTAATTATAATTTTAAATCACATCATAAGTAATTATTTGAGTAACAAGTGAAAACTATTAACTAACTTGGTGAGCATTTAGAAACAGTCGAGCTAATCTAGGTTTCAATACGTGTCACCAAATAAGTTAATAGTTTTCACTTAGTAATAATAATAAGTACATATACTAAGTACTAATACTAATACTAAGAACATAGTAATAATAATTACTTATTATTTGTTCAGTGAATTTAAGATGATTATAACTAGCAACACAAAAAAACATATTTTGAGTTTTTTCAATTTTTAATGTTGCAATACTTTTCTTATTCTAGTGTCTGATATTTTGAGTTTTATATAAGTTGTTTTTTTAATGTAAAAAATAATTAGACTTGTGTTTACAAATCCTTACTTAAAACTAACCTAAAAACTAGTGAAATAAAATTAAGTGCAGTAAAAAAATCACTAATTCTTCACCATATCTCATTTCATCAAACAAAAGCCCACTGTTAAAACAAATAGTACCTAGTCTTAATGACAATATAGCAATTATAGCCTAAGAAGATTAATAAAAAAATACATGGAAAAGATTGTAAATAGACTGATCCAAATTGTGTGACTGATGTAAGCCTAGAGCTCTGAATTAATAAAGATCAAAATTAAAAATAATAAACTCAGTATTAACTAGTAATATTGAAACAATTTTTTTAAAATCAATTCCTACTTAGAAAAATTTTATTCTAGTTACTTTTTAATTAATAATTACAATTAATATAAATATGTATATACATATGACAGAAACACAATATTAAGTGGAAAATAGTAAGCAAAATTTATTAATATTATTCATATTTTAATTTAATTAATACATTAATATTTGAAAATCTGTATTAACATCAAGTATCATCCAAAAGTTTAAATAAATGTATTTGTAGTTAATTATAACTTTAAAAGTTTATAAAACGTAACTGTATAAAAATCAAATACAATAGTCTTGATAATTCGAGGTAGATGAGACCGAGGCCCCCTCGGATTACCGAAAACTCAAGATTACACAAAAATACATTAATGTGCATTAAAAAAAATAGGAGTTTTAACCTAACACTATAATTAAAAATGCATTAAATAAGTCTATTACAAAATTTTATATGAACGTTTCTTGGAAGCTCGACTCATTTCCTTTCCATACCGTATTGATACAAACATTTCTTGGAAGTTCAATTCATTTCCTTAGCATACTATAATGATGTAAACATTTCTCGGAAGCCCGGCTCATTTCCTTTGGATAACTGTTTGATATAAAGATATCTTGGAAGCAACTCATTTCTTTAGCATACCGTAATGATATAAATATTTCTTGCCCCACTCATCATTTTCTTTCAAATAGATAAAATAGCCTCAAATAGAAATGGGCTCAAATTTAACAGAAGTTCAAAATATTGGGAGTCGGATTTTCAAGACTCTACTGTAGTGTGAAAATACAAACAAATGAAAACATAAAGTAAATATTATTCAAAAGTTACAGAAAAAAATTACAAATTAGAATACTACACACTGTCCTTTTCAGATCTGGACATTATTCTCAACTTACCATTATTATTACAAATTATATTTAAATTCTCCTTCTTCACAGTATAACCTTAAAATATGAAGCATTTATCCTGTATACCAGGAGTATAAAAAACCTCTTACCTGGACTGTGGCTCCATTATTAAAGGAAGAGTTTCTGGAGCTCTCATTTTCGCTCTCTGTTTAATGCTTGGTGTTACAGCTACATAGTTTAAAGGTTTCGCCAGTCTCAGCATCATGGACTCTACACGGTACTGTAAAATTATTGCCCAATTTAGAGATTTTTATTTAATGTACGTTGTTCAATATTTCATAGGTTTGAAGTCAGCTTGCTAAACATCGTAAGCCAGTAAAAGTAAGTATATTTGAACTAAAAACTTGTTGTAACATATTTCTTTATTTTAAGATAAAACCATTTAACTATTTTTACTTGTATATACAGTATAAATCACTTCCAGTGGCTGCAGTAACACAAGAGCCCTACAGCTGGCTCACAGGATGTCAGTGCTCAGACTTAAGCTTACTAAGCGTTTGGTCCTGATTCCGAAGCAATACTGATTGCACATCATCAGCAGTACTAGAATTTTAAGTGCGTGTTGTTCACTGTAACAACTCTCAGAAAGCAAGCTACTAGATAGAACTCTTGGCCAACAAAATATCTACTGTGTTGTGAAACCAAATTCACCATTTTTAATAAAAACGTAGTATACAAAAACACAACTGTGTTGTCCCCTACCACACTTTGACTAAGAATGGTAGGCACAATGACGATAGTGAACTAACCCACAACCTTCCCACCACATACAACAACATGTAACAACTGTTTCAAAAACATCCGTTTTCCAGAATCACCCTGTATAATTTCATATCAAAAGTTTTTTTACTATTTATTAGGAATATACTGTGGTTGAATTTAATAATAAATATACAAAAAACTCTTAACCACAAACTTTCTTTATTTTACCCTTATGTACATTTCAGTTACCAAGTAACCATCCTCAGAGGGATAACATACAAAGACAGTATTTACAAAGACAGTGAGGATGGTTACTTAGTAACTGAAATGTACATAAGGGTAAAATAAAGAAAGTTTGTGGTTAAGAGTTTTTTGTATATTTAAAAGTTTTATATTTCTCTTAATTTGTTATAGTCCCAAACAATACAATGTTAACTCGTTGACTGCCATGACAGTCACTGGTGACCGACACTCTACTTTTGCAAAGGGCTGCAGCGGTCACCTGTGACCGACAATGTAGACCTAACTTTAGATCATTACACAAGGCTGTCGGGCACATTCACAATGTATTTAACCATATGAGGTGTCCGACACACCCTCTTTCTGTATTCTTACAACTTGGCATTCAGAAATTGTTTTTATTTTTTTTATAAGACAATAACTAGAAGTTCAGAATTACAAAGAAATATTAGAAGGAAATAGTTTTTATTTACACTTCTTAGTAGTGTAACTACATTACGTTTTAGAAATGTTACTTTTGATTTGATCCTAAAAAAATTCACCTAAAATAATTGAACATTTTGAAAATTAGAAACTAAAAACATTACGTATAAATTTTGTTGTTGTTTAAGATGAGCTGGCTGTCAATTACTTATTACACTTCGAAATTATTTGCGACCAGACATTCTATTAATATAAGTTGTTAAACTGTTAAATTACACTTGGAGGAAACGTTTTCGTGTTATGACTTCAATTTCAAAGTGTAATTAGTAAAAACTTTAATTTAAAATATTTTCCTCCAATTCATAGGATCATACAAAATTTGTAAAAACACCTCAATTTAAAACATACTTGTATTAAAACAATACAAACATAAATGTAAGAATAATGTTAAAATTATATTTACATTCTAATTATTCAAACAAAAATATAGTTATGCTGAAAATTTAAAAATTACATAAGAAAGTAGCTACATGTGTTTAAAAATATCTATAAGATTATGAAAATACGTTATAAAATATATTTATACTTGAATTTATATTGAAAAAATACAATAAAAATGTTAACATTTTACATTCATTTGGAAGATCAGCCTTGACCGTTGAATGTGCAGTAAGCCCGACAACGTGACCAAATGTGACAACATGGCCTCGTAGTATAAACATTTACGTCGGGCCATGATGGTCACCGATGTCCAACGGCACTATATAATAAACCAGTTTAAAGGCATAAACACACTAAAAGACAAAATATTATTATGTTTTGTCATTATTTGAACAAAAAGTAAAACAAAAAATTGTGTTTGAAGGTTATCAGAAAACTGGTTGGCAGTCAACGTGTTGAAATGAAAATTTTATAACAAATATTCAGAAATAATATCTCATACTTGAGATCCTCGAGACAGAACTTCGTAAAACTGGATCCCAAAGAGTCGAGCTAGTTCGCTTGTCCTGCCGACAAGGTCAAGTTGGTCCAGCAACTTCACAACACCTTCAACACGCACAATATAATGTTCAGCTGTCTTCCATCTAAAACAAGTATTATGAAAAAAGTTTTAAAGTAAATTCCTACTCAGGAAAACAAAGAAAAATTTTATTTTAGTTACCTTACACCAATATTTGATATTTTGTGGTAACCATAGCAACAGTCTAAAGTTGTACAATGGAGGTTTCAATGACAACCGGAAGGTGGAAACACAATTCATATACGTCTTTTAGAAATTCAGTTCTGGGTATTGGAAAATTGTTGCAGTGCCAAAGCGCACTAGACTTTGAACAAGAACATTCATAGTTCAAATCCGGCTGGACCCCTCCAAATTTTTAATAATTTAATTATTGAATAAATATTAGAAAAAACTGTATTAACATCAACTGTCATCCACTATAGGTTTTAAAAAGTGTATCTTTAATTGATTGGATGAATAAAAACGTATTTTATTGACGATTGAAAATTTTTACAAGATATATAACAGGAGGGTGTGAGCTAGTAGAAAGAATTTAATAATAAATAAACTTTTATTATTTTTAAAATAATAGAATAGTAAAATCAATTTATTGCAGCATAAATCCTGTTAATTCAGGCTAATAGGAATAAGAACCTATCTAGATTAACAAATATCCAGATTAGCTGTAAATATTAATAAAATTTTACTTACTATAGATGATTTTTACTTTTGTTAATAACATATTGGCAAAAATGTTAAATTTGTCAAGGTATATCATTACACATATTTGAAACAACTAAACAGCACTGCCAACAAACACTATACTAAAAATGAATGTATTGATATATTTATCATTACTGAAATATGGTTAATTATAACTGTACAGAGTTTCTATAACATGTACAGCCATGATTTTGTTCACTATTTCTCTTGTTATAGCTGTCATCATCTGAATTTTTTTAAGATGAATAAGACAAAATGTTATCAGTAAGAGCGTGCTTTTAGTTTTAGCCTATATAAAGTTTTTTAAAATAATCCAGATTCATCTGCGTTATAATTAGGGATGGGCAGATTTCATGATTCCAGGGATCGTTGATTCTAATGGTATCGAGTAATCCTTGATACTCAATTCTCCATTAATTAAGGCAGTTGATAAAGATTCATGTTTTTTTAACTGTTAAAATACATATGCGGTGTAATTTATTGTAAAAATAATTAATTTTCAACTATGTCTTATTTATGTATTAGTTCCTTTGAATGAATTAAAAGATCAAAGCAAATGCTTCTTTCAGATGACAAAAATATTATTATTATTTATGACGCAACAACAAAGACAATCGGAAGCATTTCTGGTCCGTTTGTTTGTCATCTTTATTTCATATGTTTGTCATGCATCCAGAATTTCTATTAATTAATCAAGGTTGAACGGTTTGTACGGCCGGATACATTAAAACAGAACTTTTAAAATTTATTAGAGAATATCAATGAGGCCTATAAAGCTTAAAAGAATCGAGAATTGGAAGAAAAATTTTAGAATTGGAATTGAAAGTTTTAGGGATTGGTTCATCCATAATTATAAACATGGTTAACTATCGAATTTATGGTAGAAATTTTTTATTATACTCTTTTTTCTTTACCACATAACTCATAATTTCCAAACTCTTTCACTAGTGGTGGTTAGTTTAAGGATATCATGTTAATGATTCCATCTCCATAGATTTTCAAGGTACTAAAGTTACGGTCTTAATTCAACAATTTATTATCTAGACTTAATATTTGAATTTACAGCCCACATTTTTTCTTCTACGCAAAACTGAAGATAACATGTGTCTAATATTCATTTTAAAATTAGTTTTCATTGTTTTCAGTTTTCTAAGTTATATTTTTCTTAGAAACATGCATCAATTTTTTTCACTGTATAAATGAAATTTTAGTCAGATTAATTTTAAATGACAAAAGGGATTTTTTAAAATTTTAGGGAAATTTTAAGCTCTATTGTATTTGAATTACATAGTCAAAATTAAAACTATTTATTTTTGACAGTTTTATATTTAATACAAAAAGCTAGTGAGTGAATATCTAAACTGACTTAAATTACAAGCAAAAATGTCTTGAGATTCTACTGTATTGTGAATCAAATAATAATAAATAAGTCGTTAGTTAATAAATTTATTTAAAAACATATTTTCAAATCATGTATTTAATAATGTACATGTAAACAGATTTACTTGAACTATTTTTGATTGAGTAATTATTATTGCAAAGCCTATGCTTATTGGACATTACCTATAAAGAAGTGTCCTATGAGACCACCAATTTGATAAAGTCTTGAAAGAGAAGTTAGGGACTCTCTGATGAAGAATATGGTACATAACATTTTCAAATGTATAACTCATCAGGGCTACCTGGATAAAAGACAACATTGTTAATTAAAGATAGCAGTGCATCTACTTCTAGATGCAATATTAAAGCTTAAAATTTTAGCAAATGCCACAGATTACAATAAAAATATTGAAAAGAACCCCAATACCACAAAAATAATCAAAAATAACAAATAAGACAAGTTACTTAAGATTAAACCCTTATGTACATTTCGATGACCATGTCATCATCATCAGAGGGTCTAGTTACAAAACACAATCTAGCACACAAGAAGTTACAAACTAAAATGAATCATTTTAGTTTGTAACTTCTTGTGTGCTAGATTGTGTTTTGTAACTAGACCCTCTGATGATGATGACATGGTCATCGAAATGTACATAAGGGTTTAATCTTAAGTAACTTGTCTTATTTGTTATTTTTGATTATTTTTGTGGTATTGGGGTTCTTTTCAATATTTTTATTGTAATATATTGTACCACTGTGCTCTTGATATTGTGTAAATGCCACAGATCTTCAGAAAAATTTGGTAAAATATTGAAAGTAAAATATGTTGAATACATTAAGCTAATTAGAGCTTAGCTAGTGAGAACAATTCACAATGGTAAAAATTAAAACAGTTAATCCTAAATCTCCTTACAAATTTGTTTATTAAAACAGACTAGTTTTGATGACAATGTCACCTTCATCAGTGCTTAGCTACTACATCAGTAACATCGTCGTCAAAACTAGTCTGTTTTAATAAACTAGAGTGTTTGTTTTAATAAACAAATGCGTAGTGAGATTTAGAGTTGACTGTTTTAATTTTTAAGGTTATGTTGATTATAATTTATAAGTTGTCCCTCTTTATAAAACTGACAACAATGGAATATAAAAATCAACCTTAATTAATACCAAGTTGAAAAAAATAAGACCTTAGTGAAAAGACCTTTTTTGTTGATACAAGGCATATCTGGAGAGTAAGTTTATTAAGGCTCTCGCGATCCGAAGGATTTATTTTTGACACATGCACAAATTGAAATCAATAAAACCCATCATAAAATATATCATGACCTCCTTTTCAGAGTTTGATTTTTTTATATTAAAACCTACAATTTTGTTTTATTAACCTTGTTATAAAAAATCAATCAAATAATAAATAAGTAATAAATAAAGTTAAATAAAAATAAAGTGAAATAAATCTGTTACAATATTTACACTTGACTAACATATGAGCCCAGTGCACTTCACCTACACTGTTGTTTGGCAAATATAGGTTAAACTTAAAATAAAAATATTTACTTGCAAATTTACCTCATGTCTGAGAAACCGCCATACATTTAGCACTATACGTCCAGTTAATTTAAGTTCTTCTTCATTGTCATCTGAGGTTTTTAATTCATTCTCCTTATCCTCATTACTGTTATTTGTCTTGTTTTTTATTATACGAGACAGCTGAGTCTTCAGATTAGTGGCAAGGACATAACCTCTTTGCAATAAATAGCCCCATGAGAACATTTCAATCTGTTGATTATTGAAATTCAATGTGTGATAAATTTAATGTATAGATTTTATATACTTTGTAAAAAAAGACAGAATGTTTTAAAATAAGTTTATGACTAGGCCTGTATGCTTGTCTATTTTAATCTATGCAGTAAAAATATCAACTTATTTCTCATTATGGTTTCTGAAATCATTGTTGTTCACAAAGAATGTGTTAATGTTCATCATAATCAAATATAAAAAACTATTTAAAAAGTATAATCAAATGTATCATTATCAAACTTGTTTACCATACTCACACCAAACACTCAAAAACACCCAGCCGTTATAAAAAAAAACCATTTACACACACTAATTAAAAGTTGTAGTAAATTTTGTTACACATAAAAATTATAAAAAACATGTCACAAGCTACAAGATCATACATACTACGGTAGAACCTCCTTAATTCGTCACATTCGGGACCGAAGGGATGATGAATTTGAGAAAAAGACAAATTACGGAAGTCATGAAATTAACATGTAATTGTGGGTAAACATAGCACATAAATACATAAATAGATATGTAATGTAATGTTGCACTGAAAAACTCAATAACACTATAAAAACACTAGGAGCCTGCAGTATAGTTTGTAATTACAAACACAGTATGTTACTCTATTTTCATAAAAGGCATAAATTAAATTTTACAGTACTCTGTAAGAACCATAACACTAGCAAGGAAAAATACCTTATATTACGTTTAGGTTTTAAAAAAGCCTTTCATTTTCTTTTGCACTAAAGATTTTTTTTTTTTTTGTATTTCAAGCTACCAAATTCGTCTTATACTATCAATTTTATACGATGTGCTTCTTTTCGTCTCTCACATCACTCAATGCACTTTGTTAGCATTTCACCTACTTCCATATAAGGCACTAAAATGTTTAGTAAGCAGGTATCCTAAGTAATCAAACGACTCATATCTGTATCGGCCTAATCTGATGGCGCCTATACTACGCGACAGTGCAGACAATGTTTGTTATTACTGTGGCGAATTGCAAAAGGTGACGAATTGAACAGGGGCGAATTAGAGAGGTTACACTGTACAGTAAACTCCCGACTATCCGTGGGCGGATTAACCGGTTTATGGACTATCCGGGGTCTGCCATTGTTTTACAAATATTCAATTTTTATTCAAATCAGATTCATGTGTTTAAATTTCCAAACGGTGAACTACGATGTAAATACATATAAGGCTTAATAGAAGTTAAGATGAAGGGAATAGATATGTAAATATGTACATACTAATTTTTACATTGAAAGGGAAGCATCCCAACGCGGGTCAGCGAAATAAAAGGGGCGAGCAGACTACTGTATTTAAGAGAAAATGACAAAATGCTTGGACGCCTGAAAACCCAATGTGTATCATAAGATTGTAAACAAATGTCAGCTAATCTCGGCTACAAATAGTCTAGGACATGACATACGCATTATCCATGTCTGTCATATACATTATCGATCTTTATGGATATGTGACACAAGTAGACACTGTGCGACAAAACGGTTCTCAAGAAACTTAGATCGCACATTAAAACTAAATCAATGCTCACAAAAAAAAACAGACGAAAGTGACAGATTTTTTTGTTAAAAAGTGAAAGTATTATGTGTAAAGGAAATTACATTTGTACATACATACTTACTTTTGACATATACTTAAGTACGTATTGTAAATAGTTAGACATATAAATGTACATGTTATAATCCGTCAAATACATCGAGATTTTAAATTATATTCTGTATTTATTTTGTCCTCTGAAGATTATTTGTGAATGGCATTAACCGGGGTCATTATTTGTGCAACTTATGGTATAATAATCGATTATCGATCGTTTTGCGTATTCTTTGTTCATAGCGGATTATCCGGGGAATTCGTTATCCGGCGTTGCCGGGCCACCCTATTCCACGGATAATCGGGAGTTTACTGTATTTACATCTCTAATGTAATGACTAGCTTAATGCTTTTAGTCTCTACATACACTTTAAACATAACTCAACACACTTTATGACTCTAAACACAAAAATATACTCACTTCATATCCGGCCAAAATGTCTGGATCCCACTTGTGAACTAAATTAACAAATGTTTGTAACAAGATTTTTTCATCTTCTACATAACTGAATTCGCACTTCAATGATGACAAAGATCTCTTATTATCTTTTTCAGAACCAATAATCACTGCGCCTAAAGAATAAAAACAATTATACATGACTATCTGGAGACAAATAACTGTGGAAGTATAAATATTATATAAAAAATTGGGAAGATATGTAATAGTAAACTGTCCATGAAAATAACACAAACTATTATTTTTTTTTTTAATTCCTTTTATTAGCTCACACTCTCCTGATATATATCATACAAAATTTCGATCCTTAATAAATCAAATCAAGGTTTTATTCATCAAATCAAGTTCAATTTTTTTATCCTATAGTGGATGACAATTGATATTAATAATGTTTTTTTTCAAATTTTATTCAATAATTAAATTTTAAACTAAACACTTTAAAATGTTTTAAACTTGCCTATAGTAGCACTTACTTTGCTTGTTGAGGACGGCCGTTTCGGGAGATGTGTCCATTTGTCAACTCAGACCATAACTGATCTCAAGGTTTACGTAGGTTAGGTGGGGGTGGGATATTTTGGTGGTGTGGGTGTATTTTGTGTGTATTAGGAGTTATGATGTCAAAAAGTGCGTGTGAGTTGTAATGTAATTGTGTATTGAGTATGTGTGTAGGGTGTAGTTTGAAGTGCCTACATATTTCGTATTGTTCGGTTGTGTAGCATTGGTTATTTCTGTGTTGTTTATGAAGAATTTGTAGGTTAGATGTTATGTCTATGTAGTCATGTTTTGTGGAGTTGAGATGATCGGCGAAGTTTGATTGGTAGTTATTGTTTTTTAGTGCTTTTATATGTTCTTGGTAACGTGTGTAGAATGACCTCCCTGTCTGGCCTATGTAAAAACTGGGGCATGAACTGCAAGTTAGTTTATAAAGTCCAGTGGTGTTGTAAATGTCGTTGATTTTGTTGTTGGGTTTAAATTGAGATCAGTTACGGTCTGAGTTGACAAACGGACACATCTCCCGAAACGGCCGTCCTCAACAAGCAAAGTAAATGCTACTATAGGCAAGTTTAAAACATTTAAAAGTGTTTAGTGATTACTAGTAGCTCACGCGAAGATGGAATCAACAAATGGTAAATTTTAAAAATTTGGGGGTTTATCAAGATTTAAACTATAAATCTTCATGTTCAAAGTCTAGCGCACATTGGCACTACACTAACTTTCCAATATCAAGATACGAATTTTCAGACATACATGAATCTTTTTCCCCATCTGGTAGTCGTTGAAACCTCCATTGTACAACCTTAAACTGTTACCATGGTTAACACAAAATATCATAAATAGTGCTGTACGGTTAAAAATAAATTTAATGAGTAAAATAAACAAATTTGTAATAAGCAAAAAAATTTTTCTTGACCTCAATAAATATTTACTTAAAATTTTTTTTTTATATTTCTGGTTTGTAGTATAGCTACTTGATGTACTGAAAATGTCCAGTATGTATCACACAGTGTTTGCTTTTCAAATTCAAGGGTTATGACTTGTGTTAATCTACTTTTATCCCGATTATAAATATTGTTATCGTTATTTCGAGTAAGTAAATCTATAAATAAGTTAAATCTATCACACAATTTAAAAAAAACAATTTTTTTGTCACTGATATGATTTTACAAAACATTAGCTAATGAATTAATATATGCATTACAAGTCATATGCTAAATCAGGAAATTGTATTAAGTATCATAACTAAATTAATTACTTATTACACTCTTGATATTACTTGCAACCAGACTTTTTGCTAACTAAAGGTTGTTAAATTGTTAGCTTACATTTGGAGGAAACGTTTTCGTCTTACGACTTCTTCAGTCTCAACCTTTACTTAACAAAAAGTCTGGTTGCAAGGATTATCAAAAGTGTAATAAGTAATTAACAACCAGCTCGTCATGAACAGCAACAAGATTTTGATATTTAAATTAATTAATTTAGATTATTGTCTCTGTGGTGAAGAAAGACAAACTATCAAAATCTTGGATATGGAGGGTGATTTATTAAAGTTTAAAAATGATAGCGTAATTTCAGAACCAGTTACTATGAAAAATTTGTCATTTAAGCTCCCAGAGTTATTAACATAGCAAAATGAAACATTTCAACAGACTACTGTTCCTTCAATCAAATGGTTTCTTTAGTTTTTTTTTTTTACAAATATAATGTTGCTTTTTGGACATTAAACAACGTGAAATAGTTACAAACTCTTAGCTCAACTTGCAATACAGAGTTGACGTTCATATAGAAACATTTGCAGGTTTCGATTTCAGTTCAATAACTGTAAACAACTCAAGTTTTAAACTGCAAACAATTTGCCCATTTATTTTCCAACAAATTAAAAATTCTGTTCTATTTTTACAGAATTGATTATGTGGAAAGATTTTCCGTTTTGAAATAGCAGCATCCATAAGTACTAATAAGTAGCAGCATCCATCGGTTAAATTCGATTTCAGAAGCTTTACTAATCCATATTCTTTCAACTGAAAGATATTTTATTACCTGTAACCATCTACTGTATTATTAAAAGTAAATAATATTACAAGTGAAAAGAATTGTAGAAAAAAATTTCTTACTCAGTTTATGGTCAGTAGTTTTTTATAATTAGTGTATTCTTGTGTACATACGAAATGGACAATAATAGTGGGAGCATAGAATCTAAAGCAAATTTCAGACCATAAGTACTTAATTTGTTTTTACTAATTATAATTACACATAATAATCAATTAACAAATAATAAAATAAGGTACAAAATAAAAAATTGCACCCATAAAAAAAATATGTTTAGTGCTTTAAAAGTGAGAATATTTTTAAAGCGAAATACAACTCAATTGATGCTAGGAATTAATTTGTACCTGCTAGTGTTGGCGGTGTGCATATAATTAGATCACCAATGGGTTAAGTTTTACACAACATATTAACTGCAAACCAGTTTAAAACCAGACAGATTAGTAATTATCATAAAGTGACAAAGATTATATAAATATAATCAATTATTCATTTGTTGAAATTGAATAGTAAACATTGTGTGTATCTATGACAAATTCAAGTAAATTTTACAAAAACAAATATTAACTTCTTTGGTTTATAGGTTCATAATCATACAGACCTGTAATATGAATTGACAACTCTGGTTCCACAGAATCATTTGTTATATTGTAAAATAAAGCTGTTATAGCATCATACTGAGGATCAGGCTTTAAGTCCCCACGAGTTTGAACATGTAGCTCCATTGTTAATATTGTTAAATACTGATGCTATAACAAATTTTTAAAAACATTAATATATTTGAAACACTGAAGTCAATAAAATATGAACAATGCTTACTCATATTTACCAATATTTTTACAATTAATTTACTGCAATACAGTGAAATTAATTCCCAATCAATTTACTCGAGATGTTTCAAAAGTAAGTTACACTATTTATGGCAGCACTGTAAAATCTCTATGTCCATGAGTTGATCGAACGAGCAGTCAGTCTCCAGCCACTATGGGAATTTCACTTGTTCCTGTAGCTGATTCCGAAGTTCGTGGTGTTGTTCATTTTTTAATGGCCAAAAATTAAAATGCACCTTAAATGAATTGCGAGTTGTCATGTGTTTATAGTGAAGCTGTCGTCAAGGCCAATGGTTTCTCTTTGGGACCAGTCATTCATTGAAAGAGAACATTACAAGATGAACAACAAAGTGGGCACCCATCCACTTTCTTCGCTCCGACTGTCTTTGTAGATGTCCAAAAGATCCAAAATTGAACGTACGTTTATATCAATCCAGTATGCAAAGGAAAGAGTCGGGCTTTAACAAAATGTTTATATCAATATGGTATGCAAAGAAAATAAGTTGGGATTTCAAAAAATTTTTATATCAATATGGGATATGCAAAGGAAATGAGTCAGGCTTCCAAGAAATGTTCGTATAAATTTCTATAAACTTATATAGTTAATTTTTAATTGTAGTATTAGGGTTCATTAAAACTCCTATTTTTATCTAATGCACAGAAAAGTATTTCCATGTAATCCAAGATTTCAATAATTCGATGGGGTCTTGGACCTAGATATTTCGAATTATCAAAACTCTATTGTACATCTTTAAATAAAAAAGCTCCATTAAAAAAAAGTAGTATATCTTAATTTTGAAAGAACCTATGTATTAAAAAGAATAATGTTTATAGTAATTTATCAGTTTAACTAGATTGATATTTAAATCACAGCCTACTGATGTTTCTTAACAGATAAACCAATTGGTTTTTTGGCCAAAATAAATAAGTTAAGAAAACACTTGATAGATAAATGTTTGTTCAAAAACCTAAATATATACATCTAAAGAATCCCAAGATTTACTTAAGGTTATTTTACATTTCCCCAAAGTAGTTTCATAAAGTTTAATCTCATAATTATTAATAGTACTAACCAAAAGTGTTAATAGGGTTTTGTGCCTAAGGTTTATAATTGCTAACTCATAGACTTCCAAAGACAAAACTATTTTGTTCCTATAAAATGTGATTAGTAGGTGTACGGACATTGTTTTTTTTTACTTTGATTTCTTATATTGTTTCAAGAAAAAAAAACATTTGTTTTTATTGAATGTTTAGTCCGCTTGACCCTTGTGTTATTGTCTCCATGTTTCAGAAAATCACATGCAACATGTTTCCCATGTCTAACCAATTGCTTTTTTAGCACAATACAATTCAGTTGTGATCACTTGACATATCAAATTTGTGCCGCTAGATTGTTTGGATTGTGAATAATTTAACCAACAATGGGTTCATTATAATTGACTATTGTGCTCTATATTTGATTTTGCTATAAAATGTAAACTTGGTGCTGTTTTAGTTATACTTTACAATTGTGTAGCTATACTCATGGATAATCATTGCTATGTCAATGTAAGGTATATGTAAAAAATTAATGATTTTTAGTTGTGTTTGTTATTACACATAATATTCAGAACGTAAATTCTTTTTCAATAGTTAAAGAAAATAAATTTATTTTAAAATATAGTCTAAAGGATTTTCATTTAGAATATAAAGAAAAAAATTAATTTGAAAAAGTCTGTATTCTTAAAGTTATATATAGCCTATAAAGGAACGTGGAAGTCTAACACCTGAAATTAAGGTAACATCAAATTTCTTACATAAACAAATTTACTATTTAATGTTGTAATTTGTATAAAGGTTATGCAAATTTACATTAAGGTTGTATAACTATTCATTTTCCTTGTAGCCACTAAAATAATCATATTGTATAACCTGCTACATTGTTATATATTTTTTATTATACATAACATACGTACTTGACTAACAACATGTACATCCTGTAAATTCTCCAACGCCATTTTATATCCGCCAGTATTATCAGGAGTTACTGCATCTATTTGGTAACTATTTGAACCAAGTGAGCTTTTTTCATTAAACTGCTTTTGTAGTTGTGAACTAACCAAGGAGTTACCAACATCTGATGCCTATTATTTAAAAATTATTTATAATTATTTATTTATACAGCAAACACTTTTATAACCTACTGTACATTTATTGTTGTTAAATTTTAAGTTTATTTAACTATGTTATTAATTTAATTATATCTAACTTGATTTAATACGAGAAAAATGATATAAATTATGCTACACATTTCTTTATAGAGGGCCATACATTGCAAAAAATGGAAAATGCAATGCAAATTCTACATTATGTTAAAAAAGTAAAACGTTTGAATATTTTTAAAAAATTTGGAAATTTATAAAGCAAAAGTTTTAAAAAATTCAATAAAAGAACAAATAAGTACAATGTGGGAATATATTTTTAAAAGTTTAAAACTATTAATTAGTTAAATACAAGGAGTCAAGAGTATGCGTGAACCAATAGGAACCAAGGTATGCAAGTGGTGGGGCAGGGCTAACAGTATATAAAGAACTCAAGATTTGGCCAAAGAGTACTATTTAGGTTTTGAAAATGGAGTTTATCCGAAATCCGTCAACAAAGGGAAATATTATAATGCTAAGAAAGGCAAAAAAATGTACTTGAATATGTACTAAGATAAGGATTTTACATCTTTAAGTTCTGAAAATATATTGTTTCATTGAATAGGCAGGGTTGTTTATCCAAAGTGAATATCCTCTCAACTAGGAAGAAGAGAAGTGTCTACCTGCTTGTACAAAAGAAAATGTTTCTGAAATAACTACAATCATTACTATATGCTAATACAGAAATAAATTAAGAAGAACTTAAAGTTAAGAATATTGTGTATCATTTAGTTGATTCATGTCTTCTAAACATTTGTCTAATAAACTGAAAATTCAAGACATGTCTACCCATTGTATTTTATGTCTTCAAATTAGTCATGTACTTTATAAATAAATATGGAATGTAGTGATTATTTGAAAGAAATTTCAACAAATAAACATGAGCTAAAGAAAGCTGGGCATTCGAAATATCATTAAAAGTTATTAGACACACAATCATCAGTTTAAGCAGGAATGTGTTGAAGCTAGAAAACATTTTTGTTGACAGGATTTCCATTTAAATTAATTGATTAAGACTATATTATAAGCAAAATACCAAAATTAAAGGTTTATAATGAGCTTTATGGATAACAATAGGCTGGATCTTGCTAAAATAGGATTTGAAGATTTTAACAAAGTTCAGCTAACAGTTGACAGCTTTTATGAACTTGGCATTCGAGCTCAAAATTACTTGGCAAATAGATCTAATGAAGAAAATAATGTTTTGAAAAAATGCTGTTCCTTTTTTAATTCCTTCTATTAGTTTATACTTTCCCTATTTATGTTTTTCAAATTTTCAATTATTAATTAAATACTTTTTATTCATCCACTGAAGTTCAAATACATTTTTTTAAAACTTGTAGTTAATGACACTTGGTGTTAATGCAGTTTTTTTTCAAATATTAATCCATTAGTTAAATTAATTTATGTCTTATATGGGAGAAAAACTTTTTGCAATAGGGAAAATGTATGGAATATATATATATATATATATATATATATATATATATATATATATATATATATACACACACACACACACGAGGTCTGTTCAAAAAATACACGGACTGTTTGAATTTCGCGGCTCTAGTTAGTTTCAGGAGATTTCGCTTGGTGTCGCTAGGTTCGTATAAATCAGCTGATTAAAACGCGGTATTTCAGTCGCAGATATCTTCATTTGTTGACGAGTTACACGCAGTTTAGTAAAGAGTGTTTTTTTCGTTTGTCGGATTTTAAAATGGACAGCCTGAAGGAGCAACGAATTGCTGTGAAATTTTGTGTAAAACTAGGTAAATCTGCAACAGAAACATTTGCCATGCTTAACACGGCCTATGGCGATGTTGCCATGAAGCATACTGCATGTTTCAAGTGGCATGAACGTTTCAAGGGTGGCCGACAGTCGATTGATGATGATGAGCGTCCTGGATGTCCTTCAACGTCAACTGACGACCCACACGTTGACAAAATCAACACCCTGGTGCATGAAAATCGACATCTGACCATTAGAGAGCTTTCTGAAGAGTGTGGGATACCAGTTGGATCTTGTTATGAAATTTTGACCAAAAAATTGAAGATGCACAGCGTCGCTGCGAAATTTGTGCCACTCCTGATGACCGACGACCAAAAAGCCAATCGCGGCAGGGTTTGTCAGGAACTACTTGATCTTTCAAATCAATAGTGATTTCATGGGTGTATAGTTACGACATTGAAACGAAGGTCCAATCATCCCAATGGGTGAGTCAAACGTCCCCAAGACCCAAAAAAGCTCCAAGTTCGGTCGAATGTCAAGGTGATGCTGACAGTTTTTTTTTATGCTAAGGATGTTGTTCACTACAAGTACCTCCCTAAAGGCGCTACAGTCAACCAGATTACCTACATTGAAGTACTGAATGTAGGTTGTTCCATCACGACAACGCTCCAGCTCACTTAGCACTCAGAACTCGTGAGTTTTTGGCCAAACACTCGATCACTGTTCTTCCCCCCCCCCTACTCACCTAACCTTGCTCCTTGTGACTTTTTCTTATTCCCAAAACTCAAAAAACCAATTCGTTGCTCCTTCAGGCTGTCCATTTTACAATCCTGATTTATACGAACCTAGCGACACCAAGCGGATTCTCCTGAAACCAACTAGAGCCGCAAAATTCAAACAGTCCGCGTATTTTTCAACAGACCTCGTATACATATGTATATATTAATTGTAATTATTTAATAAGAAATAACTCAAATTTTTTCCTTATTAGCCTAAGTAGGAATAGGTTTTTAAAAAATGTTTGTATATATTACTTGTTTAAATTGTAAATTAACATTATTTTACACAATTACTTTTCTTCAAACATATCTACTAACCTGCTTGTTATATTTTTGTTCTACAGAGTTGTCACTATAATTTAATTTACTGTTTTCATCACAAGATGTCTCCACATTTTCTTCAGGAACTGGTTGTAAAGATGGTATGTTACTTCTTCCAATCAAAGATGATTTCGTCAAGTCTGGCCTCTTTCTTGATGGTATATTTAAAGGAGTTGATGTTCTAACATCACTTGGCAAGTGAATATCAAGTTCTTGTGGTGTACTTTGAACACTATCCAATGACAGGCCAGTAAGAGGTGTACAAGGTGTGCTCGAAATTATTTCTTCATCACTGGCTTGCGAATTTTCTCCAGGACTTGAAGGTATGAATACTTTCTTAATTTTAAAGTCTAACTTTTCTTTTGGTGTTTTCAAATCAGTAATAACAGATTTTGTTTTTACCCAAAACTTTGCTGCAGCCGTTGTAGGTGCAGGTTTCAAAGGTGCAAGAATAACTTTTCTGTCGCTTGCAAAGACACTTGTAATAATAACAGGCTCCTTGAGTACCTGCGATGTGCCGCAAACTTCTTGAAACTTGACCTTTAACCACTTTGACATGAAATTGAAAGTACCTTGATATTCTTCTAAATCTACACTCGATTTACTTATAACTTTTAGAGTTTTACCACCGACCTCGCTTGCTGCACAAACATGATTTGGATCACTATAAAAAGGTTCTTCGTTTAACACCTCTGCAAATCCCAGCTGTAACATGTTTTCTTTCACGTTTCTGCTTGAAGGTGGATTCATCATAGGCTGATAAGTTTTAATTTTGTTTTTTAAACTTGAAGTTTTACTTTGATCAATTAAAAAGAGTGATTCATTTAAAATCGAACTATTTGGCAAAACAAAGTCTTCAGAAAATGTCCTACCATAAAAACTCAGTATACCTTCGTCATCATCTACATTTTGAATAGTTACATTTAAATCATCAGATTCGGAAATACCTTTGTCACTTTTTATAGATTGTGACAGCCTAACAAAATCATTTGTCGAGCTATTTGAATTACATATATCATTAGAAGAATTCTCAGGCAAAATATCTGTAGGAATTGTTTTTTCATTCTCAGAGTTTCCGGACAATGTCCTTGGAGAAGAATCTTGTGTATCAGATGAATTAGATGCAAATAAATCTATACTTGGCTTCCGACGCATTACAGACAGTTTACGTGGAAAAATATTGCCTGAAATAGATCTTTCTTTGTTTCCATCTTTAACTGATGAGCTATGAGGCTGAAAAGAATCTTCTGGTTTATTTTTGCCACTTTCAATATCTGTTTCTTCTAGTTGAAAATTTAACATTTTTTTAGCTTTACTTTTACAACCACTAGTTATTTTAGTTTTTTCTCTTACTTCGCTTTGGTTAACAACTAATCTGGATTTAATTCCACTAGTAAGACTAAGTTCATCAGAGACCTGGATCTGATCCCTGAAAGGAAGCAAAATGACATGTGTGAAACAAACCCTTTACACAATCTCCAAAGAAACAAATGTAATAAATCAAGAATCATAAATTTGAAGATAATATGCATAATGTTTGTCATACTCAAAAATATTAAATATTACACACCTTGATGTTAATTTTGTTTCTCATGCAGGAAACATTTGTTTGGATATTTAATAATTTCTTGCACTCACCTGATAGGAAGCTGTAATTTTTTTAAAATATTTTTTGGTTTCAGTTGGATTATGTAGTAATGTCACTGATGATAATAACATAGGTCACTTTATAAGAATAAAATCTTAATATCTGAGTTTGTGTATTAGTATAGCTGATCACTTGTAAGCTGGTGTGCAATCGATCGATAAAAAACAAAAATTTAGCCCAATTAAAAAACATTGGTTTTTGTAGTGCCTGTTTCAATTTAAGAAATTGCAGGTGTGGCAGTAGTTTAGAACGCCATGTGAATGATCTGGTTAATATGACAAATCAAATCAAATAATATTTATAGAAGCCTTTCGGGCTTGTCAAATCTAGATTATTGTAATATTAATGCTACACCTCATATTATAATGTCTGTGGAACTTTTTTTGCTTCCTCTACCCTTCCCCCACCTGTGCTACTCTTTCCCCCACCTTTTGAGGTCGTGCACAAGCTTACATGTGAACAGCTATACAGTTATCTATAAATTACCTTAACTCACATGTCAGCACAAACATTAATTATGAGCTAATACAATTAGTATGGAATTTCAGAAGTTAGTTTACTCAGCTAAAGACTACAAGGTAAGAAAATATGAGTAAAAAAAAAACTACATAAAATTTTACACAATTTTTTGGATGAATAAAGAAAACAAATATTGTAAGTAAAAATTTAAATATTTATTAAAGATTTTTTCGAGATTTAAACAGGAATGATTCTTGAGTAAAATATTTAGTTTATTAAACAAAAAGATTTTCTGCTTCAAACAGTTATACATACGAACTCATACACTGGACTTTCAAAAACTGGAAATTTTCAACCAGATTTTCTTATTTTCCCATTATAAAAAAAGTCAGTTATATGTTTTTTTGTTAACACAACCCACAGCTATTTTTCTGAAAATCCATCAATTATGGTTAGCTATATAGAAAATACTTTATAATGTTGTAGGATATATATATATATATATATATATATATATACACATATATATATTTCAAAATATTTCAAAAACAAGAATACTTTAAAAGCATATATTATATTATTCAAAGCATATATGCATATATTAAAAATAAAAGTAATGTAGCACAAACAACATGTAAACAGGCATATTCTTGTTTTTGAAATATTTTTAATTTATGAACTATATTACAAGAAAACATATCACCATATTTAATATATATATATATATATATATATATATATATATATATATATATATATATATATACACGAAGTTAATATATTACTATTGTAAGTAATTTTATCCACCATTAAGTGCAATGATTTTACCTTGTGTGATGAGGCGCCTTTCGGTCACTTGACCATTGTCGAACCACGACATGTGACCGAAAGGCACCTCATCACACAAGGTAAAATCATTGCACTTAATGGTGGATAAAATTACTTACAATAGTAATATATTAACTTCATAAAGTCAGTGCAACGGAAAAACAATGGATAACGTAAAATATCAAGAATATAAATATATCTAAGATTATTTAGATTTTTTGGACTAGGAGACTGACAGACTTACCTTGGTAAGAGTCCACTCTAGTCTTGAAATAGAAACACATAAAAGCACTTAACCAATTATATATTTCAACCACACAGTGGTCTTTGTCAATCAAAGAGAAAACACAAAAAGAAATATGAGAGAATGAAATAAAATAAATATAGGTTGTGATTTATATTTATACAACTTTTTATTTATTTTATTTCATTCTCTCATATTTCTTTTTGTGTTTTGTCTTTGATTGACAAAGACCACTGTGTGGTTGAAATATATCATTGGTTAAGTGATTTTATGTGTTTCTATTTCAAGACTACAGAGTGAACTCTTACCAAGGTAAGTCTGTCAGTCTCCTAGTCCAAAAAATCTATTCATTTATATATATATATATATATATATATATATATATATATATATATATATAATGAATAGTTATTATCCATTCATTCTGCAGTGCATAAAATCGCAGTTCCAATGTTTTGCTAGAATCTCATCTAGCATTGACGAGGTGAAGCCATCAGTTGATGTGCGAATGAAGAGCACAGACAACTTCGCTCATATATAAAGTGAAAATAAGTCCCGCCTATTGACATCAATCTACACACACACCTGACCCAAAAAATTACTCAATTTTTTTTCTTAGCCTTTAAACAAGCAGGAAATGTCTGCCCTGTACAAGCATCACCCTGATTCAGGACATAACATTGATTTCCAGTCTTGCCAGCAAATTGTTCAAGTGGAAAATTACAGGACAAGAATTATATGTGAGACTGTCGATATAGAGAAGCAAGGGTGTCTTAAAACAACACGATACTTTGAATTTGCCTGCAGTGTGGAAATGTGTTACCGATAGATTTTATCGGCAGAAAGTTGAACAAAAGGAAAGTAATGTGTGAAATTGTTTGGGTCAGGTGTGTATGGATTGACGTAAATGGGCTTTCTTTCCTCTATATACAAGAGGAGTTGTCTGCTCTTCATTTCCACTTTAACTGTTGTTGGGTTCACCTTCTAGCGAAATGTCAGTACTTCAATTTTATGCACTGAAAATATATAATTGTATGCACTATATATATTTTTCCATCTGTGAAGGAATACGTATCAGCATTTATACGTATATACAGTTGTATCTTCATATCCGTGGGTAATGGAGTACAAAATTACCACAGTAACGTGAAACTGCGAATAATAAGGACGAGGTGCGTTATCCTCGTTAACACACAAATACTACACCTACAGACATATACAGTATACAGTAATGCATGGACATAGATATGTGCATTGCATATATATATTATAAATACTGTATAATCTTTAAAATATTACAGTACAGTACTCAAGTATTGTTATGTACAGTAGGCCTATTGTGATTACTGCTTGTACTTACAATCACGTAATGTGCTAGCAAGTAGAGCAAGACTTAGCTAATAATAACAAAAGTTTGTTATCAAATGCGATGGCAATTATTTGACTTTGTAAACTTATTTAATAGATCTGTTTAGAGAGTAAGTATGAATAGTAGACTTCAAATTTACACGTTAAAAAAAATCACTATGTATGAGAAGAAGTCTCAAATTAAAGTTAAAAACAAGAAATTTTTAGTCAGAGACATCTTCATCTAGAACTGAAAAAGACTGGGTGGTCGAAAAAGAATGGTCTATTACATTTAGTGATGATGACGATGTTGATGGGACAGAATAATTGATAGTTGGCACTTCTACTTGGAAAAAGATTGGGATAGGGGTTTGTTTATTTTTCTTATCATTTCCCTGAAAATTACTCCATGGCATCCGTAATCATTCTGGTAACTCTAATTCCACGTTCCACAAGTGGGTCGTAATCCATTATTTCTTCTTCCAAACTTTGTACACCAAATATGTTACAGACTAACGATATTTCAGAGGAAAGGAATTCAATGACTCAACAATCAATAACGAAATGCTATAGGCTAAACTATAAACAAGCCTATGTTTATTATTATCTATGTAAACAATACGGTATTGTATAGGGGAAAAAAATGATTTAGACATGACCATTTATGAAAGGACGGACATCAACTATTCTTCGATTTTCAGACTGACAGCATACCGTAGGTAATTGAAACTGTGGATACTGAGGCACAACTGTATAAATTTTCACATTTTTTATAGTAAGATTATGCATGCTATTGACTTCCATAGAGCTAATATTTTGGAGCTATTTGGATATTTGAATATTTTGGAGCTGGGATAAAACTTATTACCCTTCACAAAGAGCTACCAGTTAATTGAACTCATGAATTGTTGTTTAATTTTTAAATTATACAAAATCCCCATAAATCTGGAATTAAATTATAAATGTTGCATACAAATAGGGACATATTTTTAATAATATTTCGGTGGATAGAAATTTATATTTAAACAGAAATATATATATATTTTTTTCATTAATTCACTTGGCAATACTTACTGATAATTTCTCAGCAAACTTATTTCTCACTTGGTAGTGCATTGATTAATGCTGTGAGTCATGGACAAGACTCAGGTGAGTTGTAAATCTGTGGTGTTTTGTTATTCTGCATTGGTTGTTCTTAGAGTAGGCTATTGTTGTGTTCGAATATAGTGTTCAATTGTGAGTTTTATCATTTAGTATGTGTTGTTGCTGGTTATTGTGGTGTTTGTATACAACTGATCCTCATTATAACAAACTAATTGAGGCTGAAGGTTGTCTGTTTTAATGAAAGTCTGTCATTAAGCAAAAAGGTTCTTGTAACGTATTTAAAATGCAAATAAAGCACTGTAAAAAGATGATGAAAAATTGTATTATAAAATTCAATGACAGTGTGAAAAAAATTTGTTTACTTAATTTCAGTAAGTACAATTCTTCAGATTAAAAGCATCTTGAGATTAATAAACAGAAGTCCCTTCAACTCCGGGACTTCTTGGTTAGGTTAGGATATATATTTGTTTACAAAACATTTGTGAACATTTAATAAGTTAGTATTATACATTACTGATAATACATTTACAAATTATAATTATTAGTAGTATTTCTTAACTATTTCAACTCTATTTACAGTTGTCTACCGTCATTTATAGCAAAAATACCACTTGTTACATAGTATAAACAACTGTGCCGACAATGTTAAACTTAGTACCTGTTGAGGACCTATTTCCATGGATAGTGGGTGGTGTGATTTAGCTTCTAAATACAATCCATTATATGCAACATCCTGTTTAATAGGATCCGTTAAAATAAGGTTCTACTCCATTTTCAAATTTTCTGTTGTGTTTAGTTAAAATACTTATAATGCTGTAATACCTTTTTAAAAAAAGCAATGAACATAACATCAAAAACTTCAAAATATATAAACATCACAAAAACCAGCCTTAATTTCCAACAGCCAACAATTTTACATCTTGATATGTTAGATCATCAAAGTTAGATTGCAGCTGTTGTTCTATATTTTTCTGTTTTACTTCTTAAATTAAACTTATTTTACAATTATGTTACTGCAATGGATAATTCTTGACTTGATAATTGTGTTTGAACTGTTGCTGACGATATATTTTACCACGTTCTACCTAAGGAACTCTTTGTCATTATATCCCACTTTCTACTATAATATCAACAGCCATTTCAATATTAAACACTTTCCAAATATGATTGATATTAAGCATTTTAACCCTTTGAGTCTATTTCTGTAATAATTTATTAAGTATTCCAAGGTAATAGCTCTTGAAAGTTTTGATTATACCCTTAATTTAATAAGAAGAAATAATAATATTTTAACATCAACACCTACATTCATTGTGAATGACTAAGTACTATTATCAATTAAAATTACTAATTTGAAAGGAATTTTTTCTCTCTTAATGTGTCTGGAATCAGGAAAAAGCAAATTAGAAAAATATTCATAAAATAAAGGGTCTGTAAACCATCCTAGTTTATTGGGTCTCCACTAAACTGGCAAAAGCAATTGACTATTATTTTGGGTTACAGCAGTTAGTCATTAAACTTGCTAGGCTGGTTCTGTATTTAATGCAACAGAACCTGGTTCAGGGACCCAAAATAACAGGAAACGTGTAGTCTTAAGCTCACTAGTTACAGTAGTGACTTCCGCTGTTAGCAGGCAGTAGACGTGACTGGTGTGAGAGGTTTAGGTTTCGTTGTACATGCTTTTATTTAAAGGCGCTAATATTGTTGTTTAATTGTTGGTTTTTAAGATGAGTGGTTTTCAAAAATAATATTAATCAGTGAAGTTTTGTTTTCTCTTAGGGAAAACTGGAGCAGCAATTGTTTTGTTAGTGTCAGCTTACAAGGAAGAGGCTATAAGCAAAGCTCAAGTCTATGAGAGGTTTTCACGATTTTAAAAATGTCGATATTTCGTTTGCTGACTCGCCTCGACCTAGACGTTCTTCAACTTCAAAAACCGAGGAAAATTTTGCAAATGTTCATTATCCTCTAAAATTTACGAGCTTTTTTGGCTAAATGTTATTAAATAGCTAATATCTGTGGCAACTGAGTAATAGTTCTAAAACAAATAAAGGTCCGATTGCAAAGAAATCATTTCCTTTTTAGATCATACTGGAACTTATTCTCTTATCTCAAGACCTAAGACTAATGTAAAGGTAACAAAATTTTTTTGACTATATGTTTCTTTTGACTAAAATACTTGTAGCGAATTCGACTGTCCCTCATATTTTATTTAAAAGTAAAAGATATCTTCAGAGTAGGCCTAATTACAGACCGCCATCATATTGTGCTTTCAACATGATTCATGTTCTTTACATTTATACTCCAAGTGCAATTCATGTTTATTTGAGCACTCAAAATGAGTAATAAAAATATGATAAACCAGTATGATATGAATATCGAGTCAAAGACATTTATTTTAATAGTCCAACGTTTGCAATTAGTTTGTTGCCTTAATCAAGCTTGTAGAGCTATAACAAAAAAATCCTAACATTTAGCAGTTAAATGAGTAGTGAAGAGGGAAAACATCAAACCTCCTACACATCATAGTTCAAAGGAAGTTTTTGGTGGAATGAAGGGGTTAGATGTTTTGCCTCCTCACTTTACACATTTGAACGTTAAATATAAGGACTTTGTTTTTTATAGCACAACAGGCTCGATAAGGCAAACGACCTAGTTGCCGAAACGTTGCATTACTAACATAAATATTTTTGACTTGATATTCAACTGGTTTATCATTTAATGTTTGAAGTGGTTAAGAAATAAAGTTATACTATATATTAAAAATATTAAATGAAAAATTAAATCTACTGTTTTATTAATAACAAACAATTAATCACTATTTTAAGGTAACAATTTAAACTTGAACAAATTTTATAAACACAATGAGTTGGTAAAAAATAACTTTAAATACTTATTTATTTAATACAGTACAATCCTAATAATTTGTAATGTCAAGGGAGCTCTAATTTATTATAACCTATAGAAAAAAAAAGATTATGATTAATCAAAGTTAAATTCAGGATACCTTCTAATTGAGATTAATTTGAAAATCATCCAAAAAAGAATAATAAAAAAAATATTCAAATATTGGTATGTACAAATAAAAACATCAAATGTCAGTAGTTTTAATTTTCTTTCAAACAATAATTACAGTCATTAATTTTAAAATCTTATACTAATCTTCACTTTTGGTAGGAATATTTGTATATATTCGAGTACATTTTTCTTGATGAAGAAGACACTGATAAAGATCGGCACATAGCGATCGAAAACGTTTTGTCTCAGTAAGTTTCAACAAATTTACTAAATATAAAGTTCGGATAGTCATAAACTATTGTTTAAGTGATTAATAAGATTCACCGAACGTAATGGACTATAAAATTCAAGAATTTAAAAGTTAGTTTCGTACTAAACATTTTTAATACTAGGTTTTTGTAATGCTTTTATGTACAAAAATATATAATAAATGAACTAAATTTTCAAAAAAACAATAGCTAATAGTAATGGCCAGGAAAACTAAAATAACAGGTTGAGAACAATCTACTAAACAATTACTCAGCAAACCAGCCTGCCAAAACACCTGATCTCACATTTAGATCACAAAGAGACACCTGGTTGTAGGACCCACAAGCAGTATCTGGCTCTTGTCTGTCGGGACTTTCATAAATGTGTGATTTCACAGCGAATGTGTTGAAGACAAATTAACCAAAGCCGAAATTACAAGGGATTTCATGTTACATTAGCCAAGATTAGAAAATTACGTGTAAAACGGAAATGGTTTAATTATTTACATAATGTTTAAGAAAATAACCATTGCAAATACCCAAGTACCGGTAATCAACATTAATTAGTTTTAACATATACAGTAGAACCTCATTATAACAGACACTATTAAATCGGATAACGCTTTCAACGGATTGTGTTTTGAAGATACAGTAGATCACGCCATCCGTCAGTACATAGACAAATGCTGCACAGCCCACGTGATGCTTACACGGTCATTTATACCTTCTGTCAAGTGGGATTCCCCCTAAAAATTATGTAAAAACAAGTAATACATAAAAAAAAAAATTTAAGTATATGCCTACTAAAGTTGAAAAAAATTATTTTAATTACTCTAGAGCGTCTTAATTTATGATATTGTGTAGTAACCATGGCAACAGTTTAAAATTGTTTCGACAACAACCAGATGAGGGGAAAAAATTCATATACATCTTTGAGAAATATATTGCTATGATATAATTAAAAAATACGTAAGTATGTGAATACATAAGGGCTTACTTGCTGACGCGTTTCGAAATAATAGTTCTTTTTATGAAGCATATTTACAAATATAATATTTAATTATATTTTAAAGAGTGAATTACAGATGATTACAACATTGAACTTTATATTTCTAGGAATTGGAAAGTTGGCACAGTGTCAAGGAGCGCTATACGTCCGACATGAAGATTCTCAGTTCAAATCTGTCTGGACCCCACAAATTTTATAATTTAATTATTGAATAAATATTTGATAAAAACTGTATTAACATCAATTGTCATCCACTATAGGTTTAAAAAAATGTATCTGAACTTGATTGGATGAATAAAAACGTATTTTATAAACAATTAAAAATTTGTACAAGATATATATCAGGAAAGTGTGAACTAATAGAAGGAATTTAACCCTCAAGGACGCGCGCTGTTGTAAAAAGTACAACAGTTTTAATATTTTGATTCTTGTTGAAACCTGTTGGTAGTTATTTGTTCAAATCACCGTTCTATTCTTCTATTGGTCCCCCCACTACCCTTATCAGTTGTCATCAATGTCTTTATTCTATCAACATAGCCTCAGTGTGCGATTAGTTCTGGTCAGTCATCACTGTTGTACAAAATACAACAAGGCGCCTTCTGACGTTTTTATTTTTTCGGTGCAGTTTTTTTTCTCCACGATGGAACGCAAGTTTTTTATATACATTTTTTTAAAGAATTATGTTATTATTTGTTTTGTTCCACATTTTTATAAATTTTCATATTTTTAGGAGTGAATTTGGAAGATATTCCAAATGTTTTACAGGATCTTTCTGATGAAGAAATTGATAATACTGATTTTATTGAAAGTGATGATGATCTGAGCGACGGTGAAGCTGAAAAAAGTAATCATAACTCAGAAAGTGAATTGGAAAGTGATTGGCACCCTACGTAAGAACAAACGGGAAATTCCATCAGAATTTCTGCCTAATAAAACCAATCAGCCAGGTACTTCCTTGTTTGGGTTCCAGAATGATCGAACCATGGTCTCATATACGACAAAAAAAATAAAGCTGTAATATTGATTTCGACTATGCACGACTCAGATGATGTTGACGAACAAAGAAATAAGCTAAAAATTATATTGCAGTACAACAGAACGAAAGGTGGAGTTGATAGTAATGACCAGCTTTGTGCTACATATAGCGTTTCCCGGAGGACAAGAAGATGGCCAGTTGCATTATTTTTTGCTCTGATAACATTGCTGGGGTCAACTCACAAGTATTTTTTTCATTGGTAAGACCAAACTTTTAATAACTCGATTGAAAGTTAAGGAAAATGTAGAAAACCGAGATGTTGTATAAAATACAACAACGCGCCTACTTACGTTAGATAAAAAGGCGCGTGTGCATGAGGGTTAAAAACATTTATAATATTGTACAGACTTGTTAAAGTATTGACAAATGTTCTGTGCACAAATATACACCCTGCCCTAACCAAAAGGTCACTGGCTTGAAACGTGACATCTTTCCTTAAAACCATTTAAGAATGTTTTCAATCTGAAGACTTGTTAACTAAAGGTTAAAACAATTTTTTTATACCACTGTCATTGATTATATACATTGGAGCAGCCGGAGTGAATATGTCGACTGATTTTTTAGTTGCCATAAATAAAACTTATGCATGTTTTAAATCAGTTTATTTCTTTTTATAAACCTTTTACACTTTTTACTTCGTTTTATTTGCAATTTAACCACATCAAGGTAACTTTTTCCTTTATAGCGGATTTTCATCAAAACGAACAACTTTCAGCCTCATAAGTCTATTATAATGAAGTTTTACCATAATTACAATTTGTCTTAGGAACTATCAGTTTCTTAAGAATAAACAGGATGCAAATTATTAGGATTGTACTGTAACATACATCCTTAATGGTTAAATATAAACAGTATAATTTTACATAGTAATAAAAAATTGTACTATGAATTCTTAAATATGAAAAGGCTACTTGGGAAATACCCTTGTGAAGATTTCCAAATAAATATTATCATTTGTGTTAACACTAATAAAAATGTAGTATAAATTAATAACAACACTGTCATGATTGATCACATTTTTAAAAAAATGATAGAAGTCACTTGTGTTGCACTAAAAAATATACTATGTATACGTACAAATCCATATATCTAGATCTATAACTTATCATCACTCACACAATATCAGTTTCCTTAAGTTTCTTTTCATTTGAAACAGTTTCCTTGCGAACATCTATAAAAATAAATAAACAAATAAAAATACATTTTTACATATAAACACTTTGAAAGATGAACTTCTTGTAAATATTAAAACAATTTAATAATAGAATTAAAATAAAACATCTTATCAAGCTAAAACACTATTTTTTTTATAGATGATTGACCAAAGGCCATATTTAACATTAATGAACAAGTTAATTGTAAGAAAGAAGGTCATTTAAAGCATAAAGTGTTAATAATTCAAGTGTAACAAATATAAATACACAAAAACTTTTAACCTCAAATATATATTTGTGGTTAGAGGTTTTTGTGTATTATTTATTAATAATAAATCACAGTAAATTATTTCAAATCTGGAATAAACTGTCTGGAACAAATACAGTAGAGTCTCGATAGTTGGAGGTTCTAATGAACCCTAATACAGTAAAACACCTCATATCCCGATCATTGTGTATGCACCTCAACCTGATGTATTAATAGCGGGAATAATGGCCAGTCTAGCTAATCATGTGTGTCATCATTGTTTGGTTGATTTGTTTGTTTCAAGAGTTTATTTTCAGATATGTCATGCACAAGACTAGACACTTGTGCAGGGATATTATTTATTGACTGTCAAAACCTACAACTTAAATAAAGAAAGATATTAATGGCCCATTGAGCTTCAGGCATCTAAACATAACTGATACTGACATTCAAACACAACATAACAGTGAGCAGGAGCATAACAACATCAGAATGGGGAGAAGGGAAAATACAGTATTGATATAAACATTTCTTGGAAGCCTGACCTTCCTTTCTATGACATACTGATATAAATATTTCTTCAACACCCAATTCATTTTCTTTGTGGCTATAAACATTTCTTGGATGCCCAACTCATTTCCTTTCAAATTGATAAAATAGAAATAGGCTCGAATTATACCCAAGAGCTAAATATCTAAATATCGGGACTCGGATTTTCGAGACTCTACTGTACATATAATACAACATGTATTTGTGTGAAACATATTATAACACTTACTTTCCATGCTAAATGAGAACAGCCATTTCAGACACATCCCTTTATCAACTTGTACCAAAACTGACCTCTTGGTTTTATGGATAGGATAGGATGGGAAACCAAAGTATGTAGTTTCCTAATAACTAAAAAAAATATCTAAAACATGTTATTATCATCTCTCAAAAAATGAATTAAATTATTTCATAAAATAACTTTTTTTATTCCTTACTTACATAATAATAATAAAATTACACTTTTGCTATTATTGCGACCAGACATTTGTTAACTAAAAGTTGTTAAATTGTTAACTTACACTTGGAGGAAACTTTTTCCTCTTACGACTTCTTTAGCCTCGTATTTTTGCCGCTAGGAATGCTGCTGTTGTGCTTCCTCGGTACCATTTTTTTGAAAGTTAGAAGTGATGTGATCGAAAAGTATGTGTGATCTGTGCCGTGTTTGTTCATTTAAGATGTCATTTTTATGTGTGTTGCTATGTCTATATATTTCAAACCGTTCTAGTGTGTTTATTTTATGGCCTTTGTTGCATGTGTGGAGGATACTCATGTTATTTTCTATACTTTTGCATGAGTGTTTAGTGTCCATGAGGTGATTTGCGAAGGTGGATTCAATAGTAGTGTGCACTGCCCTTTTGTGTTCTTTATATCTTTCAGCGAAAGATCTGCCTGTTTGTCCAATATAGAACTTATTGCAGTTGTTGCATTTTAGTTTGTATACTCCTGGATTATTGTTATTAATGCTGTGTCTGATAACTGTTTGACTTTCATAAGTTGTTCTGCAAGCTACATTGTAACCTGCTTTTTTGAATTGTTGCGCTATCTTATTTGAGTTTGTTTATGTGTGTAAGGATGATGAATTTGTTTGTGTTCGTGTTTTTGTTGTTACTGTTTTTGTTAAGAATTTTTCTGTGTAGTTTGTCTATTAAATAATTGTCATATCCATTTTTGTAAGCTAAATATTTGATTGTGTTTAGTTCCTCTGTGTAGTTAGTTGTGGACATAGGTATTTTATTTAGTCTGTGTAGTAAATGTTTGAATGCTGCTTGTTAAACACAATCAAATATTTAGCTCACAAAAATGGATATGACAATTATTTAATAGACAAACTACACAGAAAAATACTTAACTAAAACAGTAACAACAAAAACACAAACACAAACAAATTCATCACCCTCACAAATAAGATAGCGCACCAATTCAAAAAAAGCAGGTTACAATGTAGCTTACAGAACAACAAATAAAAGCCAAACAGCTATCAGACACAGCATTAATAACAATACCAACACATACAATAACCCAGGAGTATACAAACTAAAATGCAATAACTGCAATAAGTTCTATATTGGACAAACAGGCAGATCTTTCACCGAAAGATATAAAGAACACAAAAGGGCACTGCACACTACTATTGAATCCACCTTCGCAAATCACCTCATGGACACTAAACACTCATGCAAAAGTATGGAAACTAACATGACCATCCTCCATACATGCAACAAAGGCCATAAATTAAACATACTAGAACAATTTGAAATATATAGACAGAGCAACACACATAAAAATGACATCTTAAATGAACAAACACGGCACAGATCACACATACTTTTCGATCACATCACTTCTAACTTTCAAAAAAATGATGCCGAGGAAGCACAACGGCAGCATTCCTAGCGGCAAAAATACAAGGCTGAAGAAGTCGTAAGACGAAAATGTTTCCTCCAAGTGTAAGTTAACAATTAACAACTTTTAGTTAAAAAATGTCTGGTCGCAAGTAATAGCAAAAGTGTAATTTGTAATTTACAACCAGCTCGTCATGAACCGCAACAAGATTTCGATATTTAATAATAATCTTTACTTTTATAGTAAAACCTAGTTAAAATAAACAAATTAAGCCTGGAACTGATCTGGGTTAATTGTAACAAGATATTTATAAAGAAAATGTTATTGCCTGCATAACTTAAGCATATAGTTTCTTGGTCAAAAGGTGGCAACAACCGTAACACAAGAATAGAAATAAAAGACTGTTTTGTGAGGCAAGTATAACATTTTACTCTCCTATGGCAACGTTTCGATAACTAGAATGTTATCATCTTCAGGCCCTTGTTATTGCATAACGGTTACTACTGACATTAAATCAGGTTTACCGCAGAGTATCTTGTTTTGTTATGTTTGAGTCTGCACTGAATTCATACCTGTACTTTCATTAATGCAAACATAAATTCAGATATCAATGAAGTGGCCACAGACTCCCACCTCGTCAAATGACATCGAGTTTGACTGTTCTTGACAAGCTATGGAAGATGTATAAAACCTTTTAATATTTTATTAGATGAAGTTCATCAGTCTTTTTACAAATGGTGGTCCCCCTCTCTTCCAAAACACATTTCTCTAGCCCAGATAGTTATTCCAATCAAAAACTTTATATCTCAGTCAACTGAGATACAGGCTATCCCTATATAAGGTGATTTAAAAAATTTAAATATATGCAAACATTATTTTATTAAATGTTAGTTTATTTATACACAAACAATACATTTTTAGAGGGAAAACTTGACAATCTAATGTGTTTGTTTGAGAGGTTTGCCAATTCACACAAATTTACAATTAGAACCACAAACCGTTTCAATTAATTCCTATTACCAAAACTTTACTGTACTGACTTAGAAGCTGACATACAACTTTTTACTTATCATACATATTTAAATCTCCAAGGCCAGAAACCATTGACCAAAAGAGGTCATGAATACTGCCCAAGAAACATTCACACATACCAACCACACTCCCCGAGAGTACAATTACACTACTAAAAAGCCAAAATATAATACAGCTTGCATAAGGAGGGCAGGCTGTTAGTGCTAATGAGTCAATCAACGGCAAGTGTGTGTTTAGCATTCAACAAGTTAAGAATAGAACAATCCCTCTCACCATCTAACTACACTAAAGAGATCAAATTCATCCCTGTAGCCAGATCTTCTGTTGAGTTTGAAACTTATTAATAACCAGAGTAACTTTTAACCCATTGCAATTTACGAACTAGATCAGCTAGGTAGAACAATTTATTAGTAGCGGGTATAAAGACTAGCCCAGTTAGTCATGATTGCTTTAAGAAAGTTTATTTTCTATGCCATGCATAAGACTAGACGTCTTTGCTTTCTAAGGGATATGTATCAACTCTTGAAACTTACAGCATAAATACAGATATTTAGGGCCCACTAACCTTCTATCAGACATCTAAACATAATAGAACATTTCAGCAGTTTTTAAGTCAACTGGAATGAGAAGCTCAGTATAGCTTTTACTCGGTGTTGGTTAGTAGCTGATATTGTAAAAATGTGTAAATATTTTTTATAATAGGTTTATTCTTGTATACATACAAAATGAACAATAATAATGGGAGCCTAGAACTTAAAGCAAACTTCAAAACGTAAATAACTTTCAATTTGTTTTTACTAATTAAAATTACTCGTAATAATAAATTAACAAATAATAAACTATAGGACAAAATAATGAAAATAACTTGCACAACTATAAAAAAAATGTAAAAGTTAGTGCTTTATGAGTGAGAATATTTTTGTAGTGATATAACTCAATTGATGTGAGGAACTAATTCGTGTCCACGTTGGGAATCTAATTACATCCACAATAGGTTAAACTACAGAAATAGATTTTTTTATTTGATTGTGTATTTCGAACTGTGGTATTTCCATTACAGTACAAAAAAAACTACAAACTTTTCTCAATTTTTTATACAGTGCAGAATACTGTATTGTCCGTATATATAAGTAGTAATATGTTATAGTATATATTTGAATTTATACTGAAAAAAACACAATAAAAATGTTAAAATTTACATTGATTTGGAAGACTGGCCTTGAGCGGGAAGTGTGTGGTAAGCCCGAAACGTAACGCTTCGTAGTATAAATATTTACATAGCGCCATGAAGGCCACGAGTGTCCAACAACATTATAAACCAACAAATAAACCAGTTTAAATGAATAAACACACTAGAAGTCAAAATATTATTATGTTTTGTCTAGGGATGGGCCGATTCCTAAAATTTTCGATTCCGATTCCGATTCCGATTCTAAAATTTTCCTTTCGATTCTCTATTCTTTACTCGATTCTCGATTCTTTCAAGTTATATTAGCTTACATGCTAGTTCTCTAATAATTAATTTAGTTAACATCTTGGTCATATGGCAAAACCTTTTAAAAATTCCGTTTTAATGTAATAGGCTACACAAAACCTTCAACCGTGAGAGTGATATATATCTATAATATAATTTATTAAGGTTAAGTTTCGGAGGAATAATACAGTGTTTCTGTTATCCGTCTATTCGCTCAACCGTCATGGCCACGGTTCCGACGGTGACGGTTAATCAAGTTTTTACTGTACTTTTTTGTGTTTTGTTCTGACATCTATAAATCAGTGGCAGTAAGACACGTGGGTGAGAGAGAGAGAGAGCAAAAGAGAGTATCGAACCCACTCTAGTGAGAGAGAGAGAGACGAGCGATGTCAAACGATCAGAAATGGTTTCGATCTTCATTGCTGTTGCTTCATAAATAATAATATTTTCGTTTACTTTAACCATTTAATTCATTCAAATCAACTAATACATAAAAAGACATAGTTGGTAATTAATTATTTTTCCACACATATATAATAAATTTTGTTTGGTAATAAATTACTCCACACGCATATTTTAATAGTTAACAAAATAGGAATCGGAATCGACACTTTTATGAATGAAGAATCGAGTATCGACGATTCCTCGATACCACCTAGAATCGACGATTCCTGGAATCGAGAATCGGAATCGGCCCATCCCTAGTTTTGTCATTACTTAACACGTTCGCTGCGGCGGAACTTGGGGCATACCTTGTACCGGTCCTGAAATTTTTGTTCTCAATTTTTGTATTTAATTTAATGAAAAAAGACAGTTTTCAGAAAAAAAAATAATTTCAATGCTTTTCAGGTGATAATACGAAGTCATAATTTTCAGAAGCCAATAGGCTTCCGCAGCGCTGCTAATAGGTCACATTGTAAGAAAAATTTTACTTATGACTATTTATTGTCATATATCGTAAATAATAATTAAATATATAATTTATCAGAAGATGAAAAACATTTTGAATGCTTTTCAGCTAATATTATGACGTCACAGTTATAAGAAGCAGATAGGCTTTCACAGTACCGCTAGAAGATACCATTGTAAAAAAATTACACTGCATCAATGTCATTGGACTCATCACCGGAACTAGTCTCGGAGTAGTCACCAACATCATTCAAAACACTATTTACATTTAAAACCATGTCCCTAGATGTACCAGCCATTATTTTACAGAGATAAAACACTAAAACTAACACTATTTATTTACAAAAACAGATGAATAATATACCGTCCTTTGATAAGCGAAATGCGAAACTATTGCTACACAAAAACCACACGTACACACCCACCACGCTGCGAGAGAAACAGCAAACTAAAGCAATAGCTGCAGTCGTAAACCCGACATGTAACGAATATGGATGAGAGAAGCCTATAGGCTTCCGCCGCGCCCGAGAAGCCCCCACTCGGGAGCCGATAGGCTTCCGCCGCAGCCAACGTGTTAAACAAAAAGTACAACAACAACAATTTTGTTTGAAGGTTATCGGAAAACTGGTTAGCAGTCAATGCGTTAATTTAAAGACTACGATTTTAAAAAAGTACACAAACCTGTAAAATGTGATGACAGCCTTGTAAGGTGTACTTTAAGCTCTGGTAGAGAATACTTTTGTTTTAGTAATCTCTTATCACAATTTTTAAAAGAAGTACTTGGTTCTGACTCTTCACTGGTTTGTAATAAAATATTGTTATTTTTTGAAATGAATGATTTGTTCAATGTTTTTTCACATCTAGGTAAAGACACAAAGCTATTATCACAAGTAATATAATCTTTATCTTCAACAGATTTCACTTGCACTGTACTACAAACTTTTATTTCCTTGACTCGTTCACTCTCTAAAACTAGGTTTGGCTCACTATCTTTGGAAAAAAGTATTGGAGGTATTACGTTTTTACTTTTGGCGTTATAAGATATCTGTTCATTTAAATTTGTAATAGTGGCAGAAGTTGAGGGTTGAACACTTTTGGACTCATCAGAAAGGGGTTTAGTGGGTTCAAGTTCTGATTTTAGGTTACAACTTGTCTCATTCCTTCTAGAAATATCACTCGAACCTGAATTATATTTTTCTATAGAGTGTGTAATTTTAAATTCTGAATTTCCGTCTTCAGACGACAACTGCATTTTTTTTCCTTTCCTACTTCTACTTGCCATTTGTTCAGCTACACTGTTTCTAACTAACTTTACGACAGCTGTATTCAACTTCCAATCTGTGGAAGTTGTTTCTGCTGACTTTTCAGCCTTTGGGGACTTCTTTATTTGAATATCTAATTTTTTGTAACGCTTAGTTGGTGTTTCTGCCTTACTACTCAACAACTGTTTTTTCAAACGAGTTCTTGTAGTATTATTTTCTTCGGAATTTACACTTTCGTCAGACGATGAAGACATGCTATCAACAGTTCCATCGAGAAATTGTATGTGGGAAGGTTTTGATGTTTGTTTACATTTAAACCTGATTTTTGACTTGCTTATACTACAAATTATGGTTGGCCTATTGCTGCTTCCAATTTCTGGGTCTTCTGATTTTACTGTATTATGAATGGCACTGAATGGAATAATTTTAGTATGATCGATAGATTGTTTTTCAAGAGCTTTAATCTGTTTGTCTGACTTATGCACCCTACTTTTGGTATTACCTTCCAATTTTGGTTTTTCTGTCATGCATTTTAAACTTTTATTTAGTGCTAACTGTGTTCTATTTTGTGTTGCCTTATTTTGTGACATTTTATCTTTGCAAACTTTAAATTTCTTATGTATTTTTGTGTTATCTAATTGTTTAGGTTTTGTGACATGTTTGATTGGGTCTATTTTCATACATTCATAATTTTTTTCTACATAATTTTGGTTGGTATTTTCTGATTTAAAATTTTTTAAATCAATACTTTTTTCATCTTGTTCTGAGTCCTTTATTTTTTTATTTCGAGAACTTCTTATATTATCTTCTTCATTATACTGTAATACTATCTCATTGTTTTGTTGCAATTTTTTTTTTATATTCTGATGCTGATTTTTTCGTAGTTTTCTTTTTTGTATTACTTCTTTAACCTGTATATCTTTTACATCATTTCCCTGTGCATTTTTTTCTGTTTTTGCATTATAATTATTACTTTTGTTAACTTTTACTTTCTTTATAGCTTTTCTATATTTAAGATATTTTTGTTTACTGCTACGAGTTTCATATTTTCTTATTTTGTATACAATGTGGTTCCTTTTACTTGACACTTTAATATGTTTTGTATTCAAATTTTTCGGTTTATGTTGTACTTTATTAGATTTTTTTCCTTTATCATCTGAATTGATCTTATCTCCAGAACCAGAATTAGTATGAATTCTTATTTTTCGTTTTATTCCTTTATTGTAATAATTGTTCATCATTTTTCTTTTCTTTTTTATTAATTTTGTTTGATTACTATTCTTACCATTATCTTCTTGTATGGGGTCTGAATCACTCTGTAAATTAGGTAGTACTTCGGTTTTTACATTGACATTTTTTGAGTTGTTGTTCAAAGTATCTAAATTTGTTTCTAAATTTTTCATTTCTTCGAAAAAAGAAGGGATCATTTGTGAATAAGAGTTATTATTAGTCACGATATTCATATTTCCATGACTATGTTTATCATGTTCTAATCTTTTCTTTTTTTTAGTACACGGATTAATTTCAGAAGATAATTCAGTTTTACTTTCAATAAAAGGGTTTCTCCGTTTTTTATTATTTTTCAATAAATTTTTATTTTTTACATCAAAAAGACCAACATCATTTTCACAATGTTTATATTCTTTTTTACAAAAATCTTCACTTTGTTTTACTATCTTCTTCAATATCATTTTGGATTTATTAATATTTTGTTGACAATCATTTTTAAAGTCTTGTTCTTGAGTATTATTAATATAATTATTTTCCACAATATTGATTCTGCCCAGAATATCTTTTATTTTATTATTAGAATGTTTATCCTTTTCATTTTGTATCTTGTCTTTATCAAAATCAAACTTGGTATGTTCACATTTACTTACTGAACTTCGCAAACATTTGTTATCTTTTGAATCTGATTTATGTTGCCTTTTTACTTTTTTATTTGGCAGAATTTCCTTTTTAGTATTACCAAGTTCGTTTGCCATGTTTTCTTTTACTAACTCTCTTATGCTTATTTCTTCCACAATATTTGTGTTAATTTTAGAACTAGATATTGCTAAAATGTTAGGCTGTTTCTCTTCTTCACACTCTAATATGTTTTTATCAATAAGGACACTACTTTTTTTATTTTTGCTTACTAGAATTTTTGAACATTTTATATCATTTAGGGTTGGTTCAAATTGTTTCTTTGGTTTTTTAGTTGACCGAATTTCCTTTGTAGTATCACTAGGTTTGTCCTGTCTGTTTACCTTTACACACTCTCTTATACTCATTTCTTTTTCAATATTTTTATTTATATCTGGACTAGAATTTATTAAAATATTAGGTTTAAATATTTCAGTAGAAAAAGGTCTTGAGTTAAGATTTTCTACTTTGGTTTTCATCTTTTTTTGTTTAAGAGCCCTTTTATTCTCTATGTTTGAAGGGACAGTAGATGTATTGTTCTTCAGTTGTAACCTTTGTAATGAAACAAAACATTTCTTTAATTTATATTCATCAAAACAGGTTGGCAACCGGTTTTCTTTTTTCGTTTCTTGAAATTCAGTGTCTTTTGTCAATGAAATATTGTTTTTTGGTAATTTACTAACTTTTTTAATTTTCTCAGAGGACAAACCTACTCTATTGGATTCACAAAACGTTTCTAAATTCTTCAACTTCTTCAAATAAGCTTCCACATTTTCTCTAGTTACATCAAACGCAACTTGAGTTTTTACAAAAGATTGTTTTTTTATTAATTTTACTGTTTCTCCTTTGACAGGAAATTTAAATTTAAGTTTTAGAGGGCCATATTTTTTAATAGTCTTTGAACTTTTTTTCCTTATGGATGCATTGCCTTTCTTCACTTTTTTTAACAGACTTCTCCTGAAACATAAAGTGTTAGTGTTAAATGACTGAATACTATTAAAACCGACAACTTATATGACATGCAAGTTTTATATCAAATTTTAGTTCAAATACTTGTCACGCCATTCTACCATAAAAATTTATTCAGAATTCCATATTTTATAACATTTTTAGACTGAATTAACTAGGTTTACCTGTACCAGTTATACTAACCATTGCATTTAAAAAAAAAATTTTTTTTAATTTTTTTTTCCAGGCGAAAAACCTATCAAGGTTACCATTGCCTAACTAAAGTTTTATTTTAAATAATTGTGACAAAATAAAACTAACCTAACTAAACAAAATAAAATAAATGTTTAATAATAATTGTAACTAAAACTAAAGAAACTAAAATTATACATAATTTAAATATTATTAAATAGATTCAGGTGGCGTAAGAAAGCGATGACACGGTCGATAGCCGTGACATCGTCTCTTAAAACCACCTTTAAACTACCTCGAAGATCGTAACGTATATACAAATCGCTCAACTCATCACAATCAAGCAGAATATGCTTGATTGTAATATTACTTCTACAAAACTGACATAGTGGTGGATCCTCATGTCGCATCAACCATCCACGCGTTAACAAAGAGTGGCCGATGCGAAGTCGAGTAACCACCACTTCCTCCCTACGATTCGAACGAACTGATGTCCTCCATGGCCGGATGGTATTTTTGATGTCCCTCAGGTTGTTTCTATTTACATTTTGCCATTCTTCATTCTAAAGAGAGAATAGTATAGTTTTAACATTGCATACAAAATCTGATGCCATCACACGTTGTGTAGATGGTACCATACTTGTAGCTAATTTTGCACCTTCATCTGCTTTAGTGTTTCCAAATATTCTGCAGTGACCAGGCACCCAGAGAAATGACACCTCGATACCCCGTAATTGGAGCCTGTGTATTGAGCACAAGAGTACAAGAGGTTGGTCTCCAACCAATGGGTTCTTAGTGTACATTTCCTGATTAGCCTGGAGAGCACTTTTGGAATCAGAACATACAAGATATTTAGATGTTGCAGACGGAATTGATCTTAAAGCTTGGAAAATTGCATAAAGTTCTGCAGTAAAAACGCTACAGGCTGAGGGTAAACCATAAGTGAAGGTTTGTCCTTCCATATAAAATGCACAACCTATCCCATTGTCCAGTAAAAATCTTACGCCCAACATGAGGCGCAATATATATTTTCTAATTAATTCTGAATGAGTGAGAGTTGTAATTTATCAGTATGCTCAAAATTCTCACAATTTTAAAATACTATTTTAAAATTATTAATGTTGTATTCTTAGATGACAGCATAAATGGTAGTAGTTCACTATAAATTCAAAAATGTTGCAATAAAGTGTACAAAGTAATAATCTCTTCCCACTTGAGTCACACATGCCTTGAATAACCAATATGCAAAGCTTCACAAATTTCAAAATATTTACAGGTAATTAACACTTTGTTACCAAATGGCGCAAATATGCAACATCTTGTTTTACTTGACAGACTGGCAGTAAGACTTCGATCTTTCCACACAGTTAAGTTAATGTGGGTTTGGCCTTTGTTACAGACAAAAAGTGGAATGTTGTTATAATAAGTTATTATACTACATAAAAACCCTAGACATATGTTTGTAGAATGTATATTTTTGTTTTTGCTGTTTTTAGGTTTTTTTGAGAGCCGTTCGGTCTTTAGCATGAAAATCCTGTCATAGACCGAGCGTCCCACATAAGAACCATTACAAAGGCTTATATCAACAAACACCCAACTAACCCATCTCGGATAGTCATGCTAGACAGATTTGTATCAAAAGAATACAGACAATATAAATATTATTGTAACAGAGACAAAATATGTTTACATTTGAATTCCAAATACTGTACAGATTATTTACAAAAGCTACCATCATTTGTGAGACATTTACATCTTTCTAGATAAATGTCATTAGGAGTAAACCTAGTAAAATGTGATCATTCAAAACAAAAACTGTCGCAGTGGCACAAAGAAATAAAAAAATGATTAAGTTTGATTTGATCCTAAAAATAATTTTTTTTTACATAACTATTGTGAAACTAGAAGTTCAGGATTACAAGGAAATATAAGAAAGAAATAGTTTTTATTAACATTTCTTTGTAGAACTATATTACGTTTTAAAATAGTGACACATTTGATTTGATCCTAAAAATTCACCTAAAAAAACTGAACAATTAGAAAAGGTGCCTCATCACACAAGGTAAAATCATTGCACTTAATGGTGGATAAAATTACTACAATAGTAATATATTAACTTCATAAAGTCAGTACAACAGAAAAACAATGTAAAATATCAAGAACACACATATATATATATATTTAGGTTAGTTTTGGTTGGTAAAGATTATTTAGATTTTTTGGACTAGGAGACTGACAGACTTACCTTGGTAAGAGTTATTTCAACCACAAAGTGGTCTTTGTCAATCGAAGAGAAAACACAAAAAGAAATATGAGAGAATGAAATAAAATAATTGTAATTGAATTACAATAATAAATAATCCAAATAATTGGATTACAATTATTTTATTTCATTCTCTCATATTTCTTTTTGTGTTTTCTCTTCAATTGACAAAGACCACTGTGTGGTTGAAATATATCATTGTTTAAGTGCTTTTATGTGTTTCTATTTCAAGACTACAGAGTGGACTCTTACCAAGGTAAGTCTGTCAGTCTCCTAGTCCAAAAAATCTATATATATATATATATATATATATATATATATATATATATTTATATATTAATTTTTTTTTTTTTTTTTTTTTTCCCCAATAGCCTTATCTCTTTTCCTCTGACAGACTTATATAAACTATAATCACCCATATGCTCATGGAAACAATTTATATATATATATATCTTTAATCTGTGCATCTGTGTCATCTGATTTCTACTCTACACAATCTGTGATTACAACTTATATTTATTTTATTTCATTCTCTCATATTTCTTTTTGTGTTTTCTCTCCGATTGATAAAGACCACTGTGTGGTTGAAATATATCATTGTTTAAGTGCTTTTATGTGTTTCTATTTCAAGACTACAGTGTGGACTCTTACCAAGGTAAGTCTGTCAGTCTCCTAGTCCAAAAAATCTAAATAATCTTTACCAACCAAAACTATATATATATATATATATATATATATATATATATATATATATATATATATATTATTTCATTCTCTCATATTTCTTTTTGTGTTTTCTCTTTGATTGACAAAGACCACTTTGTGGTTGAAATATATCGTTGGTTAAGTGCTTTTATGTGTTTCTATTTCAAGACTACAGAGTGGACTCTTACCAAGGTAAGTCTGTCAGTCGCCTAGTCCAAAAATCTAAATAATCTTTACCAACCAAAACTAACCTATATATATATATATCTTTTACGTTATCCATTGTTTTTCCGTTGCACTGACTTTATGAAGTTAATATATTACTATTGTAAGTAATTTTATCCACCATTAAGTGCAATAATTTTACCTTGAGTGATGAATGATGGTGGATAAAATTACTTACAATAGTAATATATTAACTTCATATATATATATATATATATATATATATATATATATATATATATATATATATATATATATATATATGAAGTTCTGTATATATATGTTGAAGTTCTATTTTTTTTAAACTGATACCTACCTGCATCTGTTGTCCTCATTAGTTCCATTAACATTACTTTGTAGTACTGCAATGTCTTTAGCGGGAGAGTCTTGCTTAGTTGGTATATTTTCTTCAAGAATATCAGGCAGAGGAGTTTTTCCTACCTCTTCATCAGAGTGAAGAGACTGAGCTCCTTCGGTGCATTTAACATAAACACTTTCTTCACATTCTGGTAAACTCAGCAGAGGCACAAGATTCTCTGTAAATTGTAAGCTTTTTTCTGTAAAGTCTGTTAAATCGCTCTCGATTCCGACCAAAAATTCACCTTTCCTACTGTCTTCCAGTTTATTGTTTTCACTCAATCTGGACAGTAACAAATCAATAGATTCAGAATTGTCTATCTGTTGTGATGCCATTGCATTATTCCACGAACAAGTAAAACTATCTTTGGATGTATACAGTGATGTTTCATCGAAAGAAGAAGTTACAGACTGACTCATGAAAGACGGATCTCCTCTAAGTACGTGATTGAAATTATTTTCCATATCGATTTTAACCACATCTACATTTTCATAGCCATCAATGCCAGAACTTTCAACAAAATTTATAGATTCGTTAGTATTGGAAAAAACCTCATCACAACAATCAACCTCCTTTCCAATACCTATAACAGGCCACATTGATGGTGACTGCATGTCTTCATTGACCTCTATCAAACTGCTGCAGTCAATGTCATCAATAATCTTCATTTCACACTCTTCTGAAAAATTTTCCACACAACTTAGTTGTTTATCAGTTTTATCTGAATCATCAGTGCCGTCAACTTGAGGAATATCTTCACTGTTGGTTAATCCCCAATAGTTGTCATTACAACTTTCTACATTTCTGTGAACAAAATTTTTATTGTTAAACAATTAATCTTATAAATTGTTGCAATAGACAAATTTAAGTAAGAACACTACTAGTTATAAAATATATTGTTAAATACACAAAAAATATAACAAAACAAATTTTACTAAAAAATTATATGATTCAAAACAGAAAATAAGATTTAGTAAATATGTAGGAGACCTTTGTCAGCATTTTCCATAAAATATACAGCAGAACTTTGATTATCCAAGGAAATATGTCTTACTTAGGTAATAACGACTCTATTAACAATTGAGAGGGAAACGAATGATAAACTGGCTAAGCGAATGAAAATATTGTTCATATGTATATATATATGTGTGTGCCTGTGTGTGTGTGTGTAAATGTGTGAGTGTTTGTGTATGTGTGTAAATGTGTATGTGTGTGTGTAAATGTGTTTGCGTATGTGTGTGTGTGTGTGTGTGTGTGTGTTGTAGGTGTATCTAAAAAAAGGTAAGTAGATAGGATAATAGATGAAAAAAGTCAAATGAAAATAAAACAAAAGTACAAAATGAAAAATTACTTACATAAATTACATATTTCAGTTAAAAAAGTTATTTCTTGAAGAAGTCCATTAGTGTTTTCGGTTTAATAGAACACTTCTTTTCCACCATTCCATGTAATTTTCCTAACAGTAGGTGTGTTGAAATCGTTTCTAACTGTGGACCTAAGTACTCAATGGTTTTTTTCTTTTGCTTTGCATCTTTGCTGTGGAAGATTTCCTCATCTTCGATTTCAATGTATTCATTGTCACTTTCTTCAGGCTCTAGATTTACTACTTCTACAATCATCTCATCTGTGACTTTGAGTTCATCTATGTCGGTCCTCTCAGCCTTCAACATTTTCAGCGAATGTTTCAGCTGCCAATCTTTCAGCTAGATGTGCAAGGCTGAGGTCGTCTTCATTGCCATTCTTTACAAGCACAGTTTCTTCATACTGACTTCCACTACGACTTCTGAAGAGTAGAAATTTCCCCTTGTTTCATATCTGAGCTGACATAGACAACAAACTAAATGGCAAACACTAATTTGCAATTAATAGGATGAGAAGTATCCGAGGAGCATAATGCTGGGGCTAATAAAATTAATTTTTGCTGGATGTTGTGTGTAAATGTTATATTCGTAGGAATGTGTGTTGAAAGAAATGTTAGCCTGTTCTTGTTTGACTAGAGCACCATAAGGTACCCCTTTTATTAGAATAACCTAGTCCACTCATTACTGGAGTTTAAAAAAAGTACTGAAACAATCGAGAAAAATTCTGGAAACTTTTAAATTTCTAGAAAGATATATTTTAAAAAATACAAATGAAATAATGGAAGTTTAAAGAACAAACCATAGATTTTTGATAGCACACATTAGTTATTTTTATTTTTTCAGGCAGTAATAGCCTGAAAGTTTTTTACTTATAAAAATATCTATATACTTAGTAATTTATCTTGTCAATATATTACATCAAAGAATCTAAAGTAAATTAACTACAGTAGTCTCTCGCTATTCGCGGGTTTGATATTCGCGATTTTGCTTACTCGTGGTATTTCCAATAGTATATTTTTGTAAAATCTGTAGTGCATATCATTAACTTGAATTTGGTTTTTAACTTCAAAAGTATCTATTTTTATTTATAGTCTAAAAATAGTTCATTGGTAAAACATAATACGAAAGTTTGATAAAAATAATTTTAATTTCTTATAAGCCTTTATATTTCCGTTTAGTTTAGGCTACATGCAGTAGGCCCTTGCAATTTGCACATATTTCCCGCCAATATGTGTGGCATTTTAAAACAAAGTCAGTATAGTAAAGACTGTGCAGGTTTTAGGATAATCTGTTCTTGTCTTATTTATTTTGTACAGTACTATAGTTATTTATCGCAAGGATATCTGATTATTCTCCAAACATCCATTATACTGTACACTAATAGGCCTACTACTCAAAAGATAGGTATACCTTATTTGTAACAATCTTTTAAATGGCATTATCGTCAATAAAATTATCATATGAGTGCATGTTGGAAGAAAATGGATCATCCATACCTGGATCAGTCAAAACAAGTGCTGCATACTAATGCTCATACTAATGCAAAAGCAAGACCTTAAAAACACAGATTCTTTAGACTCAGTTGACATAGAAGATGAATTGACGGTTAGAAACTTGAAAAAAGGCCTTAGTTTAATTGAGCAAAGGTTTTGGAAAACATACACTCCATCAATGAGGGAATTTCTGCCAAAAAACCATACAAAATTAGGGAATTACGAGGAAATTCTGCATGAGAAAAAAAAATCTTCTATTTGTCAAACGAATTTACTACATTTTATGAAGCCTATGTCAAAATAGCTTCTTCTGTATTCTGCTTCAAAATGACTTTCTTGCAATATGTATGTAGGCCTATATAAGAGTAATATAATGTTTTGTTGTATTATATATTAAAGATTTTTATACACACACATTTTTCTTCTAAATTATTAGTTTATTTAGATTTTAGTCCCAATTAAACATAATTTCTATATGATTGTATGTAAACTTATACCCCGACGTATGCGAATTTGACTTACATGGTTATCGATCGGTCCCACCTATCGCGTATTACACGGGGTATTACTGTATATAATTTTGTAGTATGTAAGTATACTATACTGTATTATAAGTGTACAGTATAGCTATAATTGTTATCATTTTTGATGAGGAACTGAACCCTCTCCTTTCCATATGCTGTTGGTTTCATTATTTGCGGATTTACTATTCGCGGTATGTTCGACGAACGTAACCCCCATGAGCAACAAGAGATTACTGTATTTCCTTGTTTTATTGCTAAAGAATTTAGGCAAATTAACTCACTTAATTAGGTTCTCCATCTCTTCAGAATCGTGTTGATTTTCACATTGAAACACTGTATCATCTATTTGTTCACATGCTTCTAATAAATCCTCTTCATCCTCAGCATTAGTAAATAACTGTGAACCTAGAATACTATCATCTTCTACTATATACTGTAAATTACCAGATGCCGGTTTATCTACTTCTGTATCTCCTTCATCTTCTAGATTTTGCAATATATTTAATAACGACTGATCCTGAGTGTTCACTGAAATAAAGTTAAAAATATTAGGTACACTATTTTTAGTGGCAATAGCCAATTTGAAAACATAATTATTTTGGAGGTTATCACAATACAATGAACCATACACTTTTGATTGTGGTGTTTTAAAACAAGCACAGGGTTTGTTTCACACAAGAATATTCATAAACATTAAACAACAATAACCCTTGCTATAAATATTTGAAGAACCTTGATGTACATTTTGCTACAGCACCAAATACACAAAATTTGTCTTCTATTGTAATTATAGACGGTATTAACATGATATTTTATTACTGTTATGATATATTTATTACTATTCATATTTATTACTATTCAAGATGTGAAAATAGTGTTACTTTAGCTTTAATTGTTATTACATATTATTTTATTTTTATTTAGTATTCGCATTATTTTGTATGTTAGTTTTTAAGTTAGATGTGTTATGTTAAGTCAGTGATGGGCGTGGTTTTGTTCCTAGTGCAGGGCCGGTATTGGTTAAACCGGTCGTTTAACCAGGAGTGGGAGTGATGTCCTATGCAAGTAGTCATTAGTTCTTTAGTTTTTAAATCCTATTGTGTTTGTAATCTTCTGACGATGCCTTGTTAACAAAATGTGCATCAAAGTTGTTTAAATATTTGTAGCAAGGATTATTGTATATTAAGGTTTATAATTACACTACTGTGCTCTGTATTGATTTTTGCAAGAATATTCATCAATAATTTTCAAGGAAGTTTACTGACGATAATTACATTCATAACTACCTCTTTATAACTTTGTGCAAGATCCAGTATATTAAAACCTTTTAAGTGAAATTCCTAGACAAGCTTATAGCTTTACTAATGAGCTAAAAAATCAGCCATATGTTACTTATGAATTATTACCAGAAATCAGCTCACATTGAACAATTTCTGGTGGAGCACAAACTTTTCAATATAGACGTCTGAAAAACCTTAGAAAATCTCTTAAAAAATCCAATAAAAGATAATATTGGAAAATCTACAATATTGGGCAGTCAGCTTGTCTTGGCTCTCAGCTCAATTAATTACCACTTGAAGCCTGAAGTAAATATAACACTTACTCACTAGCACACACTAACAAAAACATAACTTAAAGGACAAATTACTCTTATTTTTATACTGACAAAAATAATAATGGTGGTGAAGAATAGTTTAGCTGTGTTCAAGTGAAATAATGGAGAAACTATAGTGAGACTGAAAATAATGTTATGTAGTCCTATTACTAAATAATTAAAATCTATTTTAAAGTTAACATCAACTCATTATTTAGTTGATCTTTGTGAAAAATAATTTTCAAGCATGATTTATTGTCCTGATTAATAAGTTGATAAATGACAGGTTTAAGAAAACATACTAGAGAATTTATTAAAATCTTATTGAAATTGATAACTTAATGAATACTTGATACAGAAAATTAAAATGCATTCAACACTTGAATTTTTATTACAATTTCAAGAAAACAATTATTTATATAACAATGAAAAAAACCAATTTAAATATAATACAGCATTATACTGGAATTTTCTTACAACAATGTCAGGACTGATGAATCTAAACTATTCATGAAATGAGAGATCAGAGAATCACAGATAAATGTTCTATTGTGGTGTTTATATTGATTACTCTAATATAATATATATAAAAATGTATTAAAGTTGTGATAACTTCACTCACATAAATCTGCTTCATCACTTTGTGAAGTTAAACTGTAAATGACATCTTCATTTATTACTGACTCGTCCAGAATGTCTGGTTTTGGAGAGTAAAGAGAAACCATACAGTGAGTGTTCAACGCTGATGCGTTCATAATATCACTACCTTCTTGAGTTTCCGCAGGATAGGGTATTACTGACTCCGTAGATAATTTCATGCTGAGAAGTTTATTCTGTCAAAAATAAATAATTGTGATTTTCCAACTACAAATTTACATTACCAAGGATTCATAGCATTTAAACATTTTACCAAACATACAGAAGAATTTAAAATCATAAGTAATAATTGCATAACCGAGTGAAAAGTTTTAACTTACTTGTTGAAGCGTTTCAAAATAATTGTTTCATTGACGAAGCCAGCCCGCTACTGCCTGCATCACTCAAGGTTTCAGTTGTATGATTCAGGAGTGTTGAGGAGGGTGTGGGTAAAGCGGGTTGTTTAATTTATAATGGAATGAGGTGTTATAACCTGTTTAATAAAATATCAATCCACACCCATAAATCATATTCCTGCAACCTCAAGCTACTGTCGGCAGTAGCGAATTTGCTTTGTCAAAGAAACGACTGTTTCGAAACACATCAGCAAGTAAGTTGAAAATTTTCACTCAGTTATGCAATAATTACTAATGATGTATGCAGTGAATTCAACATGATTATAACAAGCAACTTGAATTTAAAATGTTATAACGCTTATAATAAACAAATATAAACTCAGCGTACAGTAGTTATTTTTCTCTAGAAGATAATTTATATTTCATTAATCTGTACATGTTATTCCTGTAATTTTGTATCCAAACCAATTTATGCTAAATGTTAACACAGAGAGTAAACACTGAATAAATTAATAAAGATAGTTTATGAAAGCTAAAATATAGATAAATTAACTAAAAAGTTTAAAAGATTAGATTTTACCTATCCAATAAAATTAAGATATATAAAATTTATAGGAATAAATAAGTTACAATGATTGCAGAGATAAGCGAAATAACAATTCCAAAACTGGATAACTGATCTAGATTCTTAAAAATATTGAATAGTAATTAAAATAATATTAAACCTATATAGGTGAAAAATATTTAATTAAATAAATATTAAATTTAGTTTAAAATGAATTTATAAACATTAATATAAACCAATATAGGAAAAAAATATTCAGTATATTTATGTAAACTACATACAAAGAAATTATGTGTTTTAAATAGTTTCAAAATTTGAAAAATTATTTTAAAATAACTTTTAAGGAAATGTGACATCTTGACATTGTAAGAAGGGCAACAAAATTCATTTTTTTATTAAATATGGAGAGATACAGGTATTAAGAAAAAGATTAAAATTTTATAAATTTATTTTAAAGAACCATGTATATGTTGTGTTACAGGTAAGATATGTTTTGTAGGGGTGTAGTAAATATTAGGATGACTGTTTTACTTTGTTTAATTTACACACACATGCTAATTAATGTGCTATATGTAATTCTTATATACTTCTAAATATATTTAAGTATTCATTTTTTGGCTGTACCACAACATACACACTTTGTTGTTAATGAATTGTAGTTGAATTTTGAATTGTAAAAATTATTTCAATACTGAATTTAAATTCCAAATTCGAGCATATATAATCAAATAAAAAAGAAAAATATAATACACTGGGTATCAACTATAATGACCTTTAAGTGGGGTTGAAAATTAGGTCGCTATATCCGGTCGTCGTTATATCCAGTACTAACCAAGATGGAGTGGGGAGAATTTTAGACTGAATAATAAAGTCTTACGAGGTACAGACAGCGTGCCGATGCGCTCCTAGCCTTATTTTCTTAGATATGGCGAGCTCACCGGAACGCTCACTCCCAGGCTAATTGAAACTTCTCTACTGTCGATACGTGTTTGTATAAAGGTTTGATTTTTACGTCAATGCTTCAGAAGAGTTTGGAGAATATTGTGCCTGAGTCGTTTTTAAATCGACTTTTGACCAATTTAACTTTTGACGCTTCAACTGTAACAATATTCCAGGTAGTTTTATGAACAGATTTAATTTGGTTTAACTTATATATTTGAATGTTTTTTTTTAGTTTGACCCATTTAATGCGGCAAAAAACAACGGTCGTAAAAACCTAATGTATCAACATAAGATTGTAATAAACAAATCTCAGCTTATCTTGGCCATAAATAGTCTCGGACGTGACATATGTATTATCTATGTCTCTGTTTACATTATCGATCTCCGAAACACTTGGCACAAACAGAAACAAACAAACATTCCGAGTTAAACATTGAGTGCTTATTTTAGTTTGTAATATATTTTAGTAGTGGGGTCTTTAATTTTGTATATAAATTTTCTTGTTTTCTCTGTCTTTTTTGTGTGTTTTCTTATATGGAGTGGGGAGAATTTTAAACTGAATAATAAAACAAAATTTAAATAAACTTAATGAAAAAACAGGTTTATTATTTTTTTCAATGTTACATAATTAAAATTAAACTATGTAAGTAAATATTTAACAAAATTATTTTATTTACTACTAAAAAAGTCAGTTATTGTTGTTTGTTTTTTACAATTTTTTTGATAAAAAGTTTCGGAAAGTTTTTTTTCTATTACGTCGATTCCCTCCTGGATAGAATTTGTACAAAGGTCGTTAATGATAACGAATTTTTTTATTAACCCCACATACCCTACTGCTTCAACCAAAGTGGGTAATTCGTCATCTACCTCTTCATCATCTTCTTCTTCTTCGCCGACTGTTGCCTTTTCTTCACTGTGAGATCTGATTAATTCTGCGTCGGATATGTCATATTCTGTGGTTATTTCGTTATCGATTACGTCATAGTCTGGAATCAGGTCCCGGTTAATATGTGACGGTAATGTGAGTTGTTGTGCCCATTCTGTTAGGTTTTATTCCGGAGGCTGTATGTTCCGTTCATCTTCTGTTCAGAATCCTGCATGGTTATAACAATTCCTTATTGTCTCCGCAGGAACGTCATTCCATGCTTTTTGGACCATTAAAATAGCATCCAGTACGGAGATTTCGGTCATACGATTTTCTTCTGTGTCTTGTAACAATTTGAATACCACCTGCTTCCAGAAATTCGTTTTTATTTTTTGAATAACCTCCTGGTTCATTGGTTGTAAGACAGAGGTTGTATTTGGGGGCAAAACACTATTTTAATAAATTTAAATATTTCGGTGAGGATGTGAGACGGACAATTATCTATAAGCAATAAAATTTTATGTTTTTTCTTTGCCAACTGTGCGTCCCAATCTTTCAGAAACCGTGTGAACAAGTTAGACGTCATCCAGGCTTTTTTATTGCTTTCATTATCAACTGGTAGATGTTTAATCCCTTTGAAGCAACGAGGATTTTTGGATTTTCCGATGACAAAAAGCTTCTTTTTAATTGAACCCATCATATTAGCAGCAACTAAAACGGTAAGTCTATCTTTAGAAAATTTACCTGTACTACATTTTTCTCCTTTAAAATGCAACGTTCGATCCGGTGTTAATTTGTAGAACAGTCCCGTTTCGTCTGCATTGAAGATGTCTTCATCTTTGTAACCTTCACGGAGAGTCGGCCAAACTGTTTGCAACCATGTGCTGCATACACTTGATGAAACGCCAGCTGCCTCACGGGAGATTTTCTTGAAAACGATATTGTGCCGTTGGCAAAATCGCTGGATCCAACCTTTAGAAATCTCCTCGGAGGTGTTTGGATTTATTCTTTTCCAAAACTCGGTGGTTTTTTGTTGTAAAATTTGGCCTGAGAGAGGGATATTCTTGCTTCTCTGGAACCGAAACCATTCCAACAACGGCACTTCAATTCCTTCGTGTGTCGCAGTTTTAATTTTTTTCGTCTTGAAAGAATGTCCGTTTTCGATTAAGGCTCTAATCGTCTCCCTTTTGGACCAGATGGTGGATATTGTAGTGTGACTAACGCCGAGTTCTTCAGAAAGCTGGTTATTCGTTTCACCATTTTCCAGGCGGCAACAAATGTGAAACTTTTCTTCCAGTGACACAGATTTTCTTTTTGACATTTTACGAACGTACATACGTATTTCACTTTCGGCTATATAGTTCGAACTGATCATTTTTGTAGTGGAACGGGATTGAAATGGGGTTCGCGATTCTTAGAAAGCTTTGTTTACATCGAGAGGATTACCGTTCAGAGAATTCTAGAATGTTCCGTCGCTATACTCGATTTTTTTTCCGACGGACCTGAAATGAGTATCGTTTTAACCAATCCGTCGTTTTAACCGATCCGTCGTTTTACCTGATGTCGTTATAGGCGATGTAAAATGCATTGAACAGGTATTATAGAATCAAGGGGCCGGGAATCTTCGTCGTTACAGCCGGTACGTCGTATTAAGCGATGTCGTTATATACGATACCCACTGTATATCAAATTGTATTACAAAATAAATATAAAAGAAAAACTATAGTTAGATTAATAATAACATAATAAAAAAACAAACAACCTATAGCCTTAATTACAATATTATTTAAAAAACAAATATACAAATCATTAAAAAAATTGATAATACAATTGAAAATATACTAAACAATAACAATAATTGAAATAATATGAAAGAAAAAATATATGTAATATAAAATGCCAAGATTGTAATCAATTATATGTAGGACAAACAAAGAAGAGCTTAAAAAAAGATATAAAGAACATCTAAACTAAACAAATATTCTTTGAGCTTAGCTTGTGAGGTTATGTTAAAAATAAATAAAAACATACACAAAACTCACAAATTAATCATTTATTTCTCATACGCGTTTCAATGACCAAGTCATCATCATCAGTGAGTGTTACTACTACAAACTCTAACTTACAACTAGGGTGAAAGTAAGGTTACACTTCCGTATTTATACAGTAGGCGTTGCCACGCCCACTTGTCAAAACAACAGTTATTAACCCTACTTTAAACATGATACATCAAATAGAAATTTTGTACCTACTCAATAATTACAATAAAATTTGTAACATACAACATGATTACATATAAACAAAATTAATTATCTATATTTTACTAGTATAAATATTCCTACTATATAAATACGGAAGTGTAACCTTACTTTCACCCTAGTTGTAAGTTAGAGTTTGTAGTAGTAACACTCACTGATGATGATGACTTGGTCATTGAAACGCGTATGAGAAATAAATTATTAATTTGTGAGTTTTGTGTATGTTTTCATTTATTTTTAACATCTAAACACTTATATAACTGAACATATACAAATCAAATTGGCTACACATTGTATCAATAATGGACACAGATTTCCTGAAATGAAAAATATGAATTAATTAAAGAAGTAAACAAAGGATTAAAAATTAATATATATAAAACATTTGAAATTTATAAACATAAAGTTGCAGACAAATTAATTAATGAACAGATTCAAGTGAAGCGAAAATACCAAACTACTTCAAGGTCATTGATGTCATGGCAAAAAATACATAGAAATAGAAATACCAATTAACATATGCAGAAACTAACAGCTCTGCGAGTTTAGTGTGTATGCTTCCCTCTACTTTAAATTGTGTTATATTTACAAACATTCTCATTACCAAGAATAATAAACCAGGTACAATATAATAATATAACACAACTAAAGTAGCCCAAAATGGGAAATCGAGCATTGTAATTATTTTGTTGAATGAGTTTGTAAATACCTGCTGAGAGAGAGTATTTCGTAACTTATTCCTTAATAGAACTTCACTTAATGTTGACTCCACGTTCAATCTTGGCTGAGATTCTACAAGTTCGAAAAAAGTATCATTGCCTTCCCTCCTCTGTTTTTCTTCTTCCCATATTGCTGTCAAACCCGGATTCACAGCCATTTTATCTAAATGATTTGAAAAACAATACATTTAGAAACATACTTATTCATCAAGAATTATTTTTTTATTGATTCCATTATAGTAAAACCTCATTATAGACAAGAAACAGATGTCCGCTAAACAGATTTTCTATGGACTATCATCAATGGAAAGCATTTTGATAAACAACAATCAATATTTTTCAAGTGACGATTAGCTTTCCTTTTTTTTAGTTATAACACAATGATAATAAGAGAGCAAAAGAGCAAGAAAAAGTCTAGTGAGCCTATACACAATTTTATACTAAACTAATAATATAATCTAACATGATTCTTTCTCACACAATTAATGTTAACACACTCAAAATATCTTAGCAAAACAATCAAGCTAAGTGATTCATCAAAAACATGGAAGACATAGATGTTGAATTATGATGTTAACATAAACCTTGCAGTACAGTCACAGCAAATACTGTAATGAAATAAAAGTTCTTTTTATAAGTAAACTATAGTAACATCAATAGCCGTCCTTAGATAACTTCTAGTTATAATATGCTACGCTATTGAAGTAACAGATTCTAGATTGATTTAAATGAATAATTAAAAGATTCAACTGAAATATACCTAAATGGAAAATTGCATTAACTAACTCAAGTTGAAGTCCAGCTATACTGGTACATAATCTCAATTTTTAAATTTTTTTCAACAAATTTTTTGTTGACTTTCCTATAATTTTGCTGTTACACTTTTTTCGAAAAGAACCTATTATTTTATGATAATACTACAGAGCAATGTGCAGATTATTAGCATCTACCATACTGCTCGATCTCACGTACGTGAATGCTAATCAAAGGGTTAAACATTTCAACATGTATAAACATATCAGGTTTCAATGAGAACTGAATAGCGATAACTCTACATTAACTTTACTACCTGAAACAAATGTGTGTTATCTTATTACATTACAATGAATATATTGTAAAGAACCCCAATACCACGAAAATAATCAAAAATACCAAATAATACAAGTTACTTAAGATTAAACCCTTATGTACATTTCGATGACCAAACAATCATCATCAGAGGGTCTTATTACAATAAATGTAACTTTATATTATTTATTATTTTTGATTATTTTTGTGGCATTGGGGTTCTTTTCAATACTTTCATTGTAGTATATTGTACCACTGTGATCTTAATATTTTATATAATCTTATTATAACTATTATATTATAAGTATATTTTACCTGTAACATCTAGCTTGTTGTGAATATCAGTTGCAATAGCATCCACTTCTAATTCACATCTGCTTATTCTTAGAGGAATCTCAATGGTAGTTTCACAGAACTCTGCAAAATTTAATGTTTCTTAATTAAAAGTCAAATTACTTTGCCAAACCTATATACAATTTATTTGCCAAACTATTAGAAAGCTCAAAAACAGTATTTTTCCAAACAGTGAAACCTTATAATTTGAAGCTAAATGAAACTAACCTCACTTTCAAACCTACGCCCTAGTATAGTTCGGGCCATTTAGTTAACGCTAGTTGCTTACACCTGTATATAGCTTGGATTCCTGTATTTAATTCCACAGCAACGTAATTTCTTTGTATTCTCAGTTTTGTCGATATCAGTCTTCATATTGGTTATTCTACTTTACATGTCTTTACCTTCAGGCCATTCAGAGTTTATTTTACAAACAAAAACTTATTTGGTCAAGTGTGGGGACTGAGAGCTATCAGACATTTGTTTGACAGATGTTGGTTTGGTCAGATAATGAGTGTTTTATTAGTGTGTTGTTTACGTTTCAAGTTTGTTGTTATTTACTCTAAATTTCATCTATCCCACACTTCATTTATTTAATTTGTAGTTTGTGTAATTTTTGTTTAGCCTTCTGAGTGTGTTGTTTTTTGCTTTAAATTTATTTTTCAATTATTTAGTTTATTTAATATTTATTGTTAGAGATATTACGTTATAGATATAATGCCTAAAAACAATTTGGGAAGCGATTAAATATGAGATATGTTGATTTCAGACAGTAACAGTGCCAGTGAAACAGATCTTGGCTGACATGTCCTTCATTGATAAACTGAATGGAAATGTAAATGACACGATTTTAGAGTTTTCTAAATTTTAAAAAGAAATATTTCTAAATTACATTTTCTTTTAGCTTTAAAATATTATATATAACATGTAATATTTATTTTTAATTCAATGTAAAATAAGTATAGTGAAGTGCAGTGAGTTACAGTGTTGCTGTTTTATTTTGTTGACTTTTTTATACATTTTTCAAATGAGCATAATACCACATATATGAAAGTAATCAATTCATATGTAATATTTCCTGAAAGCTTGTTTCATTCCCTTCACAACAATGTATAATTTGTTTTAAATATAGTATTTATTATATATCAGGAGTGTTTATATTTTACCTAAAAACCTCCAGGCAAATAGGGATAGGCGCCTACTAAGGGGATAGGCTTCAAAGTATTAAAAAGAACATATTATGTCAACTCCTAGTAAAAAAGCTACAGGTTTTATTACATTTTTATTGTTTTGAAATAAACATTTTATTAAATATAATTTTATAAAATAAACCTATATGTTTTCACTACTCTAAAAAGCATTGGCTATATTTTATTCTATTTACTTAAAAGAAATATGATATTTATCTAAATTAAGTATTTTACTTATACACTACGACATAAATTAATAAATGACACCTATAGTAACACTTATTTTTTGTTTAAATTAGTACAACAGTTTCAAGAAACTTATCATCAACTTCCAAATCTTTTCATCTCCTGAAACATTCATCCTCGTTTAAACAAAAATAGTGTTTACTTATTAATATATGTTGAAATGTAAAATAGAGGATGGAATCAAATTATATAAAATATTTCATTTAGAATGTGTATTAACATTTTATTCATCAAGGTTACCATCATTACAGATTTCAAAATTTCTTCGTGGTGCATTGAAAAAATAAATTAAATCTACAAACTGTTGAATATTACCAACACATCTAATTGTCATCACTGGTCTAGAGAAATTGTTACTGAAGTATGATTTGTAAATCTCTAAGGATCCACCAATAGTTTTAAGGTTATAAGATTAAATATTTAATTAAAATAAGATACCATATTTGCCCTCAATGTTATTTAACATCAAAGAATTAAAAAAAGTTAGAATTGGGATTTCATAAAATGAAATAAAATACCTCATGTGATAGAAAATAGAGTTTATGAATTAAGTATCCAGTAAATTATTCAATTACAATGTTTCTTTGTCAACAATTTGAAGTACTTTTAAACATACAGAAAAAATAATTTAATGCAGTAAATATCTAGAACAAATATTACAAGAGGCAATATTACAATAGATTCATAAAACTTTATTGAAGACCATATCTTAGTTATTTCCCACTCCTTCAGTTCACTAAATAAAGACCTATTAAATATTACCTGGTTGTTCATTTTCACTTCTCCTAAACAAAACGTGTTTTAAATTAATGAAGCTCATTCCATGAAGATTGTAATCAATAAAAAACTGAAGTATAAATGGCACGTGTGCTTCATGTGGTTGTAAAACCTTGTTACAAATGGCTCCATTCTGAAATTGAAAATATATCGTCTAGTGTATTTTTCTATTTTGGTCAATACAACAAATATAACATTGTAAAAATTATAATATCTATTACTTAATCTAATCTTAATAAAATGTCATAATAATTTGCTTCAGTTTTCTAATTTCTTAGTGAATACTGGATTGTTTGTCCTGTTTAAAACTTTCTTTTAAAGGAATAACTGTTATTAAAAAAATATTTTTATCAACTACTGATACATTTTTTAATTCCTACTATTAGCACACTGTTTTATATATATATATATATATATATATATATATATATATATATATATATATATATATATATATATATATATATGAAGTTAATATATTACTATTGTAAGTAAGTTTAAAAAAGTATTTTTTAATGTTTGTAAGTATTTTAATAAAATTACTTACAATAGTAATATATCAACTTCATAAAGTCAGTGCAATGGAAAAACAATGGATAACGTAAAATATCAAGAATATATATATATATATATATATATATATATATATATATATATATATATATATATATATTCTTGATATTTAACATTATCCATTGTTTTTCCGTTGCACTGACTTTATGAAGTTAATATATTACTATGTAAGTAATTTTATCCACCATTAAGCGCAATAATTTTACCTTGAGTGATGAGGCACCTTTCGGTCGTTGACCATTGTCGAATCACTGATGTTTCTCACGTTTCTCTTGAGAGAAACATCAGTGATTCGACAATGGTCAACGACCGAAAGGTGCCTCATCACTCAAGGTAAAATTATTGCGCTTAATGGTGGATAAAATTACTTACATAGTAATATATTAACTTCACATATATATATATATATATATATATATATATATATATATATATATATATATATATATATATATATATATAAAACAACATAGGTTATTCAAATACCAGAATATTTATTATTTTATATCCAAAGCTTTTCGTTGGCAAACAGTACCAACATCATCCAACTGTTTGCCAACGAAAAGCTTTGGATATAGAATAATAAATATTCTTGTATTTGAATAACCTATGTTGTTTTAAATTATTAAACAAGAAAACGTATTTTATATATATATATATATATATATATATATGAAGTTGATATATTACTATTGTAAATACTTTTATCCACCACTAAGTGCAATAATATTACCTTGTGTGATGAAGCACCTTTCGGTTCCTTGACCATTGTCAAATCACTGATTATTTTTGTTGTATTATTTTTTTTATAATAGTAATATATCAACTTTATGAAGTCAGTGCAACGGAAAAATAATGAACAACGTAAAATATCAACAAACAAACAAAAAAAAAAATATATATATATATATATATATATATATAAATATAAAATACGTTTTCTTGTTTAATAATTTAAAACAACATAGGTTATTCAAATACAAGAATATTTATTAATTTATATCCAAAGCTTTTCGTTGGCAAACAGTACCAACATCATCAGGAATTAAAATTACAATAATGTTGGTACTGTTTGCCAACGAAAAGCTTTGGATATAAATTAATAAATATTCTTGTATTTGAATAACCTATGTTGTTTAAAAAAAAAAAAAAAAATATATATATATATATATATATATATATATATATATATTTATATATATTTACTCTCGGACCTACTCAAATATACAGCTCCTGAACAAAACATTTCGGAAACATCTCTAAAATTATTATATAATGAAAACCCCTCTACTCCTCAATTCTATATATTACCAAAGATCCACAAAAACATAATCCCTCCACCTGGTAGACCAATAATTGCTGGCTGCAATTCAGTAACGGAAAAATGAAATTATGTAAAATCACACTGAAATACTGTAATAAACGTTCATAAAAATTCACTGTTAAAAAATACAGTAGGACTGTACTGTAAATGGTTCAGTAGTAACATCAACTAATGTTAACAAACAACTGAAGTCAACTCAGCGAGGCTAGGGTGTTTGCGTAAACAAAGATTAAGGGAGACATTCTGAGAACTGTGCTAAGTGCTGAAACTGTTATAAAGTATTTCTATCATTCTAAAAATAAACATTCTATGAATTGGGCGTCATTGTGTGTTGCACGTACTGTTTACATTACTTTGTAGACATTTTTACTTGGTCTATGCTAGTATACGTTGACGCATATGATTTTGCATGGCAAATTAAATGATAATAATAAGCGAACAGATGATTACAATAAGCGACCTAATTACAATGTATTAATATACATCCGTGTTTGTTTTTCAATGAAACGATAACAATAACCGAATGATAACATTAACCGTGATCACAATAAGCGGCGCCGACTGTATATCAAGTAAGATTCTTGTACAATGAAGTGTAAAGGATAAGTGAATAAAAGAAATCAGCGTGTTATAGTAAAATTATATGTACAACAATACAATTTTTTTAATGCATTTTACGGACTTGCGCTTAAACATTATGGAACAAATTCTGACAAATGTTGAAATAGCAGCTCGTTTCATTGGGCAGAATATTGATAACCCCTTCTCCTTTACATTTACAGTCAAACAGTGGGGTCACTTTAAAATTAATTTATCTCCTAAAGATGCAAAAATGCCAGATCATATAGAGTTGCACTATTTATAAAAAAACATGTGCATGCAAACTTTATCAATAGGTACTGTTTCCCAGACAACTCATTTTGTGTTATTTTATGAGGAATATAAAAAAATGACAACTTAAAAAAAATGTAAAATTTATAAAACTTATTTAATTACATAAATTATAATAATTAAATGTTCATAAATGTACATTAAATATGAGTATAAAAACATTATTTTGCATCATGAATAAAAACCATTTAATTAATCCTCACAAATACTAAATTCCCCAAATCTACTACTGCCAATGGTCCTGTGTGTACTGAAATAACAATTACCTCAATAGGTTAAATCAATAACATTTAAGAATTTTATGTTCAGTAATGCCATTGAACACATTAAAATAATCTCATATATGCCATGTGGGAACTGGATTGAAAGATATATTAAAAACATGAAAAATAATCACTAAACAAAAACAACCCTTGCTACAAATATTTAAACAGCTTTGATGTACATTTCCCTAACACAGTTAGCATCAGCAGAAAGTTGCAAAGATACTGCGATCTAAAAACCTGAGTTAAAAACTGAACAGCGTTCAGTTTAACTAAAACTAGCACTGCACGTAGCAACAAGACCACGCCCATCACTGACCTAACCTGATATATCTAACTTAAAAATTAATATACAAAACAATGTACTAAATAAAAATAAAATAATAAATAATCAGTAATAATTAAAACAAAAGTAACTGTTACTAATCACATCATTAATAATAATAAATATAATATCACTAACAATAATAGAATGTCATGCCAGTACCGCTTATTACAACTAAAGAAAAATGTCATGTATTTGGTTGTAACATAGAGAATAAACTAGAACCAGTAATTAGGCCTTTATCATCATTCATCAACAAATCACCCTTAGTTTTAGCAATAAGTATACTTTCATAACTATTAATCAAATGGTGGGAGAACAACGTTTTGTCCATCTTAACACTACTGATACATAATGCATGGCCATTAGTCCAATTTTTTTTTTTCAATATGGGAAATGCTTTGAAGGCCTATGCAAAAACAGACAACTAACATATTCTATATAAATCACTTTCTAAAATATTACATAACCAATATTCAATATTAAATACTTAAATGTTGAATAATATTAAACACTATACTTACTTGTAAAAGGTCAGTTGCTCGTTTGACCATATTTGGATTGTAGAAAAATATTTTAAAAAACTGATGCTCTACTTCATGGTAACCATAAAAAGGGCTGAAAAATAATTATAATACACTAAATAATTTTGTAAAATACAAATCACTATTAGTTTAATATTCATAATAGTTTTATATAAGCTACAATAAAACTTAATTTTAACAATATATTTTTAATTCCAATACACTGCTCTTGTAACCAGCAAAAATATAGGATGATTCTAAATGATGAACCCAATTTAAAACATATATGACCATACTCAAAAATTAAAACCAATAAAAAGATACTCCACAGATAAGATTTCAATATATACCAATATAAATTTTTAAATTTCATACATAACAATAAAATTGTGTTGATTCATCAACACAAATAAAACCTAGAGTATTCTTAAAATATTCATACTCAATAAAACAAATTTTGCTTCAATGTTCATTGCATGCATCTATGATACCAGCTTTAAAGTTATCCAAGGGTTTTTTAGATTTAGAATATAAACTACTTTTACATATATATACTAAAAGGATTCATTGAAAGTATGACAAGTGCCAGAAATCAACCAATTACTTCTTATTTTTTATGCAATATTTCCATTAACAAATTCATTTAGAAAATGTTCCGATTACATAAAACCAAAAAAGCAGAGCTCCGTTAGAGTCCTTTAAAAAAATATTTTGTATATCAATTTCAATTACCATTAGATGCAGCTTAAAGTATGTTAAGATTAAAGTTGTTTTTGAACTTTAGTGCAGTTTTGAACACTTAAAGTGCATGTATTGTATTTTAGCGTCAATCGTTCATGCATGGGTAATTTTTAATCTGTATGAATAAGTTTGTAATTATTGGGAAAAAAGGAAGAAAATATTATCCAATATCAAGGAATATATTATCCAATATTATACAATGAAAATATTAGCAAAAACCCCAGTAACACATGTTTGATACAGTTCTGTATAGTAGTTGGTTTTCTGTCTAACTATTGCGCATACCTTATTATGGGGTATCTACGACGCATGCTATACTGCTCAATAACTCTCTCCATTATCTGGTAGTGTGAACCCATCACTCAGACAAGCCTCACGCTCTCTTCTCATCTTGGTTTTCCCTTTGCCATTTCAACTCATTTGTGCACATTGTTTCATCTGTTAGGATCTTACAAATCCTTCCTCAAATAAGTATTAAGATCAATCTTAAATAAAAGAGTGGTGTATTTTATCAAATTTAACTAATTAATAACGTCACTTGTCTCATTATTTTCTCATTGAACCTTTTCAACCACAAGAGTGTTACCCTGTGATGTGAAACGATTTGTATAACTTAATCTTTAATGAACATTTAAACTTATTCAACTTTATAGTGTTTTTAGTGAACAGTCCATGTGGGGAGTGGTGTTCACACCCGTCACCTTCAACTAAACTTGCAAAAGACATTCATCCCAAATAAGCTAGTGTTTTTAGTTGTTTCCATTATTCCTACTTTATGCATAAACTCAATCTACTTAGATTATAACCTCCAGGCAATTTACAGATTTTCCCTTTTAAATTTATCTCTATAGTCCTCCAGATAATTTTATTATTATTTTAAATTTTTTCTCTGAAAATTTTAAGGAGTGAAAGCCACAAAAATAACTTAAAATAACTAATATTACCTGTATTATATATTGTAATTTTGTAATAAGATGTATTCTAGATACTAATTTTGTACTAAGACCCTCTGATGATGAATGACATGGTCATCAAAATTTATATAAGGGTATGATCTTAGGTAACTTGCAATATTAGTTATTTTTGTGGTATTGGGGTTTATGCCAATATTTTCATTGAAGAAAATATTATCAATTTATTTTTTAATACATTTAAGAAATTTAACTAATAATCCTTAGGTATATACGTATTAAATAAATAAAATTATATTTTAAACAGACATTCAGTGTACAAAACGTTTTAATTAATTAAATTATTCATGCTACCAAACTTCATCAATCAGTCAATATTTACACACACTGATGAAGTAAATAAACAAAACAGTGAAGGAGTATCAACAATAATGACACTAACAAGAGTAGTAAAAATAATTGGCAATTATTAAGATCAGCGACTACCGCTCCGATCGGCAAATTTTTTTTTCCTGATCAATTTGACCTTGCTAAACACAAATCTGAAGTTTTTTTTTACTGCAAACACATTTTTTTTTAAAATATATAACCTAACTTGGTAAAAATATAATCTTATGACATCAGGTATTTATATTTTTTTTTGTTTTACATTACTTGCTTTCATTTGTAGAACACGAATATCAACTTTTTTTCCACGGAAAATAGGGAAAGTTACCTTTTTGGCACACAGTAATTTGGCGCGCAGTACCTACAGCACACTGCATTACATCTAGATTTGGTTGTAATTTTATACAACATTACTATATATCTAGGCCTATATTAGAATATACCTACGAAGTATCCAATCAGGATAGATTTGGTTATAACTTTATTCAATATTGCTATCTACCATTAAAATATACCTACTAAGTATCCAGTCATTAATATCCGATGTCAAATCTATCAGGAAAATTTTTTTTCGCCCATTGGAGCGTTAGTAAACACCAAAGTCAGACCAGGTCAGGTTATTTTTTAATGTAAATATGTGTTTTCAGTAAAAAAAACTTCAGATTTGTTACTATTTATTAGGAATATACTGTGGTTGAATTTAATAATAAATACACAAAAGCCTCTTAACCACAAACTTTCTTTAATTTACCCTAATGTACATTTCAGTTACAAAGTAACCATCCTCAGAGGGATAACATACAAAGACTGTCTTTGTATGTTATCCCTCTGAGGATGGTTACTTTGTAACTGAAATGTACATTAGGGTAAATTAAAGACAGTTTGTGGTTAAGAGGCTTTTGTGTATTTATTATTTAGATTTGTGTTCATCAAAGTCAAACTGATCAGAAAAAAAAATTGCCAATCAGAACGATAGTCGCTGATCTTAATAATGACCAAATAATTCTAATAAAAAAAGTCAAGGTTAATAACTTACCTCCCTGAAACTTGTACAATTTTGAAAACATGTTGTTTAGTTGAGTTAGAGATTCCAAGAGAAATGTTTATAGCCTTATCCAGACTAGTAGCAATAACATACATAAGCTTCTGCACGTCCTCGCTTCCGTCATAGGGAACAAGCAAATAAGGAAAAACTCCATGTATGTGAAGACATGTTTTTTTACCTGAACAAAACACATGACAAAATGTCATTCCCCTGTATAATATTCCAAGCTACAAAACACACATACAAAGAAATGTATGCCATACACTGTAACATAAAATACGGTAATTGTAAGTCTTAGCGGCCATCTGAGATATAAATTGAAAATTGTTCAAAACCACAAAATAGGACATTATGCACAAGAATTTGTTTTGTTTTACTCGGAAAGTTATTCTTTATCAATTTAAAGTTGGGTAAAAACTTCAGTACAGAACATTAAGTTGTGCATCAGCCGCGGAGTGATACAGTGACATCAGTTGGTGTTTTAGCAATCTAAACTTTATGAATCAAAAACATGTCCTGAAGGTATATTGATTACTATTATTTTTGTTATTGCCAGGAAAGGTTAATTTTATATATCTGTATTGAAATATACCTTTGAAGTATCCAGTCAGGATTGATTTGGTTTTAATTTTATACATTTACCCATTTAGATAATGTATAAAATTACAACCAAATCTATCCTGACTGGACACTTTTTAAGTATATTTTAAAATTGGTATATAGTAATGTATAAATTTAAAATCAAATTTATTTTAACTAGCTTTATAAGTATATTTACATATACATATGTAAAAACCATAAAAATAAGACTAAAACATTGTTTCTCAAAAATCTCCACATGTGAGGTGTGTGTGACGTCACTGTATTACTCCGCGACCGATGCACAACTTAATGTTCCCCACTGAATTTTTTACCCAACTTGAAATTAATAAAAAAATTACTTTCCGAGTAAAATAAATGTAATAAATAGAAAATTATTAGAAAACTGAATAAAAATGAGAAAAGTGTAAATAAAGCCACAGATCAACTGTAAAAAATCGAAAAACAAAATCATCATTTCCTTCAATTCCAAAACAACAAATTACTACCTTGTTACAGAAAGCAGGTGGAATGCATGATCCCTATTATTCAGGCCTTGCACTAACAGTTTTATATAAATGATTTTTTCACACCAAGATCAGAAAGTCCAAGTTATATTGCAATCATCAAACAGTTGCAGTAGGACTTCTTGCTGTCTGCAACCAGTCAAAGTTTTCTGGTACAGAGACTTTTTATGCTTCCAATTCATGTCTTCAGTGTTGAGCAAGTTTCATCAAAATTTTCTTAAAGCGATGATCTTACTGCTTAAGGTTCCGATGTATTTCACATAATGTTAAAATGAATATAAAATGTTTGTTCAGTAGACACATAATTATCATTATTTTAAGATACGCTTAAAAATAGCATGTGTTCGTTTTACGACATTCCACAACTCCAAGTGACTAATTTGTAAAATAAATGCTAGATAGTAGAAGTCATATACGTCCACATAAACTGGAGTCTAAGATACTTCTTGCAGTATTACCGAATTGCCTAATTCAATATCACATTCCATAGTTTCCACTCTCTTTAATAACCTAGTGGTAAAATATCATGTCTGAAAATTCCATCTTCATTGACACAAAAAGTAAATGCTACTAAAATTATAATTATATTATAATGTACAGTAAATAAAAAATTAATATTGAATATTTTTTATCTTTTAGAAGTGCGGTTATAATTTTTTATAAACAGAAAAATAATAGGTAAAAATATAGACGTAATGACAATGGTTCTAAAAAAATTTTTGGTTATTATATTACTCGTTTTAATGTGTAGAACACGAATATAAACTTTTATTTCCGCGGAAAGTACGGAAAGTTACTTTTTTCACATTTTAAATGTTAGGTTATAATGGCATGTATAGCCTAAACGAGTCTTATTGATATAGTTTTAAAAAATTTATTTTTGGTTTAATTACTCGATTTAATGTGTAGAACACTATTATAAACTATTTGCAAAAAGTTAATTTTTCTGCACCTTTAATGTTAGTCTGTAATAGCGTGTGTAGCGTGAACCAACCGCGCAGTAGCTACAGTGCACTGCACTACTTCCAAATCAATTTATTATAATACTAAACTTAAAATCTAAAAATGTAACCTTTGGTTATAATTTTACACAACATGACTATATACCTAAAATAAAATATACCTACGAATAATCCAGTCAGGATAGATTTGGTTATAATGTTATTCAACTTTACTGTCTATCTATATTAAAATATACCTACGAAGTATCCAGTAAGGATAGATTGGTTATAGTTTTATACAATATTACTACATACCCACATTAAAATATACCTATGAAGTGTCAAGTCAAGATAGATTTGGTTATAATTTTATTCAACATTATTATCTACCTATATTAAAGTATACCTATGAAGTATCCAGTCAGGATAGATTTGGTTGTAATTTTCTGCATCAGCAATAAGTCTAAATATTTACCAAAATTACAACCAAATCTATCCTGACTGAATACTTCGTAGGTATACTTTAATACAGGTAGATAGTAATGTTAAATAAAATTATAACCAAATCTATCCTGACTGGATACTTAATAAAATTATAACCAAATCTATCCTGACTGGATACTTCGTAGGTATATTTTAATATAGCTATATAGTAATGTTTAAAATTACAAATCTAGACATAGTGCAGTGCGCTGTAGCTACTGCATGCCCGGTTATCGCTATAGGCCTACATGCCTTTACAACTTAACATTTAAAATGTGAAAAAAGTAACTTTCCGTACTTTCTGCGGAAAAAAGGCGATATTCGTGTTCTACGCATTAAAATGAGTAATATAATTTTAAATAATTTTTAGCATCAACGTCATTACGTCTATATTTTTACCAAATAATATAATAAACAAACAAGTACAAATAAACTCAAAAAATTAATTATTAAACTTAATAGACAAAATTAACCTAATGACAGGCCAAAACTAACCCACAGTGCAGTGAAACCGAAAATAGAACAGTACCTTTATACAACGTGATAGTGGGATTTTCAAACATCTCCAACTACAGGAAACTGTCAGTCTCTAAATAAGCTTGAAAATGAGAGCATGTAATTAATAGTTCTCAAAAGTCAACTCGTAAACATGATAAGTAATATTCTTATTTAAGTACAATGAAGTGTAAATGATTTATACATAATACAAGAAACAAATCTATAATTATTGCTGTATTAATATATCATGGTGCTATTGTTTGAAAATAAAACTAATCTATTTCTATTTTTTTAAGAAAGACTACTGCTTGTCTTTAAAATTAAGGAAAATCTTACAATTTTAAAATTTTGTTTATATTTTACCTGCTGGTGTTGAACCAAAAATTCTAATGATTGGTACTTGCTTCACCTGACATCCACGGAACTGAGAATACGTGATATCTAAACCTTGAAGTGGTGTACTCAAGTAATAATCTACATTCACAATGCGTACAGAAAACATTTTGCTTCATCCTACAAAAAGTATTTAATAGTTGAAAACAATTTTGTTTAAAACATAATAGAAATATTTATTCTTGAATTTTATAGTCCATTACGTTCGGTGAATCTTATTAATCACTTAAACAATAGTTTATGACTATCCGAACTTTATATTTAGTAAATTTGTTAAAACTTACTGAGACAGAACGTTTTCGATCGCTATGTGCCGATCTTCATCAGTGTCTTCTGCTTGGAGATGTTGGGTCAAGCGGTGACGGTGTTAAAGGTAGGTTTTTGATAGTATCAAATAGTATGTGTGATTTGTATTGTGTTTGTTCGTTTAATATGTTTGTATTTTGTGTTTTTGTGTGTCTGTAAATTTCATATTGTTCTAGTGTGTTGAGATATGGTCCTTTTTGGTTGATGTGTAGGATTTCTAAATTATGATAAATGTCTATGTATTTGTGTCCTGTTTCTTTTAAGTGATTATAAAATGTTGAGTTGATGTTATGTTTGTGCTCTTTGACTCTTTGTTTAAAGCTGCGACCTGTTTGTCCAATGTAGAATTTGTTACATTCGTCGCAGTTTAGTTTGTATTCGCCTGGTGCTTGTAGTTTATCTTTGTTTTTGGTGTTATAACGTATTTTGTATTGTAATTTGTTATTGGTTTTGTATGCTATTTTGTAACCTATTTTTTGAAATTTGTGGGCTATTTTGTTTGTTGTTTTGTTTATGAATGGTAATGTGATGTATTTGTTTTCCCTGTCTGTAGTGTTAATTTTAGTGTTTTTTTTTTTTTTATTTTGTACCATAGTTTGTCTATTATAGTGGTGTTGTATCCATTTGTGTGTGCTAAATATTTAATTGTTTCTAGTTCCTTGTTCATGTTTTCTGTGGTCATTGGGACTTCTTTAAGCCTATGGAGCATGGATCTGAAGGCAGCGTGTTTGTGTTGGATAGGGTGATTTGGGGTGTTGTGGATAAGTGTGTCTGTTGTTATGGGTTTCCTGTAAATGTTGAAGCTGTGTTTTTGTGTGTGACTTTTTGTTATGGTTAGGTCTAGGAAGTTTAGGGATCGAAGTTTCAATTTCTGAAGTGAAGTGGAGTTTTGGGTGTATTTTATTAGTGTAGGTGAGGAGTTTTTCACATTGACGGGAGTTGCCTCTGTATAGTGTTATGATATCACCGACGTATCTGTGCCAGTAAATCATTTTGTGTGCGTGTGTATAGTTTGTGAGTATCTCGGTGTTTTCTATGTGTTGTAGAAATATTTCGCTTAGGACACTACTGATAGGACTTCCTATGGGTAGGCCATCTGGTTGTGAATAGAAGTTTGAGTTGTGGGTGAAATAGCTTTATGAAACTATTTTGTGAAACAAATATGTAACAAATTCTACATTGGACAAACAGGTCGCAGCTTTAAGCAAAGAGTTGAAGAACACAACATTTTACAATCACTTAAAAGAAACAGGACACAAATACACAGACATTTATCATAATTTAGAAATCCTACACATCAACAAAAAAGGACCACATCTCAACACAGTAGAACAATATGAAATTAACAGAAACACAAAGTACAAACATATTAAACGAACAAACACAATACAAATCACACATACTTTTTTATACTATCAAAAACCTACCTTTAAAACCGTCACCGCTTGACCCATCTCCAAGCAGAAGACACTGATGAAGATCGGCACATAGCGATCGAAAACGTTCTGTCTCAGTAAGTTTTAACAAATTTACTAAATATAAAGTTCGGATAGTCATAAACTATAGTTTAAGTGATTAATAAGAAATATTTAGCTTGAAATCCAAGTTACTTAATTGTATGCAATTACCAAGAAACAAAATTGATAATTTGGTTGAAATGCAGTAGCTCGGCACCATACGATATTTTGGGAAATTGTTTAACACTACCAAAGTGGACGATACCCACACGAAATTTTTTTTTACCTTGGAAAGTTTATTTTTTTCAATTTAAAGTAGGCTAAAAAATATTGCGTGGAGGTAGAAATTGTGAATAGGCACGGAGGGATACAAATGTATCGTGACGTCACAACTGTACTGACGTACCACGCACACATTTTGTTGTTGCTCAGAGTAGGCAAAAAAAATTATAAAATTTCTGGATATCTTCCTATTTTGTGGTTTTGAACAATTCCCAAAATATCGTAGGCTCGTTCATATAGCGCCGAGCTTCAGCATTTTTACTAGGGATGGGCCGATTCCTAAAATTTTCGATTCCGATTCCGATTCTAAAATTTTCCTTTCGATTCTCGATTCTTTAGTCGATTCTCGATTCTTTCATGTTATATTAGCTTACATGCTAGGTCTCTAATAATTAATTTAATTAACATCCTGGTCATACGGCAAAACCCTTTAAAAGTTCTGTTTCAATGTAATAGGCTACTTAAAACCTTCGACCTTGATTTATCAGGAATTTTTAAAACATATCAGATAACACGTGATATAGTTGATAGTTCAACTACATGAACTATTTTACCTGTAAGTTTATATTACTGTACATTATTTTGCTACATTTGTAGCTACTGTGCGGATCTTTTTATCATGTAATAAATAGTTTCATTTGCTATTATAATCGTGTTTATTTTCTTTTCGCTCCGAAATATATTACATTACCGTGAGAGTAATATCTGTCTATAATGTAATTGATTGAGGTTAAGTTTTGGAGGAATAATACAGTGTTTCTGTTATCCATCTATTCGCTCAACCGTCATGGCCACGGTCCCGACGGTGACGGTTACTGTACTTTTTGTGTGTTTTGTTCTGACATCTATGAATCAGTGGCAGTAAGACACGGGGGGGGGGGGAGGTAGTATTGTATCGAAGAGAGAGAGAGAGAGAGAGACGAGCGATGTCAAACGACCAGAAATGGTTACGATCTTGATTGTTGTTGCTTCATAAATAATAATATTTTTGTTTACTTTAATCATTAAATTCATCCAAATCAACTAATACAAAAATAAAATATAGTTGGTAATTAATTATTTTTCCAATAAATTACTCCATACACATATTTTAATAGTTAGCAAAATAGGAATCGGAATCGACACTTTTATGAATGAAGAATCGAGTATCGACGATTCCTCGATACCACTAGAATCGACGATTCCTGGAATCGAGAATCGGAATCGGCCCATCCCTAATTTTTACCTATAATATACTAGAGTATTATTATGTTAAAGTGTTATCCAACATAAATTTACCAACAAGTAGTTTATTCTGATTAACTAATATAACTATAAAAGATTTCACAATTGGCTTTTCTGGAATTCAAACTCATTTTTTGAAATTTAAATAAACTGTGATACAAAGTTCTTCTTACAATAATTGTTAAAAACAAATTTGACTACAGTTACTTTCTACATGAACCAAATTTCAAATTAATACATTAGATCCTTTAAGAAAATTTAAAAAATTGTAATATATATAATTTAATTTTAAAACGCTAGTAGTATTAAAAAAGCAATCACATTAAAACTTTAGAGTTATCAATGAAAAAATAATTCATAAACGTTTCACGTTGGCCTAACAAAGATTGCAACACTTCATATTTCAAAAACGTAAACTATATTAACTGGATATTTAAAACTACAAAGTTTTTTAAAATCATAGCACTATTTACCTTAATTTCAGTCGTTTGAATATGAAATGCGTTAGATTTTTTCCTCAATCGTGTAATCAGTCACTGTTTATGTCCAGGCAAGGTAAAACGAACTTCCCTTAAAAAAGAAATACAAAATGCCAATTTAAGGGCACCACACTTAACACAATTATAATTTTAATCACTATTTGACAAAAATGTTATTTTGAAGCAAAACAATTTAAATTTGTAAATCTGTTTTAACATACTTAAAAACAAATATCATGCCAAAATAATATTTTACTGTACTACAAACACCAAACGAAAACGTACGTTACGAAAATATCTGTAACAGTATTCCCTCGTTTAGGCTTACAATGATCAAAAAATGGAACAGCTGATAGATTGATACTACTCATAGATAATTCAAATTGTAAAATACTTTTAGTTAAGATTCCCTGACCTTCGGTTGTTCTGTGCGCCACTGTCAAAAACACATACTATTTTTTAACAGTACTGCTAAAATTCTTTATATACCTATAAGGTTCGGTACGTTCAGAAACGTCTATAAATATTAAAAATAACACTTAGTAATATAAAAGCAACTCAATTAAAATGGAATTAATTTTCAATTGAAATTTTGTTTTGATTTGTACATATATGTGTGTACCAACACCCTGATTTTTCACTCTTAATGTACATAAAGATGAAATTCAATCTTGTGTGGAATACTATTCCAAAATAAAAAAATGTTGCATTTCTCTTAACTGCCATTTTCTTAGAAGAAAAGTGTTAATTTGCAAAATTTTAAAAAAACGTCAAAAATGGGTTAAACTACGCAGTAATGGTCATAAAGGCAGGTATACCATAATATAATAACAAAAAGTGTGTTCCCTATTTATGTAGAGTTTTTTATTGGACCTTTGAGCTTTTATTTAGATCAATTGGAGCTTTGATATTGCTTATATCCGTATAACTTTATTGATTTTAGTTTACTGCCCATACAAATGTGAAAAACGTAAATTATTCAAGTTTCATGTTCATAAAATAATTCCACTGAAAAAAAACTACCCATGTCAAAAGTTATCAGTGATAACACTTAATAAAATAACATTGATAAGTAATCTAATGATGGATTTTTCAGAGAAAGATGTAAGTTGAAAGTTTTATTTTGTAGATTATTATTATACTAAAAACTATTGATAATAATCTTTTTCTAACAATAAGTAAAATAATTTTTTTTTAATAAAATTATTTACATTTTTAAAAAGTGTGGAGGTATTTCAAGTTTTCAAAATTACCATGAAAGTTTTATTTATGAATTTAGCATTTGTTAAAATTATGCTTAGTTTTACATTCTTCCCTTACTGAAACTAAAGCAATTACCACATGTAGCCTTTAAATCAGATTATGTTATGTAAATTAAATTATAAAAGTTCATTACATTAGAAAGTTACATATTTATATATAAAGTGGCTTATTGTAATCATCTTGAATTCACTGATTAAACTATAAGTAAATATTGCATAACTGAGTGAATACTTTAGAACTTAAGTGCTGATGCGTTTCGAAAAAATAGTTTCATTCACAAAGTTAACCGTCTACTGAGGGCTGTCTTACAAGGCAAAAGGTTGGGAGTTTATGATTTAAGAGTGTATTGGGGTTAGGTTAAGTTGGTTCTTTACTATGTGATAGAAAAGGGTCTTGGACTCAAAATGTGTGGTCATTTAAAATATTTTCTTTATCTGTTGTGTGATGTTTGTATATTTCCTATTTTTCTGTAGTTTAGTATATGGAGAATATTTAAATTAATATATATGTTCATTTATGTTTGTTGCTTGTTGTGTTTTGTATATATGTTGTGTAGCTGGATTTTGATGTTATGTTTTCTATATCGTTGCATATAAGAAACACATTCATCACGCAGATACACACACACTTTGAGTTTAATACCCTTTTCCATTACATAATAAACACCCAACTTAACTCACCCCCACTACACTCATAAATCATAAGCACTAACGTTTTACCTTGTGGATTACCATCAGTTTTACCATCAGTAGGATTAGCTTCATAAATGAAACGATTGTTTCGAAACACGTCAGCATGTCAGTTCTAAACTATTCACTTAGTTATGTAGTTATTACTTATAGCTTATAGTATCTATTTCACTAGTAAATGATTCATCAAATATAGTTAGTTATACTTGTCCATATAGAATGTCTTAAGGCAAATGGGGAAAATAGACAACTTTGCCACCAAAAATATGACACAAACCAATGAATACAACACAACAGTGATTGATAAACTATACAACCGCCTGAAAAATAAACTCAATATTCCAACATGACAAACCCATAAAATACTTTAAAATACCATACAGATCACTCAAAACTCATACACTAACCAACACATTTCATAGATACAGTTACAGAACAGCCTATACATTTCCACACACAATACCCTCAACAAACATCAAACAAAGACAATAACAGCTCCACCTGTATTTACAAACTAACTTGGATTTTATGACCCAGTTTTTACATAGGTCAAACAGGAAGGTCATTTTACACACCCTACCAAGAACATATACAAGCACTCCCAAACACAAACTCTCAATCTTCACTGGACATCTCAAATCACACATACACAAACATAACATCAAACCAACCGATTCTACACAAACAAAATAAAAATAACTGACACCACACAACCGAACAATGAAATATACAATCATTTCAAACACACATACTTAACCCCCAATTACATTGTAACTCACATACACCTTTTGACGTAACCCTCAATACTCTTTAAAAAAACATCCGATATCCTTATTCTACTTCACCCTAACCTAAATCAACAAGAGGTCAGTTACGGCCTTAGTTGACAATAGGGGACATTTCCCGAAATAGCCGTCCTAAATAATCAAAGAGTAATTTTAAATTTCACGAAATTATAATACTGACAAAATCTACATTAATTAATTACTTTTACATTAGTTTATGACTATCTGAACTTTAATTTTGTAAGTATGTAAAAACTTACTTACAGTAAGTAAAAAACATGAAATAAAGCATTAAAAAGTTATACAAATGGTTTCATACCGTTACATATAGGAATCAAATTTACATTTATAAATTGCCATACATTTAATTGACAGATGTAACACAGACACACATACATACATATATATATATATATATATATATATGTATATATATATATGCGAATACGTATTCCTTCGCGGATGGAAAAATATGATGAATAGTTACTATCTGGAGTACATCCGTTCATTCTTCAGTCCATAAATTCGCAGTTCCGACGTTTCGCTAGAATCTCACCCAGCATTGACGAGGTGAACCCAACAACAGTAGATGAGGGAGTCTTCTGTTGTTGGGTTCACCTCGTCAATGCTGGATGAGATTTTAGCGAAACGTCGGAACTGCGAATTTATGGACTGCAGAATGAATAAGCGGATGTACTCCAGATAGTAACTATTCATCATATATATATCAATTAAATGTATGCCAATTTATAAATGTAAAGTTTATTCCTATATATAACAGTACGAAACCATTTGTATAACTTTTTAATGGTTTATTACACTAAACAAGTATAAATATTTATACACTTGCCTATAGTAGCACTTATGTTTTATTTCATGTATTTTACTTACTGTAAGTAAGTTTTTTTACAAACTATATATAACTAATACAATTTCTGTCCTAAATACATGTTAATTTTACTTTAAATCTTATTGCTATTCAGTTTTAACACTTATTGCTGGGATTTCAAAATTTTGGTAAAGTATGTGGCCGACCCATCAGTATAAAATTATGAATTAAATTTGAATTGGAACAGGACTTTATCAGCGTTCATCAACAAATTGCCCTTAGTTTTACCAATACATATACAGCATTGATTAATGCGCTAACCTATCGCAAAACGCATCTGCTGAATAAATCAGTAAGTAGTGGTTTTTTCCCAAGTTAATACAAACAAGTGTAATAAATATACTTTCATAACTATTAACCAACCTGTTGGAGAACACCGTTTTGATACCTTAACACTATTAATATCTAATTCATTCCCACTAGTTAGATCTGTCATGTTAGGTCAATGATGGGCGTGGTCTTGTTTCTACCTGTAGCACTAGTATATGGTTAAACCTATCGCTGTGCGAAGGAGTGGAATTGATGTCCATTACGAGTAGCTATTTGGTCATGTTTTAGATCCCAGTATATTTGTAATGTTCTGATGATGCTAACCATGTTATGATGATCAATGCTTATAATTATGCTACTGTGCTCTTTATAGATTTTTTTTTGAATGATTAAGTTTATAAAACCTTTGAGAATACTCCACCATATGAATATTTTTAAAAACAGTTGTATGAAAATTGTGTAGGAGAGTCATCCTCGCCACCTTATTCCAGAATTGTGCAAGCAGTTTTACCACTTAGGATGGGTGACGGGTACAGGAGGAGGAATGACTGTCAAGCATGGGTGAGTATTTTAAAAACTACTTCTTACTGATGATTTTATTAAAATTGTGGCCAAACTAATGATATATTGGTCAGACCGGTAGAACATTTAACTCAAGATTAAAAAACACATAAAAAACATAAATCCAAAGTTCAGCTGCAGAACACATATACAAATACCAAACTCACATATACAAAGATCAAGACTAATTTAAATATTCTTCACATAATAAACCATATTAAAAAAAAGCTAATTACTACAGACAAATTCAAAATATTAAAACATACACAACAAAAAACTACATATCTTAAACGACCACATACACTTTTCGATTCTAACCCCCTGTTCCATTATATAGTAAACAACCCACCATTCCCTCCACACTCATAAGTTATACTCCTGGAACCTTGAGCGATCTCTGGCAGAAGCAGTTTGGCTTTGTCAACAAACAAATAATTTTAATTAATCACTTTAACAATATTTTATGACTATCTGAACTTTAAATTTTTTGTAAATTTGTAAAACCTTACTAAGACAGTACGTTATTATCGATCGCTGTGTGGCGATCTTCATCAGGGTCTTTTGCTTGGAGATGTTAGGTTAGGCGGTTTTAAAGGCAGGTTTTCGATAGTATCTAGGAGTATGTGTGATTTTTATTGGGTTTGTTCGTTTAATATGTTTGTCCTATGTGTTTTTTAGTGTCTTTAAATTTCATATTGTTTTAGTACATTGAGATGTGGTCCTTTTTTGTTAAATCTTACATCTCAACAAAACATCTCCAAGCAGAAGACTTTAACGAAGATTGCCACGAAGCGATCAAAAATGTTCTGTCTCAGTAAGTTTTTACAAATTTACTAAAAATTTAAAGTTCGGATATTATAACCTAATGTTAAAGTGATTAAGATTCACTAAACGTAACGGACTACAAATTGTTTTAAAAAAACGGTGGTTTTGAAATGCTTTAGCAAGTATGTTAAAGGTTTTCACTCAGTTACTCAAATTACATATGACTCAAAAATAATCAGGACTTCAGTGTAGTTATAAATTGTGTTCAATTGTTCATTTTATTTTTTTAAGATATCATTGTTTTTTTTAATTCCTTTTATTAGCTCACATTATCCTAATATATATCTTGTACAAATTTTTAATCATTTATAAAATATGTTTTTATTCATCCAATCAAGTTCAAATACAATTTTTTTAACCTATAGTGGATGACAATTGATGTTAATACAGTTTGTTCATATATTTATTCAATAATTAAATTATAAAAATTTTGGGGTTCTAGGTCGGATTCGAACTTAATATCTTCATGTTCGAAATTTAGCGCTTTTTAGCACTGAGACAACTTTCCATAGCTAGAAAAAAACTTCTCAAAGATCTATATGAAAAACCTCCATTGCATAACCTTAAATTGTTCCCATGGTTACCACAAAATATCATAAAGAATGCTGTAGGATTTAAAATGAATGAAATAAATAAACAAACTGATTAGCTATCTGGACTTTGACGATGAAGATTCTCAGTTCGAATCCGGCTGAATCCCATAAATATTTTAATTTAATTTTTTGAATAAATATTTGAAAAAATTGTATTAATATAAATTGTGTTCCCCTACAGGTTTAAAAAACCTTGAACTTGATTGAAAGAATTTAAATAAAAAGAAACTAAAATAAAATTTATTTCTCTTTGTTAATTTAAGTAGGAATTGGCTCTAAAAAATATTTTATACTATCTGTTTATGTTTTAGTAATAAAATTTACATAGCTCCTTCAGGTGTTCAAAAGGAGAGAATAAAACCAGAAGATTTGTTTGTTCAAGATATTCATGGAAATGATTTGGAGCTTCCTCCAGAAGAGAAAAAGTTATCGAAGAGTCAGTGTACACCTTTATTTATGCAGGCTTATGCAGGTAAAGGCTATAACTTAGGGGTAGTATTCAAGTACAAATATGGATAATGTTAAGTAGAATTGTGGGTTACAAACATCCTGCCTATGAAAACATGTCTGGTCATTTAAATTAATTGAGATCTCAAAAAATAACATGATTGATTTTTCTATATATTTCATATAGAAAGACAACTATGCATTAGTCCTCTTGGATTGGGTTCAAGAACTGAAATCAAGGTTCCAACATCCAAGTGATATGATCGATATTTTCTGTCACTGTGACTTGTCACTGATATTTGTTTGTCGCTGGTGGTACCAGTGAAAAAATATAGAAAATGTCAGTTCCAGTGACAATGGATCGATCAGAAGTTCCCTCTGTTGTGATTGGGCAAAAAGTCGCAGTCATTGGATGAAACGGCTGTCATTGGTTGATTTGTCGCTGTCACTTGTTCTACTCATTTACGTAGTGTGTGTGTGTGTGGGGGGGGGGGTCAATTTCTGTCAGGTTTCGAGACAGTGACAGTGTTGTGTAAAGTAGACGCTATTTCACACCCAGTAGTATGTTCTTAATTTCGTAGCAGTTTATTTTTATATAGAACAATCCTTCCAAAAAAGAAAAAAGCGAGGCGTGGAATCATTTCACCAGTGTGGTATGTCTGCCTGTTATTGGCACCTACAGAGCAGTATCAGTCTCCCTTGTCACCGGTACTAAAGTCACTAATCCGAACCTGGTGCTGTCACAAAAATCACCGATCCGTTAATGTCACTGGATCAACCATCCCAATTATCCATATTAATAAGCACAACAAATTTAATTACACATTTTGATTCCATCTTTCTTGAACTCTGTCAAATTTTTTTAGCCACAAATAACAATCCCAGTCCATCCAGAATTGTAAATAGAGTTTTGTCTGTCTCTAAGATTCTCTAATACAATTAAGGTCTGTAGCAGACAAAGTACCAATTATGACTTTAATGTTGGGAGTTTAATGTGTGGAAAACTTTAAATTTTCTTTTACTTGTCAGGCTATGGAGTACACGACATCCTATTGAACAAAGCTGTGCTACTGATTTATGACTATCTCACTACTAAAGGTACAAAAATCTCTCAACATGAAATTGTGATTACAGCTAACCTGATCATTCCTTTAAATTCAAATAGAACATACTCTTAACACGTTGACTGCCATGGCGGTCACTGGTGATCAACACTGTATTTTTGCATAAATCACCCATGACCAACAATGTAGACTTAATTTGAGATTATCACACAAGGCTGTCTAGCACATTCACGATGTATTTAACCATATAGGGTCTCAAACACGGCCTATGTCTGTGTTCCTGCAACTTGGTGTTCAGAAAAATTTTTTTACAAGACGATAATTATTGGGAAACTAGAAGTTCAGAATTACAAGGAAATAGTTTTTATTTACACCTCTTTGCAGAGCTACATTACGTTTTAGAATAGTGTTACCTTCTATTTGATCTTTTAAAAGAATTTACCTAAAAAAAACTGAACAACTCGAAAACTAAAAACTTTTAAACTTGAAGTTTTTGTGTTGTACATCTTGTGGTTTTTTTATGTATTAACTTGGGCAAAAAACCAATACTTACTCATTTGTTCAGCAGATGCGTTTCGGACTAGGTCAGCGCATTATTCAATGCTGTGAGTCACTGACAAGACTGTTGCTCAGGTGTGTTGTGTTGGTATGAGTGTGTGGTGTAGTTTTGTTCAGTGGTGTGTTATTGTTCATAGAGTAATTGTTAATTATGTGCTCAAATATAGTATTTGTTAATTACATGCTCAAATATAGTATTTGATGTGTTTTATCATTTAGAATGTGTTGTAAATAGTATTTATGGTGTTTGAATATCTTCAGACTCACACCAACACAACACACGTGAGGAACAGTTTTGTCAGTGACTCACAGTATTGAATAATGCGCTGACATAGTGCGAAATTCGTCTGCTGAATAAATCAGTTAAGTGGTGGTTTTTTCATCAAGTTAATATACTTACTTACTACGTAACGCTACAGCCTGAGGTGGGCCTTGGCTTCCTTAACAATGTCCCGCCATCTACTTCTGTCTTTAGCCTTCTGTTACCATGCTGTAATACCGAGTACCCTTGAATCTTACTTAAGGTCCTGTAGCCATCGTCTCCTTGGTCGGCCAACTCTTTTTTTGCGAATCATAGTGCCATGTAAAAGTTTATTCGGCATTCTATTGGTGGGCATCTTAGGATGTGACCCAATCATTCTAGACATCGCGTTTTAATAAAATGGACCACATTTGCATCTTTGTATAAAGAATACAACTCAGCATTAGATCGAAGCTTCCACACATTTGTTTGTACATCATGGACCGGACCATAAAGTTTTCTCAAATGCTTACGCTCAAACAATGTCAACTGATTTTTCATTGCGACAGTTAAAGTCCACGTCTCCGCTCCATACATTAGGACTGGCCGAATTAAGGTTTTACAGAGTCGTATCTTAGTGGTTTGAGACAATAGCCTACTTTTAAAAAGCTTTATATTTGCGAAATATGCTCTATTAGCTGCCATTATTCTTTTTTGGATTTCATTTATTGTTTTATTTTCATCATTCACTTCTGAGCCCAAATATGTGAAACCTTTTTACTTTTTCAAAGGAATAACCATTAATATCTATAGTCGTACTGCTACACCCTCTGCTTGTACTCATATATTTAGTTTTTCCCTCATTTATGCAGAGACCTATATTTTTGCTTTCATTATTGATTATATTAAAAGTCTCTTTGAACGATGGAATATTCCTGGCAACCAAGCATATATCATCAGCATATGCACATATTTGACTGCATGATATTCCCTGAAATGTTAATCCTCCTCAAAACGCCTTGTAAGGCCAGATTGAAGAGGATAGCAGACAGGGTATCGCCTTTCTCACGCCAGTCAAAATAGGGAATTCGGGACTCATATTGTTGCCCAACTTTGCTGTCACTATCACTCAATGTCATGTTGATTAGTCTGATCAACTTGTTTGGTACCTTGAACTCCTTTAGAATTTCGAGCAATTTTGTTCTGTTGACACTGTCAAAAGCCTGCCGATAGTCAATAAAAAGAAGATGAAGGTCAATTTTATATTCCCAACACCTCTCGAGCAACTGTCTTAAAACAAATATCTGATCGGTAGTTCCCCTTCCCTGTCAGAATTCGGATTTATAATCTGTTATGATATTTTCAGCAAAGACGTTGAGCTTTTTCAGTATTATGTTTGAGAAATATTTTATTCTTTGTGAGAAGAGATATTCACGATAATTACTGCATTCCAATTTGTCGCCCTTTTTAAAAATAGGACATATGAGACTAGTTCTCCATTTTCTAGGCATGCGTTCTCTTTTCCATGTGTCTAGGATTAGGGAATACAATTGTGACAGTACAATTTCTCCACAATTTTTAAAAAGTTCAGCTACAAGTTAGTCTTTACCAGGTGCTCTATTGCTTTTCAGCTTTTCAATCGACTCCATGACGTCATCCATGTCAGGTAGCTCAATGTCATCCTCATTTGTCAATTCTATTCGGCTCAAGGTATTGTTGTCCGTGTCTATCGTCTGAGCTTCCGCGTTATACAGATCACCAAAGTACTCTGCCCATCTGCCAATAGCTTCCGCCTTCCCCTCCACTATTCTACCATCTTTATACTTGCATGAGTCAGTTTTAGACTGAAAACCTATATTTATATATTTAACAGTAGAGTTATATTCTCAGTAGAGTTATGAACACAAAGTGTACAACTACAAGCATGTAAACAGACTGATTGCGGTTTCCTAGTGAAGGTTGAACAACTTTTAAAGGTATATAAACATCCGGACCTTTATTCTAGGAACTGGAAACAATCTAATCATCAATTTCGTTCATTCATTGAGATCATCCACTCATTCTCATGCTTTTTCTCTCTATCCTTTTTTACAAATGACCACAAAGAAGCAGGCCTTTTAAATTCTGTATTATACTGGTCCTTCTTCACAAATTTTGCTTTCCATTTCTGTCCACATGAAGCAAATTCCACATTATACAGGATAAACAACAATAATACCCATTCTAACTTTCTCAAGACCAGAAACGTTTTCTACAATTGTAGAAGATTTCTCTTTATTCCCATTTGAACACGTGTATATATATATATATATATATATATATATATATATATATATATATATATATATATATATATATATATAGTGTATAATGGGAAAGTTGTTAATTTTCATATCTTGTTTAAATATGTAAATATTGTTACACAAATCACATATAGCATTATATCATAAACTATAAATTTGTGAATCTGTGACATTTATACACATCTGTGGTTCATTTCAGTTTTTCTCTTTTTTTCTCTTTCTTGACTGATGAGGATCATTTTTGATCGAAATATTTCAATAGTGTGTTAAGTTTTTATATGTGTTTATTTCCAAGAGATTGCAGTTTTGGACTATTGCCACTAGGTTAGTCTGTCAGTCTCCTATCTAGTAAAAAAATTCCTAAATAAGCTTTAAACTCTACTAGAACTAACCTAAATATATATATATATATATATATATATATATATATATATATATATATATATATATATAGATTTTTTGGACTAGGAGACTGACAGACTTACCTTGGTAAGAGTCCACACTGTAGTCTTGAAATAGAAACACATAAAAGCACTTAAACAATGATATATTTCAACCACACAGTGGTCTTTGTCAATCGAAGAGAAAACACAAAAAGAAATATGAGAGAATGAAATAAATACAAGTTGTAATCACAGATTGTGTAGAGTAGAAATCAGATGTCACAGATGCACAGATTAAAGATATATATATATTGTTTCCATGAGCATATGAGTGATTATAGTTTATATAAGTCTGTCAGGGGAAAAGAGATAAGGCTATTAGGAAGAAAAAAAAAAAAAAAAAAATGAATTTGTTTATCTGATGTTGAGGTTAGGGGATTCTCTGGATTTGGTATACCACTGGTATGATAGTTCCCACCTTCTCAGTTCTGAGGGATTGCAATCAGAGGGGAGTGATTTAATTATTTTTGTGGTATAGCAGTCATCAAAAGTTGTGATGTTGTGACTCGCAGCATGTTGAGCTGTTGGTCTATCCATATTCATAATTTTAACATCATGTCTGTGGCCATTCATTCTGATATTCAAACCATCCGTGGTCAGGCCTATGTACTGTGCTGAGCAAAGTTTACATTGTAGCTGGTATATGACATTTTTCGATGTACAATTATGATGACCCTGTATTTTGAAGACCATTTTTGTTGTTTGGCTGTTGAAACTATTTGCTGAGGGGTGTATTGGGCACGTCTTGCATCTAGGTTTATTGTATGGGAAGGAGCCATGAGGAAGTTTGTGTGGTTTCTCTGCATCAGGGTCTGGTAGTTTAGGATGTACTAGGATGTTTTTCAAGTTGGGAGGTTGCTTGTACCAAATTTGCGGTGGATCGGTGAAAAGGTTTTTGGTGTGGACGGAAAATTGAAGAATTTTGAAGCCATTTTTCAATATCTTGTTGAGTTTATGTAGACCAGGATGGTAGTCTGTTATTAAAGACAGTTTATTTTGTTCTGTTTGTGGTTTATGGTGAACCGAGGATTGTGCTGAATGAATTTGGTTTTCAATGAGTTTTTTTGGGTATCCTCTTCTCTGGAAGGCTGTTGATATCTTTCTATTAAAATCTTCCAATTCCCTATCATTCGAATAGATTCTCTTACCCCTGATTGCTTGACTGTATGGAATGGACCGTTTTATGTTTATTGGGTGTTTGCTGTCGAAATGGAGATATTGTAGGTGGTTCGTCGGTTTAATGTGAATTCCTGTGTTGATATTTCCATTCTGGAGTGTTACCTCTACATCCAAAAAGGTGATGGCTGTTGTAGATTTCTCCCAGGTAAATTGAAGTGTGGAGAATTGTGTCAGGCTGTCTAAAAATGCCTCAAGTGTTGAAGCACCCTGTGTCCAAATTAGGAAGATGTCATCTATATATCTATACCAACATAATGGCTGGTGTGTTTGTGTCTTTAGAAAACTTTCTTCCAACAATCCCATGTACAGATTTGCGTACGATGGTGCCATTCTGGTGCCCATTGCTGTTCCCTTTATTTGAAGGTAGTTCCTTCCCTCAAACTGAAAGTTGTTCTTCTTGAGGATGAACCTGGTCAGGTTCACAAGAAAAGGTGTAGTGGGAGAAGGCTTGCCTGTGTGTTTGTTTAGAAAATTCTCTATTGCAGATAGGCCGTGTGCATGAGGGATGTTGGTATAGAGAGAGGTGACATCTATGGTGACCAAAATAGTTACCGGGGGTAGAGGTACAGATATTTGTGAGAGTCGATCTATGAAATGATTGGTGTCCTGGGTATGTGATGGAAGGTTCTTTACTAAGGGTTGAAGGTGTGAGTCGAGGAAAGCTGAAATTCTTTCCGTTACTGAATTGCAGCCAGCAATTATTGGTCTACCAGGTGGAGGGATTATGTTTTTGTGGATCTTTGGTAATATATAGAATTGAGGAGTAGATGGGTTTTCATTATATAATAATTTTAGAGATGTTTCCGAAATATTTTGTTCAGGAGCTGTATATTTGAGTAGGTCCGAGAATAAATTGTTGAATTCTGTAGTGGGGTTATCTGTAAGTATTTTGTATGTTGTGATGTCTGACAGTTGCTTATTTGCTTCTTTGATGTAGTCTTCTTTTTCATAATGACAGTGGTTGAATCTTTATCTGCTGGAAGAATCATAATATCTTTATTGTTTTTCAACGAAAATATTGCCGCTTTTTCTAATTTGGTAAGGTTAGGTTTAGTCTTCAGATTTTTAGTGAAATTTATATCGGTGATGCTTTGCATGATAAAGTTGATGTAAAGTTCAATGGGGTGATCAGGTGGTAGTGGTGGTGGATCCCAGTTGGAGGGTGGTTTGAATTTTGCAAGACATACGTCTATGTTTGTATCCGTTTTGAAAGTTGGTGTCTGAGCTATATAATTTTTTATCCTAAGTTTTCTGGCAAAGCTGAAAACATCTTTTCCTAACTTGAATTGGTCTATTTCCTTAGCTGGTGTGAATGACAGGCCTTTAGAAATTTCTTGTAGTTCATGTTCCGAGAGTGTGTGGTTGGAAATATTGTGCACGGCAACTGTTTTTGGTGAAGGGTTATTTCTTATATCAGGACTGTTTTTATTATTATTTTTGTTATTTAGCAATAATGATTGGGTTGGCAGTTTAGGGAGTTGTCCACAGGGTACTGGTATCTTGAAGAGAGAACTTATATATATATATATATATATTTTTTTTAGGTTAGTTTTGGTTGGTAAAGATTATTTAGATTTTTTGGACTAGGAGACTGACAGACTTACCTTGGTAAGAGTCCACACTGTAGTCTTGAAATAGAAACACATAAAAGCACTTAAACAATGATATATTTCAACCACACAGTGGTCTTTATCAATCGAAGAGAAAACACAAAAAGAAATATGAGAGAATGAAATAAAATAAATATAAGTTGTAATCACAGATTGTGTAGAGTAGAAATCAGATGACACAGATGCACAGATTAAAGATATATATATATATATATATATAAATTGTTTCCATGAGCATATGAGTGATTATAGTTTATATAAGTCTGTCAGAGGAAAAGAGATAAGGTTATTGGGGAAAAAAAAAAAAAAAAAAAAAAAAAAAAAAAAAAAAAAAAAATTGATTTATCTGATGTTGAGGTTAGGGGATTCTCTGGACTTGGTATACCACTGGTATGATAGTTCCCACCTTCTCAGTTCTGAGGGATTGCAATCAGGGGGGAGTGATTTAATTATTTTTGTGGTATAGCAGTCATCAAAAGTTGCGATGTTGTGACTCGCAGCATGTTGAGCTGTTGGTCTATCCATATTCATAATTTTAACATCATGTCTGTGGCCATTCATTCTGATATTCAGACCATCCGTGGTCAGGCCTATGTACTGTGCTGAGCAAAGTTTACATTGTAGCTGGTATATGACATTTTTCGATGTACAATTATGATGACCCTGTATTTTGAAGACCATTTTTGTTGTTTGGCTGTTGAAACTATTTGCTGAGGGGTGTATTGGACACGTCTTGCATCTAGGTCTATTGCATGGGAAGGAGCCATGAGGAAGTTTGTGTGGGTTCTCTGCATCAGGGTCTGGTAGTTTAAGATGTACTAGGATGTTTTTCAAGTTGGGAGGTTGCTTGTACCAAATTTGCGGTGGATCGGTGAAAAGATTTTTGGTGTGGACGGAAGCTTGAAGAATTTTAAAGCCATCTCTCAATATCTTGTTGAGTTTATGTAGACCAGGATGATAGTCTGTTATTAAAGACAGTTTATTTTGTTCTGTTTGTGGTTTGGGGCGAACCGAGGATTGTGCTGAATGAATTTGGTTTTCAATGAGTCTTTTTGGGTATCCTCTTCTCTGGAAGGCTGTTGATATCTTTCTATTAAAATCTTCCAATTCCCTATCATTCGAACAGATTCTCTTACCCCTGATTGCTTGACTGTATGGAATGGATCGTTTTATGTTTATTGGGTGGTTGCTGTCGAAATGGAGATATTGTAGGTGGTTTGTCGGTTTGATGTGAATTCCTGTGTTGATATTTCCATCCTGGAGTGTTACCTCTACATCCAAAAAGGTGATGGCTGATGTAGATTTCTCCCAGGTAAATTGAAGTGTGGAGAATTGTGTCAGGCTGTCTAAAAATGCCTCAAGTGTTGAAGCACCCTGTGTCCAAATTAGGAAGATGTCATCTATATATCTATACCAACATAATGGCTGGTGTGTTTGTGTCTTTAGAAAACTTTCTTCCAACAATCCCATGTACAGATTTGCGTACGATGGTGCCATTCTGGTGCCCATTGCTGTTCCCTTTATTTGAAGGTAGTTCCTTCCCTCAAACTGAAAGGTGTTCTTCTCGAGGATGAACCTGGTCAGGTTCACAAGAAAAGGTGTAGTGGGAGAAGGCTTGCCTGGGCGTTTGTTTAGAAAATTTTCTATTGCAGATAGGCCGTGTGCATGAGGGATGTTGGTATAGAGAGAGGTGACATCTATGGTGACCAAAATAGTTACCGGGGGTAGAGGTACAGATATTTGTGAGAGTCGGTCTATGAAATGATTGGTGTCCTGGGTATGTGATGGAAGGTTCTTTACTAAGGGTTGAAGGTGTGAGTCGAGGAAAGCTGAAATTCTCCCACTACACCTTTTCTTGTGAACCTGACCAGGTTCATCCTCGAGAAGAACAACTTTCAGTTTGAGGGAAGGAACTACCTTCAAATAAAGGGAACAGCAATGGGCACCAGAATGGCACCATCGTACGCAAATCTGTACATGGGATTGTTGGAAGAAAGTTTTCTAAAGACACAAACACACCAGCCATTATGTTGGTATAGATATATAGATGACATCTTCCTAATTTGGACACAGGGTGCTTCAACACTTGAGGCATTTTTAGACAGCCTGACACAATTCTCCACACTTCAATTTACCTGGGAGAAATCTACATCAGCCATCACCTTTTTGGATGTAGAGGTAACACTCCAGGATGGAAATATCAACACAGGAATTCACATCAAACCGACAAACCACCTACAATATCTCCATTTCGACAGCAACCACCCAATAAACATAAAACGATCCATTCCATACAGTCAAGCAATCAGGGGTAAGAGAATCTGTTCGAATGATAGGGAATTGGAAGATTTTAATAGAAAGATATCAACAGCCTTCCAGAGAAGAGGATACCCAAAAAGACTCATTGAAAACCAAATTCATTCAGCACAATCCTCGGTTCGCCCCAAACCACAAACAGAACAAAATAAACTGTCTTTAATAACAGACTATCATCCTGGTCTACATAAACTCAACAAGATATTGAGAGATGGCTTTAAAATTCTTCAAGCTTCCGTCCACACCAAAAATCTTTTCACCGATCCACCGCAAATTTGGTACAAGCAACCTCCCAACTTGAAAAACATCCTAGTACATCTTAAACTACCAGACCCTGATGCAGAGAACCCACACAAACTTCCTCATGGCTCCTTCCCATGCAATAGACCTAGATGCAAGACGTGTCCAATACACCCCTCAGCAAATAGTTTCAACAGCCAAACAACAAAAATGGTCTTCAAAATACAGGGTCATCATAATTGTACATCGAAAAATGTCATATACCAGCTACAATGTAAACTTTGCTCAGCACAGTACATAGGCCTGACCACGGATGGTCTGAATATCAGAATGAATGGCCACAGACATGATGTTAAAATTATGAATATGGATAGACCAACAGCTCAACATGCTGCGAGTCACAACATCGCAACTTTTGATGACTGCTATACCACAAAAATAATTAAATCACTCCCCCCTGATTGCAATCCCTCAGAACTGAGAAGGTGGGAACTATCATACCAGTGGTATACCAAGTCCAGAGAATCCCCTAACCTCAACATCAGGTAAATCAATTTTTTTTTTTTTTTCTTTTTTTTTTTTTTTTTTTTTTTTTTTTTTCCCCAATAACCTTATCTCTTTTCCTCTGACAGACTTATATAAACTATAATCACTCATATGCTCATGGAAACAATTTATATATATATATATCTTTAATCTGTGCATCTGTGTCATCTGATTTCTACTCTACACAATCTGTGATTACAACTTATATTTATTTTATTTCATTCTCTCATATTTCTTTTTGTGTTTTCTCTTCGATTGATAAAGACCACTGTGTGGTTGAAATATATCATTGTTTAAGTGCTTTTATGTGTTTCTATTTCAAGACTACAGTGTGGACTCTTACCAAGGTAAGTCTGTCAGTCTGCTAGTCCAAAAAATCTATATATATATATATATATATATATATATATATATATATATATATATATATATATATATATATATATATATATATATATATATATTCTTGATATTTTATGTTATCCATTGTTTTTCCGTTGCACTGACTTTATGAAGTTAATATATTACTATTGTAAGTAATTTTATCCACCATTAAGTGCAATAATTTTACCTTGAGTGATGAGGCACCTTTCGGTCACTTGACCATTGTCGAATCACTCATTTTAATTTATTGTTATAGTTTAGGGTATTTCGGTGAGTGACTATTAAGTTTTTTATTGTAATAAGGTATTTGCTAGTTGGGTCTGGGATTTGTTCGTATTTATTTTCTTTTATGTAGTTAGTCATTGAATCGATGTATTTGGTATTTTCTATTATTACTGGTGTATTTGTTTTATTTTATTTTAATATTAAGTAGTCGTTGTTTTCTAGTTTTTCTCTGAGTTTTATAATTTCTTTTTTATTTATATATTGTTCCGTTTTTTTGTTTTTTTCCCGTTTTTATTAGGTTAATTTTATTATTAATATTGTTTCTTATGTGTTCAGTATTTTGGTGGGTAATTTTGTGGATGTTAGATTCTGTGTCAACTATTAGGTTTTTTATTATTTGTTTTTTGTTGAAATTAGGTAGGTTATATTTGAAGGAATTTGTTATTATTATTTTTTCTTTTTCAGTAAATTGTGTTTTAGTTAAGTTTATGAATTTATTGTTGTTAGAGGTGTGGATTGGTTCTAGGCTATTTTTTAGGTCATGTTGTTGTTTTGATAAATTTTCGATTTTTCTGTTTTGTCTGTTTATTGTGTTTGTTTTATGTTTTATTATAATTTGTTGTGTTTTTTCGTGAATAATAGGTGTGAGAGTATCGAAAGTTTTCATTATTTCCAAATTGGTTGTGTATAGTTGTAAAGTGATTTGGCTTTTTTTATGGTAGGCAGATTTAATGTTTTGTTTAATTATGTGTGATTCTGCTATTTTTGTTGCTTTATTGATAATAGTGTTTTGTTTATTTTTTATGTGTAATTTAGCGTATTTTGGTGTTATATTAAGTGTTAAGCATTTTTTATTAAACTGTATTTTGTTGATGCAATTCTGGAGTTTGATTTTTAGGTTAAGATATTTACGGTACAGTTGTTTACCTTGGTAGGTATTAAATTCTTGATATTTTATGTTATCCATTGTTTTTCCATTGCACTGACTTTATGAAGTTAATATATTACTATTGTAAGTAATTTTATCCACCATTAAGTGCAATAATTTTACCTTGAGTGATTCGACAATGGTCAAGTGACCGAAAGGTGCCTCATCACTCAAGGTAAAATTATTGCAGTTAATGGTGGATAAAATTACTTACAATAGTAATATATTAACTTCATATATATATATATATATATATATATATATATATATATATATATATATATTTAGGTTAGTTTTGCTTGGTAAAGATTATTTAGATTTTTTGGACTAGGAGACTGACAGACTTACCTTGGTAAGAATCCACTCTGTAGTCTTGAAATAGAAACACATCACTTAACCAATGAATCCAGTGAATTCATTGGTTAAGTGCTTTTATGTGTTTCTATTTTAAGACTACAGAGTGGACTCTTACCAAGGTAAGTCTGTCAGTCTCCTAGTCCAAAAAATATATCTATATATATTACGGGTGAGTTCATTAATTACAAGGTTTTTTTTCAAAGGTTAATGACAGATCGCGGACCAATTCATGCAAATACAGTACAAATACATTCTTCATTTCAATTTTCTATCTGAAAATCCTTTTCAAGAGCTATTTGATTTTTGGATAGACAATCGAAACGTAGAATGTATTTATATTAGCATGAATTGGTCTGTGATCTGTCATTAATCTTAAAAAATATTTATTAGTTATTAACAGATATTAAATAAGGTTTAATTAAAAGTTTCTTCTTACTCTCATCATCAATATTACCTTAATCACCAGCATCAGAAACTTTTAATTGCTTGAGTATTGTTCTTTAAGACCACCTAATCATTATTATGTCATTTAAATTTCTTGTCTATAAAACAACAGAGAACGTTTGGGTATAATAGTGTCGTAAAAAGCATGAATTATAAGTAATTATTGCATAACTGAGTAAATTCTCAGATTGTCAGATTGTTTCGAAAAGTGTCAGCACGCAAGTTCTAAAGTATTTAGTTAGTTAGGCAAAAATTACTTATAGTTTAATCAGTGAATTCAAGATGATTACAACAAGCAACTTTAACTAGATTATGATTAAAGAGGGAATTTTTTTCATTACTCCAAAAGTGGTACAGTTCTTCTTTTGAAATTTTTTTATTTCATTCGGTGTTGTTTCAAATTTTCTATAAATTACAATTATTAAGAGAATTGTTTTAAATTAAAAATAATATTTAAAATATTTGTTTTAGTTCGTAATGCTGAGGCCGTTATTCATACTCATTCCAAAGCTGCTGTTATGGCCACACTTTTGTATCCTGGAAAAGAATTCAAAATCACACACCAAGAAATGATCAAAGTTAGTCAATTTAATTAATCAAAAAACATAATTACCATATGTAAGTAATTTTATACCTGAAACCTATATTTTAATGTTTTTTTTAAACGCCAAAAGAGTAATTTAAAAAAAACATCAAGATTTACAACACAAAATTTGCAATTTTTATCTTTTTTTTCTTTAGATGTGTCACCACTTATGATATAAAAAATATTAACACAAAATTTAATGACTTGTGTACAATTTGAAATGCAAAGTTATGACAGAAAATTGATAAATCTGAGAACTACTCTCTTTAGTTATAGATTAAGTATAAATTGCAGTTTATTAAACACTTTAATATAAATATCTCTTCTTTTTTCGACTAAATTTTAGTAATTCTAACATTCTATAAGCTAACATGAGTCAGCCTATATGTTTCATTCTAGAGTGGCTATACTGTAAATATTTCAAGAAAAACAAATAAGTTCAATGAAAAAATTTTATTCTAAAAGTCAAACCACATTTAACTTGTACTTATTATGGGGTATTGCACTTGTGGATTCGTTTGCTTTTGGTACAGCAGATGTAAATAGAAGAATCAAAAGATTATAAGTCCTCAGAGTCCAGATAATAGATCTCATTTCACTAGTTCATGAGGGAATAAACGGAGAAGCAAAAGAGATGAAAACTCAAAAATAAACTAATGTAAAATAAAAACTCAGAAAAAGAAACATTTTTAAATGTGCCATGTGTTGAATGGCACAGGTCTTTAGTTTAGCATTTAAAAAAATAATGTGTACCATCTTCGGTTTAGGCTTGACATACAAATGTAAATCTTATAAATAAGAATCACTAGAACAAAATATAAATTAATATTTTTACTAATAATTTTTAATTTTAGGGAATTAGAAATCAGAAGTTAGGGCGTAATTATCGCTATGATGAAGAATTGGTGGTGCCTATAATTGAAAACACACCATGGGAGAAAGATCTGACTGAATCAATGTCTATAGCTTTGGAAAACTATCCTGAGACATCGGCAGTGCTGGTTCGTAGACATGGTGTTTATGTCTGGGGAGATTCCTGGCAGAAGACTAAAACTATGTACAGTAATTATGTTTCAAATATATTGATATTATAGTGTGGATCACGTAACCCCGCACTCGGCCTTGAGAGATCAGAGTAGGTGAAACGGGAGGTAGAGGGTCAGTATAAATACTCTCCTACAAACATTATAAGGGCTGTCAAAATACTAACTTGTATGAGCCAGTAGATATTAGATTATTCGATGATAAATCAGCTTCTATGTGTAATAACAAACGATCTTGAAATATTTGTAGCCATATCGGGTGCAGAAGCTGTTGATGTATAGAACATTCTGAATATGTAACATCTTTTAAGAAGTGGTAGTAAATAAGAAATCTTGCAAGCCCAAGTGCATAGTTACGTGGTCCGCAATATACTTATTATTTTTATTCACAAATTTTGTTTTGTAAAGTAAATGTATTCAAGTTTGCATTTGATATAAAGATAAGCAATTTTGAATATTTTTTAATGTAAAATTTCATTAAAGCAAAGTTGTGAAAATTTGTAATAATTTAGTTTAGTGATTATAGATGAATTAAGGTCATCATTTTAAGTTGTTACAACTCTTGTTTAAGAAAGAGCAACATTTTGAATAATGTAGAACAAAACTATTAACCCTTCGTACGAGAAAAATCAAAATATTCTGCCAATTGTAACCGTCACTTCACGTTGCTAAGCAGAATATTTCTTAAAAGAAAGCATTATATTATGGAAAGTTCAGTAAAACGTCAATAGAATGTTTCTTTGGTGTTTGAGAGAATCATGTTAGTCGTGTGACTCATTTCAGCTGTTAGCAGAAATAAACAGCTGTTAGCAGAAATAAACAGCAGTTTTCTTTCCTTATGTCATATGGGAAACCTGTACATACCTATATTTGCATGACGACGGGGCAGCAAGCTGTTGAACGTTTTTCCTTACTTATTTACCTACATATTTATTTTATATGATGTATAAGTTTTTATATTCTCTTTTTATGTATATATTTTATTGTTTTCAAAAACAATGATTTTCATTATGAGTACTATTATGTAAGTAGTAAACATTTATACCCTGTTTTGAAGATCATCAAATGTTATGTCTAATGGCACTAATGCGATTTTTTTCAACTACAAATATTTGATTGAAAAAATACTTGTTATATTGGAGACAATCTTATAAATGTAACATTTTGAAATGTTATGCAACTGGATCTGTCACTGCATTGAGTTTTCTGTATTTATGTTCATTTTGTACTTGATAAAATTTCTCAAATTTTTATTTCTCAGGTGGCATTATAATGTACAATATCAATTTCTGGAAACTTTTCAGTAAATAAATATTTTCTTTTTGAAACCAGAATCCCAAACCTTAACACCTTTCCTTCTAAAACATTTTGAGCTCAAAGTGTCAGTGTCATTTCAGATACTCCCTTTATACACAACAAAAACTTCAAACTAAATGATAGTACAATATCTATACAGAGCACTAAATATAAATAACTAAATAATAATAAATAATTCAAATCTACAGTAAACAAAATTATAAAATAAGTCAGCTGATTGAAAATTTTAAGTTGTTTATTTATAATTAGGTACCTTTAGTTAGGAATAATACAGGACAGTACTGTATTTTACCATAAGTTTAAAAAATAATTCCACAGTAATTTGTTGTGTATATGTCTCTGTTTTTGCAGATGTGAGTGTTATGATTACTTGTTTGATATCGCTGTGCAGATGAAACTACATGGATTAGATCCTACAGCAACCCCAGAAAATTATGAACTTAAATACCAGAAGCAACAATGAAAACTTGAATCCAAACATCACAAATGAAATAATAAGTTGGAGCAACTGTGACTTAATTTTTAATTGTAAATAAATAAAACCTCTTAAACCATAAACATTTTATTTTTGTCCTGTTGTACATTTTTAATGCTATGCAATCATCTTCAGAGGAATTTACTACAAAAAATGTACATCAGGATATAAATAAAAAGGTTTTTTGGTTTAAGAAGTTTTATTTCTTTCTAAGTATCATAAATGAAAGATTATACTAAAAGTTAAATGTAAAAGTATATAATGACATATATTTATATATTTTGTACTAAAATAAATATATATAAATTCTATTTTAATTGATTAATTTGTTTAGACAAACTATCATTATTTTTATAACATGCTATAACCTATTTACATATCACTTAATAGGAAATGATTCAATTAATATAAGCTAAAACTTGTCAGTTTTTTAAAATTTCATGAGTTTAATTGTTAAACAAAGGTGCGTCGTTACAAATTTCCTGTTACAAAAAAATACATTTTTGCTATTTAATATTAATTTATGTGATGTTTTATAGTCAAATCCTTTTTTAATATATCTGGCAGGGCTCTAACTTCTAAAGCGATAAAGCTTTTTTCAGTTCTTTTTTAGTATTTAACAACAAATGGTGAAGAACGTTGTAGTTTAAATATTATATTTGATTTAATACAGGGATTGCGAGAAATCGCAAACTCACAGACAGCCTAGCATTGGTGCGTACAGGACATTTCGTGCTTTTATCTACAAGTTATTGCGTCATTTGGTTTTTAGCATTGGTTTAAGAACGACATACATTTGCAGCACTGTGATAAATATTTAATTTAGTCTTTGAACATTATATTTTTCAATTATGAGATTGAATCTGTGTATTTAGTAAGTAATATCAGTCCCTGACAAATGTTGCATTTCTCGGTTGCAGCAGCCAATGTGTTAACTTGAGCTTTAAGTTGTTCATAATGTACAGTAGTCTTGAAATTCTGAGTCTCGATTTTTGTTATTGAACTACAAGAAGAAACAGATTTGACATTTCTTATCAAGAGATTTTCAGGTTGTGAAAATTCCGGTGTGAACCATTTGAGATAACAGATTTTATGATTATTGAAATTGTACAGAAAACTAGTGATAACGAGAATAAAGATGAAGGTTTGACAGAGACAGTATAAGAAGGGAAAAGTACAAGGGTGAAGGAACAACTAACTTCGAAACTGCACTAAATTAACAGACAGACACCACACCAACAGATGTGCTTCTGCTAAGATACCGTAAAATGAAAACGATGTCACATGCAAATGCAGAGACAACTTTTCCCCAAAACGTGTAGCAACCGTAATGAACAATGTTTTTCAAAGTAACATTAATTTATGAGAGTACTGTAATCAATAAAGTTATATATATATATTTTGTACATTCTCAATTATAGTATTAGGGTTCATCAGAACTACTGTTTTTCGTAATGTATAGTAACCGTGCAATTGACTTTGAGAGATCGCAATAGGCGAGACGTGAGGTAGAGGGTCAGTATAAATACTCACCTACAAACATGATAAGGACTGTCAAAACAGAGTTGCATGAGATAGTCGATATTAGATTAATTTTATGATAAATTAGCTTCAGTATGAAATTACAAACAATCTTGAAATATGTGTAGACATATCGGATGGAGAAGCTGTTGATTTACAGAACATTCTGAATATGTTACATGTTTTCAAAAGTGGTAGTACACTAGAACCCTCGTGTGATTACACGGAACATATTTCTATGTAATCCGAGGGGGTGTCTGTGTCCCGTGTACCGAATTATCAGGACTAGGCTCCTACTCTATTTTAATTTTTTTTTGACCAACTCAATTTATTAAAATCTGCTTTCTAATTTATACATTCTGTTACTAAGGGTATAGACTAGTAATATTGTCATTTTTAACATTTTTGTTATTCCTTTCATATTATATTATGTGTATGTGACACATTATTTTGTTTGTGGTACTATAACATTGTTAAAATTTTTAATTTTATTTTAGTATTGTGTTTTTATTGCATCATTTGTTGCTATTTGTTATTCTTTTTTCTCTGTATTTCTTAGTGCGAGTTTGAGCATTTTATATAAAAGTGATATACTTTAGGCTTTAACTATTCCATCAGCTAAACATTTTTCAGCATGAAATTTTAATGAAAATATAAATAACAAATGATTTTCCATTTGCTGAATTACTCAAAATTAATCCCCCATTGTCAATTATATGTTTGATTTTAGTTATGTCCATATCAGGGATTGGCAACCTTTGTGCAACTCTGGGCCACATATTTACCCTGTCATGGCTAGATGGGCCACACTGTTTGACTATTATATTAATGTAGTAAGTCATGAGTCATATGAATCAAGAAAACAATGAGAACTTCTCTGTTTTTTTTTTTTAACATGTTAACTGGGGGACACCATGGAACTGATTATAAAGAACTAATAAAATAACAGATTAACACATTCAGCACGGCAGCGATATTGGAGATCTCATCAAAACTACTGTCTATTTGTTCGTTAACTTCCACATTTGACAACATTGTTTTATCTGAAAATCTATACTTAAATGCTTATTTATAAACAGGAAAAATGCTTATAAATATTTAAAAACCGGGAGCTCGCACTGGAATTATTGAAATGCTATGCGGATTGCATCTAATTATCATGTCCGTTGTTTTCATCTCAATAATTTTATTTCTACTATATAAAGGTTTATTGGGGACATCAAAACCGTGTATTAGATATTAAAATATTGTTTTATTTATCGAGTCACAATTAATAAAAAGAAATTTACATAAAATATCAACTAATACAAATGATAAAACACTGTATGACAAATAAAACTCAATAAAAAAATACAGAGAAAAAAAGATAATTGACAAAAATCTAAAGTACCTACTACTAAAATATACTACATACTAAAATTAACCACTCAATGTTTAACTCAAAATGTTTGTTTCTGCTTGTGTCATGTGTTTCACAAAGCGATAGAGATTGATAATTTAAACGCAGACATAGATAATGCATATGTCACGTTCTAGACTATTTATAGCCGAGATTAGCTGACACTTGTTTACTACAATCTTATGGTGATAAATTAGGTTTTCGGGCGTCCAAGCATTTTGGCAATGACTCTTATTTACAGTAATTTGTTCCCACCTTGAGTAGGTTCATTGCACTCTAATAGGACAGTGATCGTTTATTCTTGCGTTAGTTCAGAAAGGTTAGTTTATTTTTGTGATTGTTGTTTTTACCAGATATTTTGCCGCGTTAAGTGGTTAAAACTAAAAAAACATTAAAATATAAAAGTTAAACCAAATTAAATCTGTTCATAAAACTCTCTGAAGCATTGTTTCAGTTAAAGCATCAAAAATTTAACTTGGGATGGTCGTATTTAAAAACTACTTGGGCACAATGTCCTCCAAACTCATCTGAAGCACTGACATAAAAATCAAACCTTTATACAAACACTTATCAATACTAGAGAAGTTTTAATTTGACTGGGAGTGAGCGTGCCAGTCTCTCAGAAAGGAAGCACCGGCAAGCTCTCAGTGACTCGCAAGGGAAACCAGAGTGCCGGTATGCTAACCGTGCTGAACAAGTTAAAAGGAAGCAACAATATATGTCTATAATTTGGATGTTTCTGAAGTGGAAAGCAACACCTTCCAATTCTACTTAGTAAACAGGTTGAATGATTACTGCTATTTCGATTATTGTGAGGAAAATTTAGTTGTTACTAGATAGGGCCCTTACTGTTTTTAAAGAAAATACAGTATATAATAGATAAATGATGTTTTCACATTACAAACATCATGAAGGGGTTTTTTCTTCTCACATGGTGAGCCTTGAACATAAATATAAATAGTCACTAACAAAGTTGAATAAACCCCTTCTGAGCCATAAACAGTGTACATATAACAAAATAATTCAAATATAACTATTAACAAGTAAAATTATTATATTATTTTACTAGTTTATTAAATATGCCGCCTGACATTAACTTGTTATTCAAACATATTCCTAAGTAGCGTATATGAAAACAACACAAATCAAAATTACCTGGAATTTAATAAAGTATTGCTGTATATTTTTGAAACTTCATCAAATAGAATTAGCAGTTTAGTCACACCAACTCATGCCTGTTTAAAACTAGTGCGATTATTCAGAATCTACTGTAATTCCAAATATTCCAATATTTGATAATATGCAGCAGAATTTTTTTTAATATCGAATTCTTGTTGCTGTTCATGACGAGCTGGTTGTAAATTACTTATTACACTTTTGCTATTACTTGCAACCAGACTTTTTATCAACTAAAAGTTGTTAAATTGTTAACTTACATTTGGGGGAAATGTTTTCGTCTTGCGACTTCTTCAGCCTCGTATTTTTGCCGCTATAAATGCTGCAGTTATACTTCCTCGGTACCATTTTTTTAAAAAGTTAGTGATGTGATCGAAGAGTATGTGTGATCTGTGCCGGGTTTGTTCATTTAAGATGTCATTTTTATGTGTGTTGCTGTGTCTATATATTTCATACTGTTCTAGTGTATTTAATTTATGGCCTTTGTTGCATGTATGGAGGATGCTCATGTTATTTATACTTTTGCACAAGTGTTTTGGTGATTTGCGAAGGTGGATTCAATAGTAGTGTTGATAATAGAACTCAATATTAGAATTTTTGTATTAATAATTGCACATTCATAACTATATAAAATTAATTAAGAACAATCCAACAAGCACAGTGTATGAAATAATGTGAAAATTAACACTTTCAACCCTACGTCCGAGTAGAGATCGAGCCATTTAGTTGCCTATGCCCTTGTATAGTGCAGGTTCCCGTATTAATTTCCACAGCAACATAATTCCCGTGTATTCTGTTTTGTCGATATCGTTCTTTATATTGATTATTCTACTACTTTACATGTCTTTACCTTTAGGCCATTCAGAGTTTATTTTACGAATAAAAAATTATTTGGTCAAGTCTGGCGACTGAGAGCTATCAGACATTTGTTTCATAGATGTTGGTTCGGTCAGATAATGAATGTTTTATTAGTGCGTGCTGATTACGTTTCAAGTTTGTTGTAGACTCTAAATTTTATCTATCCACCATTTCATTTATTTAACTTGTAGTTTATGTAATTTTTGTTTAGGCTTCAGAGCGTGTTGCTTTTCACTTTAAATTACTTAGTATATTTTTATTGTTAGAGATATTACATTACAGATATAATGGGTAAAGACACTTTGAGAAGCGATTATAACAATATATGTTGATTTTAGACAGTAACAGTGACAGTAATGGTATAAACGACGTATCTTTCATTGATGAACTTAATGAAAATGTAATTGACCCGATTTCAGAGTTTTCTAAATGTTAAAAGAAACATTTCTAAATTACATTTTCTTTCAACTTTAAAATGATATATAACATATAATAATTATTTTCATTACAATGTAAAATATATGTAATGAATATATTTTATTTTTTTGACTTTTTTTTAAAGGATCATAACTATCTATATATTAGTAATCAATCCATATGTATATATTTCCTGAAAGCTTGTTTCATTCCTCTTACAACAATGTATAATCTGTTGTAAATATGGTATTTATTAAATCTCAGGAATTCTTTATATTTTACCTAAAAACCTCCAGGCAAATAGGGATAGGCGCCTAATGAGGGGCTAGGTTTCAAAGTGCTAAGAATTTGTGGTTGTGGTAATATTACCCTTAACATGTTTATTTCGCAAGGTTTGTTGTCCCTTTTAAATTTAGATCTACTGTTATACAGAAATACCCAAATCTTCCTGTTAAATATTTCCCAATTAGGTTTTGAAAAAATGGAGATTTCTTGTGCCATAGGACTGACCGTGTTATAAAATTTTTCTTTGCAAAAAAGCCCAATCAAATTGTCTTCATTAATAAAATTAAATAAAGTTACAATCCTCATTTAATTCTGATATACCAATATAAATAACTAATATAAGCACAAATGTTTACTTACTGTTCATTAATCAATTACAATTATAAAAATAAATTAAGAACCTATGAGTTAAAACAACTGTTTTACCACATAACTTGTAATATAAAATCAGCTGTTTTATGAAATCATACGTTATCACCTATTTAAATAAAATATTTCTGGTGTAGACGTTCGGTCCGTGATGTTGGTATTTGTTGACGTTACACACATTTTCTCGTGATCTGTGTGTATGATGTTTTTATATAGTATGTCTTGTAAGTTCATTAAATTGTTGTGTGTTTTTATAAATGTGGTATTTTTCTAGTGAGTTTAATTCTATTGGGTTATTATTTATTTCAAAATAGACAAGGTATTTATTTCATCACACAAGGTAAAATCATTGCACTTAATGGTGGATAAAATTACTTACAATATATTACTTAGTAATATATTAACTTCATATATATATATAAGGAGAGTGTGGAATTAGAAAAAAAACAAGTTATATTGTGAGAAAGAACTTTATTCACAAAGAATCATATAAAATTACGCAACAAGAGCAGAAGCCGTGCTAGATTCATACTTCCAGTTAGGTGCAAGGGTTGTCTTTGTCTTGTAGTACCGAGCAAGTCTGTGAATACGTGATTCCACTAAGATAAGACGGAATTTTGAATCTTTGTCTTTCCTGTAAAATAATTTTAATGTGGTTGTATAGTAATTAATATATATTTGGAACAATTTCTTTGCTAGAGTTAGAGGATTACAAAATTTTGGTTATTAGACATTGATTACAATTTTTAACGTTTTTAAGGTGCTCAAAAAACCATTATTATTAAAATATAATAATAACTCTGTGAAAATCTAAACAGTTTGTTTAATATATCAAATTATTTTTTGAGGTAATAAAACTGGAAAAGAAACTGGTTTAACAATGATACTTTTGTACTAGTGTTCCACTTTCAAGTAAATTTGCAGTAAACTAGTTTTATTTTGAAATTTCAATTGCATACCTTTCTAAAAATTGTATACATTATGCTATATCCTAAGAACATATTTCTACACACACACATTACTCTGAATTAAATTGACAGGGACATTCATAAAACAACTGTTATTATGGTTAGCTAAAATTGTGGTGAAAATTCATGTTAGAGAAATATAGAGAGGTTTTAACCCATTCGCTAACAATGACGGCTATCCGCCGTCGCGGCCCAGTTTGCCACTGAGTGAAGCGACGGTGAATCGCAGTCCTCCATAACTTGTTTTTGTCGAGTTAGTTCTCAATAAATCCAATAGATTGCATATGCTTCTTGTTCTACAGGCTTTGGGCTTTCGAATGGTTATATTTTTACCTTCTTTGGACTGTCCATTCCCTAAATAATTATGTTTCAATCTGGCGACCGATCAGCTGACATCATCTGTAATGTTGTGTTTACGTCGTATTTGTGCGATATGTTTATAAGCTAACCTAATTGTATTTAATTTATTTGTGTTCTTTTCAAGTTGAAAATGAGTGGAAATAATATTTTATTTGTTGATAAATGTGGGAAGGAGTTGAAGGATTGTGAAATTGAAAGAATTATTGGAGAATGTGGCAGTGAGAGTGATATGTTTGATGAAACATTTGAGAGTGATAATGAAATAAGTGAAATAGGACAGTTGAACATTGAATCTCAAATAGATGAAGATGTAAAAGATGAATCAAATAAAATCATAATAGACTGTAATATAACAGGTTCGCCACATCATGAAAAATGTAAGCTTCCTTGTTCTGCAATAAGTGATAAGTTGCAACTTGAGCAGCCCTCTTGTAGTTATGTTAGGCCAACAAGTCCACTTAGATGTAAATAAAGTAATTTCTGATACAAATGTCCATGATAGGCCTGTATTACCATCTAATTCAGATGAAAGCTCACAGATATCCAATCCAATTGAGCTACTCGATCAAATCTACCGTGATGGAATAATTGCCCTTCTGTCTCCCACTGCTAGTGAGGAGGCTGATGACCCTAGTTTTCTTGATCCTTGTCCTAGGCCTATTAGAGTTAGTACTAGAAATACTAAGAAGGGTAGGCCTAAAGAAAAAATTTCATGTTCCAAACCACCTAAGCCCACTAAAAGGCCAAAGAACCAGTCGGTGGGAGTGTAAACTGGGAGGCACTCGTCGCACTTCACCTACCAGAACGTTTCCAAGAATACCACACAAAAGTTAACTTTTCTTGACTCTTGTGAAATTGAAACATTCTTTGCACTATGAAGAATATTTTGGAGTATTTTTAAAGGTAATTTATGCTTTTACTTTAGGATATTTTTAATAAAAAAAATAAAATTTGATATTTTTCATTGAAACATTTTAGTTTTTTACATATTATTATATTATAAAAGAAATGTTATTATCAATATTAGTATTTATTTTGAAAGTAAATGTAATTCTGAATAAAACAATAACAATAGGTTCCATAAAAACATAAAAATAAACTGAAAAGAAGTAATCAACAAAACCATTTCAAAATTGTCTAAAAAATTAGTTTTTTATGGCTAGTCAGTGTAAAAAAAATTGTAAGCGAATGGGTTGAATTGAAGAATTTCCAAAACATGAATTTAGATATTTCAATTTTATACAAAAAGTTACTATTTCTTACTTAATAGAAAAGTTTACATTCTCAATACTGACCTGTTTCTTTCTAAATGTTTTCGAATGGCGACTGCTTTCTTAATAAGATAATAAAGATCTTCTGGTAGATCGGGAGCAAGTCCCATCGCTTTCATTATTCTGAGGATTTTGTTCCCCGTCACAAACCTGACCTGTGCTACTCCATGTGAGTCTCGCAAAATCACACCTAAAACAGTTTATTCTCTAACAAAAAATGTTTACATACAAAGTAATTGTTTTATATAAATAATTATATTTGTTCAATAAAATTCTTCACCTCATAATCAAGTAAAATATTTTTTAAATACAATTTTGATGCTATTGATAACCTTTTTTTTAAACTGGTCATAGATCATGGTCTACTTCAAATAACAATGAACTTGAAAAATCCTAGCGCTTTCTTTGATAAATGAAGAGATCAATATCCTACTATTACTTGTTGGCCCCGCGTTATTGGTCAACATCTACTGTAGATGGTTTGACACGTAACTACACAAAATATCTACCGGATTCCCATCAAATGGGGTTACTCAAGTACCAATCTTATCGGTTCTTGATGTACTTCAATTCTGCAATCAACTAGACCATCTCTTTCCTAACATTAATATATTTTCCTTTGTTGACACATTTCGGAATAACTCCATTCCCAAAATGTCAACAAAAACATGTTATTCTGAAATGTGCCAACAAAAATATGAAAATTTATTGTTACAGAATGTAGAAAAATGTATGCAAATATTCCTAACAGAGGTTAAGATGTATATAGTAAGAATAAATAAGTATTTAACAGATACTAAATTTCAATATTAAAATCGTTATTTTATCACTTCATATTTATTGATTTTTGTTTTATATTATTAGTATACTTCGGTGGTTTACAATTCTTTAAAATGAGATTCCTTCTTATGGCCTGGAGAGCACTAGTGATGTTGATTGTAACTGCTAAATTAATTGAAAGACCACTGCTTAATTTAGTATGGATTATCATAAAATGTAACCAACAAAAAAATGGCTATGCTCATTTGAGATGATTTTAACATCAGTAAATTGTATTAAAATTGCGAGCAGTGTAATTACATCACTTAAAAATCCCTCTAGAATGGCTGGTCATTAATTTCCAACTAAAAGATTAAGTATGTTGGAGGAATAGTCTATTAAAGTTGCTTCATATAATCATCTTGAATTCAATTATTAAACTATAATTAAAAGGAACTTAACTAAGTGAATACATAAAAAATAATTTATTACCATAGATATGTAGACATTTTAATACTGTATAACAGCAATAAACAGCAATTCAAACCACTACACAATTACATTAATACCATACACCAAAACCTCACATTTACCCTCGAATTAGAAGACAACAATAAAATAAACTTTCTAGACCTTACCATCACCAAACAATTTCAAAATATACAGGAAACCAACAACTACCGATACTTTCATACATAATACATCTAATCACCCTACACAACACAAACACCCTGCATTAAATCACATGTTACACTGCCTAATCAATACACCCATGCTACAGAAAGACTATGACGAAGAACACAAAACAATAAAATACATTGCTCAACAAAACGGCTACCCACACACAATCATAGACAACATACTCATGAAAATTAAACACAAACATCAAATAGCCACTCAGACAAACCACACAAATACATATCCCTCACCCACCAAAACAAAAAACACACACCAAAATAGCCTCCATATCCAAAAAACTTCACTACCAAAATATCTTACAAAACAACAAACACTTTAAGACAGCATATACAACCCTTTCAAAAACAAACAGACAAATACAAACTATCCAGTATTTACAAATTAACATGTAAAGATTGTCCCAGCTATTATATCGGCCAAACCGGTACGTCATTTTATACACGTTTCAAAGAACACATTGCCCCAAAAAAAACAAAGAAACAAAAAATCCAGTTATGCAATACACCTTAAAAACATGCAATATACACACACGGACATACATACTAATTTAAACATACGCCACACATTAAAACAAAGTAAAAAACTTACAACTTTAGAAAAATATAAACATTACACAGCAGATAAAGAAAAGATTAAATCACCACACATTTTGAGTATAACTCCCTTTTCCATTACATAGCGCACAACCAAAATAACCCATTCCTTCCAGTCATAAATCCAATCCGACATACTTTATATCTAATGCGTTATGCCGCCAGTAAAGGCTTTGCTTCGTAAAAGGAACGATTGTTTCGAAACGCGTTAGTAAGTAAACCCTATATTCACTTAGTTAAGTAATTTTAATTATAGAATAGTCTATTACTTCTTAATCAACTTTCAGTGGATAGGCAATTAATCCTGCCCTAACTTTGAAGCCTAGCTACATGTCTATAACTGAACTGTCCATTCTATTTTTAAAATACTTGAATTTATTTTTAGAAATTGCAACAAACTTTAAATGTTATGGATGAGACTTTAAATCCATTAATATAACAATGTTTTAATCATTTGGTATTTTCTACCATAGATAAATCACTTTATTAAACTATAATTAATTAATACTTAAAAGTTCTTACTTGCTGACGCGTTTTGAAATAATCGTCCGTTTTACATTTATTTAATTATAGTTTAATCAGTCAATTAAAGATGATCACAACAAGCAACTTTATTAAATAACTGTTAAGTGATAACTAATTGTAACCTCAATATAAGAATTTCATGGATCAATTTTTATTTATAATATGATGAATTTAATTATAAAGGCTCAAACTTTCAATTAAAAGATAACTTATTAAAACATGGCAGAACTAGATTTCAAAGTCCAAAAATATTTAAATAACTTTATATTAAATAAAGCAATTGTAATTACAAACTTACCGATCTGAGAGGGTGTCAATCCTTTCTTAGCAAGTTTATAAATCTGATCCTTTACATCTTCAGGTGATAATTTAAGCCATGTTGGGACACTGCGTCTATATGGGAGAGCTGATTGGGATATACCCTTACTGAAAACAAATTAATTGTAGAATTTTAAAATATTTAACACTTTGACAGCAATATATAAAATAGATTATTGTAAGGTTTTAATTTTTAAACCTCTATTTAAATATAAATTCTTACAAATAAATAGGAATGAAAAAACTTTTTTCAACATGGATTATATTTGTTGCAGTTCAAATATTAAAAATTTTAAATATAATACTACCCCTCCACCAAAAATAAAACGCAAATCTAAACCCAATAAGTCTATACGGCCAAAAATGGAATAGTAACAATGCAGTATGGGTTAACACCAAAAGTCTAATGGTAGAAGATTCACGTTAAAAATTCAAAGAAACATTGAAATATTATTAAACCTGGGTGTTAATGTTTTTATAAAACGGAGCACTATACTACATAAGAATATAGTTACATAGTGTATAATTAAGATAGATACTGGTTACTAAAAAAAACAACACAGCTTATTAAGAGATACCTTGTTGACAAATAAGTAGATTTGACATACACTTTTGCATTCCTGCATGGATCAAATACTTTGTGTTTATGTTTTTAGCTAACTATTTACGCTATGCATTAGTAAAAGTTATTTTTTCTCAAAACCAAATCTGTACTACTTGGATACTTTGTATCTCAATTCCATAGTAGAACAAATTTCTCTTTTATAAGAAAATATTGTTTTAAAAATTTTGGTTGTATCATATTTTTTTCAAATTTTTAAATTTTGTCAAATTTAATAAATGTTAACAAAACATAGTTAGTTATTTGGGAACTAACTAAACGTCTGCCTCTGCAGAGTAATACCGTTTGCGAGGTGACATCACATGATCTCTAATCTTACCTTACATGTGTAGATTGGTTAGACGTATAAAATTACAACCAAATCTATCTTAACTTCATATGTATATTTTAATATAGGTATATAGTAATGTTATATAAAATTGTAACGAAATCCATTCTAACTGGATACTTTATAAGTATATAGTAATGTTGTATACAATTGTAACCAAATCTATCCTGATTGCATACTTTATAGGTAGGAATGTTATATGTCTTAAAGGACATGTAACAGCAGGAATGTATGCTGTCGCTATTGCACGTAAAAAAAAGTCTTTTAACAAAAATGTTATTAAAGACAACTTTCTGATACTAAGAAAAAAACAAAAAGATCAATATAGCCTAAGACATGCATGTAAAGATCACCGACTACCACTCTGATCGGAGAAAACTTTTGTCTGGTCAATTTGACCATGCTGAAGAAGAAACTGGTTATTTTTTTTGTCAACCCTTACCCAACTTAACAAAAAATTAGTTTAAAGTAAATATTGTGTGCTATTGACAAATTATTTCATTTGTTTTCGTTTTAAACATACTCGTTTTTGTGTTAGGAACACGAATATCTACTTTATTTTTTACAGAATATATGTAAAGTTAATTTTTTTCACATTTTAGTTGGGATTAAATTTTTGGGCAAAAGGTTTTATTCGCAGAAGTAGACATTCACCAATTAGTTCCCAAATGTAAATATATACCTCTTCATCAAGTAGTAAAATAACTAGCCTAACCTAACTTTAGCGGAAATATCCTAAAGTTAGGTTATCAACTATTTTCTGTATAAACGTTAGGTTACGTTATTAAATTTATTTTCCTTTCTATTAAAATATACCCAAAAAGTATCCAGTTATGAGGTCACCTAGCAAAACGTATTACTCTGTGGAAACGGACATCTAATTAATTCTCAAATGTAAATATTACCTTTTCCTTAAGTAGTAAAATGACAAAACCTAACTGCGGAAACACAGAAAAGTTAGGTTAGGTAAGATTATCTACTTAATTTACCAGAGAAAAATTACTAGTAAGGTTAGGCCGCCCAACTTTCCAAAAGAATAGTCCCAACTAAAATGTGATAATAAAATTAACTTTCCATATTTTCCACGGAAAATAAAGTAGACATTCGTGTTCTACACACAAAAACGAGTATGTTTGAAATACAAAATGGTAATTATATAGACATGCGACTACCGCTATTTTCGTCATATTCTTTTACTTTTATGTATTTTTACGTCCTAGACATGAATCCGACATTTTTTATCGCTGGTGCCGTTTTTTTAAAAATATACTTTCAAAAACTGTAAAAATATAATCTTAATGACGTCGGTTCTACAATTTTTATTTTTGCTTTTAAATTACTTGTTTTAATGTGTAGAACACGATTATCAACTTTTTTCCACGGAAAAAACAGAAAGTTACTTTTTTTAACATTTTAAATGTTAGGTTGTAATGGCATGTAGGCCTATGCCTTAAAACGGCTGCGCAGTAGCTACACCGCACTGCACTAACTCTAGATTTATAATTTATACATTACTATATACCTACAAAATATCCAGTCAGGATAGATTTGGTAATAATTCAACATTACTATTTACCTGTATTAAAGTATACAGTCAGGATAGATGTGGTTGTAATTTTGGTAAATATTTAGACTTATTGCCGATGCAGAAAATTACAACCAAATCTATCCTGACTTGATACTTCGTATGTATATTTTAATGTAGGTATATAGTAATGTTGTATAAAATTATAATAAAATCTAGACGTTTAATAATAAAATAATGACGATATGACGAAGACAACAAAAAAATAATGTTGGATTCGTGTCTAGGACGTAAAAATACATTAGAAAAGGAAACAAAAAAAAAAACCGAAAATATCAGTTGTTTTTTGTGTTTTAAAAAAACGGCACCAGTGACAAAAATTAATATTGCATTCGTGTCTAGGACATAAAAATTCATAAGAAAAGTAAAGGAATATGACGAAAATAGCGGTAGTCGCACATCTATATAATTACCTAAAAAATTACTAAAACAACTTATTGTCAATAGCATGCAATATTTACCCAAAAGTAATTTCTCGTTAGGTTCGGCAAAAAATAACTTCAGATTCGTGTTTAGCATGGTCAATTTTACCAGGGGAAAACAATAATGTTTTTAATTAGAGCAGGAATGATTTGATATAAATATCTAAATGTGTTCCCTAATGTAAATAACTACCTTAAATTTAAATAAAAGCAATGAAATTTCTATCTGCACACAGAAAAAATTCCGACCAATGGAAACTTTATGAAAACTTTCAACTGGAAGGAATATGACATGGATACTCAATAGGGTTATAAAAACAATATGTTGATACCATGTATTTACAGCAAAAATATTTATATATCTCTCATATTTGCTAAAACAGCCTAATAAAAATATTCAATAAACAAAAAATAAATTAATGAATAAATTCAATTCATTTTGTTTAAAGACAGATATTTATCCAAGTCTTTGAACCTCAAATTCAATAGCACGTTTGCCTACTTGTAGAAAATTTTGCTCATATTCTATGTAAAAATTGTATTGAAATATAAAGATTAAAAAGGTATACAATTATATTACCCTGGTGCATGCATACGTCCCATGATTACAAATTTCTAAAGTCAGAAATTGCAAATTCCTGAAAACTTTTACACATAAGCACGCCTGTAAAAGAAGTTACTAGGAAGCGGAAGCTGCCTAAATCGAAAATTTTGTAACGGGTATATTGTAGATCTGGTAAATGTAGCTGTTCCTGAACTACTAATGTACACATTATTATTGTGTATAAATGTAATATGTGTGTTAGTAGGATGATATTGTTTCATAGTGTAATGGCAGCAGGCTGATGTAAAATACGTTTAATAAATATATATTCGACTATTACATTATTGTACATTATTCAATTTTCTACAAAAGCCTACATTTTATATTTTAATTATAAACATATATAAAAAAATTACTAAAACATAATAATAATGCAACACATACTTTCAGTTAATTTCTGGAGTTTTTTTTATATTTAAAATAAAATCGTAAAAATCGTAAATTAAAAAAATGGATAACGTATCAACTATCAATTTTATGTTCTAGTTAATTTCTAAAGTATTATTAAAATTTCATCCAACAATCCTAGAAGGATGAGCAGGATCATTATTTAAAACTACCGTAGGTGCTAGTTTGTAACTGATATTTTTACCTGTAACGGTTACTCTAAAGAAAACGATTTTAATCTTTTTGTAAATACTCCTAACAAAATTGTCTTTCACACAAAATATTTTACAAAAAAATTAACAAAATAATTTATTGGACATTTTAAAAATTATCAATCATTTTGAATAACATATATTTGTCAGTATATACAATAGAAATAAATAACATTTATATTATAATATATTATATTATTATTATTATTATATATAATTTATAATAATATATTATATATTATTATTATAATATTATATATTAAAATATATTATATTACATTATTATATGTTAATAATAATATATTAAAATAAATAAATATTTAAACAAATATAAAATATTTGATACATCTTCTTGGATTGTATATTGTATTTTGATTATTACATTTTCTGTACATACTATGATATTTTAAAACACTTTTATCTTTTTTTTATAGCCCTATTGTTTAAAATTTTATATATAATAACATCCTTCAACTACTGAGTCTACTCAATATTAAATTTAACCTACCTACTAACCAAAATGGATTATTCCGCAGTGATTCTGGTTTTATCCGATAGGGTCATTACAACGTATAACACTAGAGCCATTTTATTTATAAAATGAAAAATGGCTGAAATCTGTTTGTGTCGTATTTTGTAAGTTAATATTTATTCATTGTAATATATTGTGCAATATTTAATCGCGAAAAAAGAACAATTATAATTGAGTTTAGTGTAGTGCAAATTTTTCATCTATTTGGAAAGGAGAGGGACTCCAGGTATTCCAGAGTGCTGATTAATTTGCGGAGTACAGTGTAGGCTTGAGGATAGGTAAGCAAAAGGGCAAAGACCTGGGGAGTTTTCTCTCCCTACGGTGCCTGAATCACATACTATTTTAATAGAAGTTCCCAAATCTAATATTTCCCGTTTAATTTTTTAAATAAGTGATTTGTAATTTCTGGAGCTGTAACATATGCAAAAATGCAATTCTGTGGATGTCACTTGCTCAGTTATAGGCTATAGGGTGACAATTGTTGAAGACCTATTTTCCTGTGGTCATTCCTCAGGATTTTGGATGTGGGAGAAATAACTACAAGTTACTCATTTGTTATTACCAGTTACTCATTGATGGTTTTTCAACTCCAGTGGATATTTGACTACATTATAAAATAGGTAAGTGGCAATTTTTATCTCCATAGGTTGTAATTTATATTAGCTGTAATTATAGCTCTTAAATGAATAAATAGTTTGAATTTAATTTGTCATAAAATTAAAAGACATTGGATTGTTGCCAAATAAATATTAGTAAACAAGTTTGGTAAAAATGTAGTCTTGATAAGGTTGGTGTTGAAAATTTTTGTTTGTTTGTTATTAATTACTCGTTTTAATGTGTAGAACACTAATATTAACTTTTTTATGCCGAAAGTACGGAAAGTTACTTTTTTCACGTTTTAAATGTTGTTATGAACGCATGTAGGCCTATAGCGTGAACCGGGCACACAGTAGCTACAGCGCACTGCACTACGTCTAGATTTGTAATTTTATACATTACTATATACCTATGAAGTGTCAAGTCAGGATAGATTTGGTTATAATATTAGTCAATATTATTATCTACCTATATCAAAGTTACCTACAAAGTATCCAGTCAGGATAGATTCGGTTATAATTTTATACAACATTACTATCTACCTATATTAAAATATACCTATGAAGTATCCAGTCAGGATAGATTTGGTTGTAATTTTGGTAAATATTTAGACTTATTGCCGATGCAGAAAATTACAACCAAATCTATCCTGACTGGATACTTCATAGGTAACTTTAATATAGGTAGATATAAATGTTGAATAAAATTATAACCAAATCTATCCTGACTTGACATTTCATAGGTATATTTTAATGTAGGTATATAGTAATGTTGTATAAAACTGTAACCAAATCTATCCTGACTGAATACTTCGTAGGTATATTTCAATATAGGTGGATAGTAAAGTTGAATAACATTATAACCAAATCTATCCTGACTGGATACTTCGTAGGTATATATAGCCATGTTGTATAAAATTATAACCAAAAGTGTAATTTTCAGATTTTAAGTTTAGTATTAAAATAAACCGACTGACATAGTGCAGTGCGCTGTAGCTACTGCGCGACCGGTTCACGCTATACATGCTATTACCGACTAACATCAAAAATGTGCAGAGAAATTACCTTTTTGTATTTTCCACAGAAAAAAGTTTATATTAGTGTTCTACACATTGAAATGAGTAATTGAAAAACAAATTTTTTTTTTAACAATATCAATATCTCTTGTTTATGCTATACATACCATTACAACCTAACATTTAAAATGTGAAAAAAGTAACTTTCCGTATTTTCCACGGAAAGAAAAGTTGATATTCGTGTTCTACACATTAAATGAGTAATTTAAGATAGAAAAAAAAAATTTAACACCAATGTCATTAAGACTTTATTTTTACCACAAATTTAATTTGTATAAAATGAAGAGACAATATGGTTAGAAAAAATGTTCATGTTATTTCCAGAGTAATTTAAGCAATTAACGACACGCCGTACATACTCTATATTAAATAATATATATATTTACTGATGCAGAAAGTTTTTAGAAACATGGAAAAAATAAAACAGGGAGCTGACAATAAATATTAAAAAAGATTATTTGAAAAAAAAGAATTCAAACAAATATATGAAAAGAAAAACAGAAATAACTTCATAATACATTAAACTTTTCAGAATGTTGACTCTTTATATAATAAAGTTCTATGTTATACTGTATTAGAAAAAGCTCTAAAGTATCTGATTAGGATAGATTCAGTTACAAAAAAATAATAAATAATAAGATTGCTAAAATAAAGTCAACCTAATATTGTCACATGAAGTTGCCTCCATTGTGGTGTACATTTTTTTTCATCATTGTATAGTACAAAAAGACTTTCACTTTCAATGCTTATTTTGTGTATTAGTAAACATTATTATTATTTTGTAGACTGCGGGTATTGTAACTGGATACTTTGTACATTTATTCTAATGTAGTATAACATTGTGTTTTATTTATAATTTAAAAGTATTTTTCAAACATCTTGTGTATGTTGTGAATTTGTTTTTTTTTTAATTTTACAAATTTTTAAACATTTTAAATTTTTGGTGTGTCAGCACCAGGTTTTATTAATTTTTCTTAGTTCCTAATGACTTTTCACCTCCAGGTATACATTTTTTTAGCAATATCAATATCTTTCAAGTTGCTAATAATTCAATTTTAATAATTACGAGGGTGGTCCTCAAAGTAACCTTTGAAATAAAAAATAAACCAGTTGAGATACAAAAATTGTATTATATACATGTTAAAACTACAGCTTTTCTCTACTTTTCTACATATTCACCAAAAAAATTCAAGCATTTATCATATCTTTTAACAGTTTTTGAAATTCCGTCTTTAAAAAAATCTGCCTCCTGAGAACGTAGCCAGCCTGTCACAGCGTTTTGAAGCTCTTCATCACTCACAAACCTATGAGATGCAAGCCACCGCTTCGTATACGGGAAAAGATGGAAATCAGTTGGAGCCAAGTCCAGGCTGTAGGGGGGGTGGTCAAAAACCTCCCATTTGAACTTTTCCAAAAGTTCAGTTGTTTTTTGAGCTGTGTGAGGGGGGTATTTTCATGGACAAACACAATGCCAGATGTTAGAAGACCACAAAGCTTGTTTTGAATCGCTCGTCGTAGCTGTTTTAAGGTTTCACAATAAGCTGCAGCTGTAATGGTCGTACCACGCTCCATAAATTCAACGAGCAAGATGCCCTTAGCATCTAAAAAAAAGTAGCCATCAATTTTCTCGCAGAAAAGGATTGGCGAGCTTTCTTTGGCTTGCTTGGCGAAATGGTATGACTCCATTGCATTGACTGTTGTTTTGTTTCGGCATTCACATAGGCTACCCAAGTCTCATCTCCTGTAATGATCCTGTTCAAAAATGTTTCTCCTTCAACGTCATACCGAGTAAAAAAGTCTATGGCAGAACTCATTCTTTTCATTTTGTGATCATCGGTGAGCACTTTTGGAATCCAACGAGCACAAAACTTGTAATAGCCTAGTTTTTCTGTCACTATCTCATGCACAAGACCGAGAAATTTCAGGAAAATGATCTGTAAGTTCCGAGATTGTGAAGCGACGGTTCTCGCGAATTTTTTCATTCATTTTGTTCACCAAGTCATCACTGACGAGAGATGGCCTACCACTCCGGTCTTCATCGTGAACGTTCGTTCTTCCATTTTTAAAAAAACGAACCCATTGACGGACTACACCTTCGCTCATAATGTTTGGGCCATACACCACACTCAATTCACGATGAATTTCAGCTGCTGTGTAACTTTTTGACCACAGAAATCTTATTACACCTCGCACTTCACACTTGGCGGGATTTTCTATTGCGGCGCTCATGTTTTTACGTTATAACAAAAGAACGCACGATCGCACGATACTCTCCCTTGCACAGCTAGAAGCGTACTAAACGGCTGCGCACACCGATGTGAGAATGGTGGCGCTACCGCCACTACTTATCGCGCCACGCCCAAACGGAGGTTACTTTGTGGACCACCCTCGTATGTTTGTTATTTATGACAGTTTTACCGTTTCTAATACATAAAAAAACACATATCGTACACTTATATTAAAGTTGCTAATTTTTTGGAAATCCTTGTATAAGTCACTGTTTAGACTATTGGTTGCACTATTGTATCAAAGATTGTGGGTTTGCTCTACAAGGTATCCTGATATTAATGAAATAACTCGGATTGTAGTTATAAATTACATACTTACTGCTACCTTGAATAAGTATGCAATAGTAATAAGTTGAATTATAGGTAGGTTTCTATGTATTGAAATAAAATGAAGCTTTAATGAACTTATAAAAGCTCAAAATGAGGTTCTTATAAATGAGGTTCTTATAAATGAGGTAATAAGTTTCATTTTTTTAAAATTGAATTTTATAAATGAAGTAAATAATAAGATATTTTTTAATAATTCATATTTATAAAATCAAGTAACTTACCAGTCCACACTATACAAATTTTGATATTTCTGGATAATATCTTCCGGAACTTGTGTATTATATGAAGGCCACTATTGTAGAGGGGCTTATCTTACCGTGCTCCAAAAATGAGTATATAAAACATGTCCTATGGCCACATAACAATTTTTTTTACCACAAAAGGTTACTTTTTATCATATTAAATTTGGGTAAAAAAATTCAGCTCAGTGTAGTAAGAAGTACTACGTATACATATATTTAAATATGCCTATAAAGTCTCCAGTTAGGATAGATTTGGTTGTAATTTTATACATTACTATGTACCTATTTTATAATATACCTGTAGAACTCCATTCAGGATAGATTTGGTTGTAATTTTATACAACATTATCTAATTAGACTTCTACTTCCACGGTGTAATACTTAATGTTATATGATCTCTATTCTAACCTTACATGTGTACATTTGTTTGATTAAATTTACAAAATTACAACCAAATTATCATTACTGGATACTTTATAGGTTTATTTCAATATAGGTATATAAAATTAATTACCCTTTTGTGGCAATAAAAATAATAACTATCAATATAGATTCAGGACGTGTTTTTAATTCATTTTATACGGGTTGCATTGGTTGCTGGTAATGTGCATTTTTACCACATTTAAATAACATATGTACAATAGTGGCTTCCATATAATATGTAAATACCTACTTTGCTGCATTTGAGCAACAAATGTTTTAATGCTAATAAAGTTTAAAAATTACTATGTTAGTTATTCGTTATTTGGGGTGTCTACCCATTGATACAAATTGTTTTAGCTTATTCAAATAACTGCATTAATACACACTTGCTTAACCTTGATGTGAATATAGCATCGATTGGACATGAACAAAACCAAATAACCCCCTTCCCAATGAGTTAATAATCTTTTGGTTTTGTGTTTATTGAAGTATTCAGAATACGTATACGCAAAGTAGTTTGCTAAAAAATAATACTCAAAAACCTCTAACCATAAATATTTGATTTCAAACTAATGTACATTTCAGTACCAAGTAACCATCCTCACAGACATACCAAGACTGCCTCTTTCTTGGTAACAGAAATGTATATATAATTACAGTATTCCAATTTAGTAGCGAATGAATTTTGGTATGATTACACAAGTACCAAAATTGAAAAAGACACTGAACTGTAAAGGATATTTGAAATTTAAAATACAGTACTACAATTAATGAGTAAAACCGCCTTTAGTCTGTGGTTTAAACTTTTATAATTCAAAGTCACTGCTTTTGGAAAATTTTGCACCTTCAATTTCATCTGTTTCTTTAATATCAGTCTCATAAATTTCAAATCCCAAATTATGTCTATTTTGAATTTTGTTTTTTAAATTCTTGAGTATAACATGATTTTCTCTGTAAAAATTACACACTCTAAAAAAACCTAGCAATTTAATTTGAAAAAAAAAATAAAACTTTCACTTAAAGAAAAAGAAATACCAACAATGAATTCTTATAAATGACATAATTAACTTTTTTAAATTGATCTTCAATTATTTGTTTTTAATAACAGTTTAATATCGCAAAATAATCCAATAACTAAAAAGTTCACATGTAACTTCCTAGCAGAGTACCCATCCTTCAAGCGTAGTTGAAGTATATTTGTATTGATTTAGTTTGTATTTAAATTGAATTTAATTTACTAAAATTAAATCCCAATAACTATATCAAACTACAAACTTGCCCAAAACAGGAGAAGGAAAAGCTTTTGCTTGTAGCATGACATTTGTAAAGTATAACTAACGTTGAAAGATAAATAACAATAAAGTTTACTATCAGCTGATTAAGCCAAGTATATAATGGAGTATAGATAATTAAGAGTTAAGGGAGTTTTCAAGGTGGAGACCTGATGGATTTTTAAATAAAAATAGGCCTAAATTCCCAAAAAATACAGGGTCCCTAAGAATGTCCCATGTAAAATTTCAACACAATGGGTTCAGTAGTTTTTACGTGATTGAGTAACACACACAGACACCATTAGATTTTTTATAATAGTATAGTTGAGGGTGGCCAGATACCTTACAAGTTAAATATACTATTTTTTCTGTAAAATTAAAAAAAAAAATTATTTATATTGAGTATTCATATTAAAATAAAGTATTTTCTTAGAATTTTAAATTAAATTTCTTGCGTAGATAAAACTAACTTTTGTGTTAATAACCAAGAATCTTTAATTATTCAATCGTAGTAAATGAAATATCAATTTATTAATCATTAAAAAATACAAGTACAAAACTTAAAAACTGTTATCTATCTCTACATGTGTTTTTTGAAGTTCTATAGACTTGTTAAATTCTTCTACAAAGTGAAAAAACAAAATTAATTTCCCTCCGTAACAAATGGTTTTTTATAAGGGCTCTAGCAGAAACCACTTCCTCCAGTACAATACATCCTTTGTCAAAAACAACCCTGTAAGAATTGGTGTCATCATAAAGAAGAATTATATGTGTAATAAATAATACTCATAAACCTCTAGCAACAAAATTTTTTATTCTAACCTGATGTACATTTCGGTTACCAAGTAACCATCTTCAGAAGCATGACACAACATACTATTTGTGGTTGTGGCTAGTAGTTGTGTTTGTAATTATTTAATAATATAACCACAGTAAATAATTCCAAACAATTACTCAAGATATATATACTTTGTCCATTGATCATCATTTTATATCAGGGCAATCAAAATATAAAACTCCTCTTCAGCCCAAAAAAACAATTTCAATAATTTTCTTGGTCAGAAAATGTTTAACTTCCTTAATCATTGTTGATTCTGAATTCTAATGATGAAACCGCATATCTTCCTGTGCCAGCTATGCTCTGTGACATCTTTTCTGAATAAAAGATTGCACAAGCACTTCTAACCAAGATGAACCTGTACAGTTTCATAAAGAGTAAAATGCTAGCACCTAAGATGAAGTAACTTATTACCCAGATGTCAGTTTGGGACTTTATCTTGGATTGTATGACATACATTACTTTCCCAACCACTTGATGTAGTATTGTAGTGCATATCCTCCCTAACCAGTCACACTCTTTAAAATTACTGGACCACTCAAGTACTTGAGTCCAGAAAAAAGTAATACTCCAAACTATGAGCAACTGAGTCAATATTTTTAATGGTGAACACTTTCTCTTATTCAAAATTCATTCAGCATGGAACCTCTTCAGTTATGCCTATAGTAGGGAGAAAAACAGAGCAGGTTGTCCCATTCAGCACTCACTGATCTTCCACGAGTATACTTTACTCTAAAGAGCTGATATATTCTCAGACTGTATGTGACTTACTGAAATGTAATTTCTAGTTTTAATTCATATGAAAATATTTTGTGACATATTAACATATCATGCTTGACAAGATTTTTTCTTAAATTTAAAAACTTTTATGATATTTCCGTAATTTTCAGTACTATGTAACAATAAAACACTGCCTCAACCCTTACCACTACTACTTTCTTTACACTTTTGTATCCTTGATAATTAGTTCTTTACTCTACCACAACTTTACAAACTCTTGGCTTTCCACAACTAATGCTTACTAGCTATAATAACTGTTATTTCACTCACATCTGAGATTAATCTACACTGTAATCTGAGATGACAAGTAGATAGGTTTCAGGTGGCATACACAGAGATGAAGACAACATTCTATTACTTTCTATTTTCAAATAATGAAAATGAACTGTTTTAATGAATGTAAATTCAATTTCAAACAGTGAGATAACACTACTTCTATTTAAAAAAATATTTTCAAGGTTATGAGAAAGGATATTTACATTTTTGTGGTTAATAAAGTACAAAATGTAAATCTATGTGATTTGTTTGTTTTATTATTTTTTAAATTCCTTCTAGGAGCTCACACTCTCTTGATATGATATATATATATATATATATATATATATATATATATATATATGTATAAATATTTGAAAAAACTGTATTAACATCAATTGTCCTCACGATTAACATCAATCAATAATAAAATGTTTTTATTCATTCAATCAACTCCAAATACATTTTTTTAAACCTATAGTGGAGGACAATACAGTTATTTCAAATATTTATTCAATAAATATAAATTATACAATTTGTGGAGTCCAGCTGGATTTGTACTGAGAATGTTTATGTTCGAAGTCTAGTGTGCCTTGGCATTGTGTCAACTTCCCAATACCAAGAAATATATTTCTCAATGAATTTTTTCCCCATCTGCTTGTCGTTGAAACCTCCATTGTACAACCTTAAACTGTCGCCATGGTTACCACACAATACAATAAATAGTGCTCTAGGGTAACTAAAATAAACATTTTCTTCGTTAACCTTAGTGGGATTTTACTTGAATTTTTGTTTGTTATTTGTTTTATAGCAGAAAGTACTAAATAACCAGATCTTATAATTGACTAAATTTTTAAACATTTAAAATTCCTAATGTTTTGCTATTGATTTAATAAAATATTGTAAATTGTTTGAAATGAGTAAACTTTTTAAGAATATCAATTAACTTACTCAATATGTTATAGCTGTTGTCAGTGGCATTTTAGTAATTCAAAACTAATTTTAATTTTCAGTTTTTTTTATTAATAGCAAAATTTTTCTATTTTAAATAATTAAAAGCAAATTCAATGTATAGAAATTAGTATAATTTTATATACTTTATTATAAGTTTAATACACAGATATACTTTAACACTTTGTAGTAAGACAAATTCAGTAAGAACTTTCTGCTTACAAAAAATTGAGTCAGAACTTTCTACTTACTCTATTGTCATAGAGCAGTGGTTCCCAACAAAATAGTGTGGGGGACCCCCTACATTTACATGGGAATGCTGGAGACCCCCTAGGGGGGGTGTGGGAGGTACCCCAGAAATTTTTTTAAAATCAAACACCTGAAAATGACATTTTGTACTATTCTGGTACCAAAAAGTAGGGGTTTTCTATGTTAATTTTCTTACAATAAAAAGTCAAAACAGGTAATATTTGCAAGAAGTATTTGAATTAGTATTAAAAATCAATGTAAATACAAGTAAAACGGCAAAGGAGTGACAAATTAGCTTTAAAATATTTAAGTCGTCAACGCGCTGTGAGTTTCCATACATAGCAATAACAGGCGCTGTACAACCATTTTGCGTTATGCGTGCCTGTGTTTGCATTACGCGGCAAGAAAAGTTTGTGGTCATTCTGTGGACCCCCTACGATGGCTTCGCGGACCCCCAGGGGTCCGCGGACCACCTGTTTGGAACCACTGTCATAGAGTATGACCGTATTAAAAAAAAAATGCTATAAATAATAATAATACTCAACATATTAATGTATACAATAGTAGATACTTATGGCCACTGTTATAACAGTTTGAATGTCATTTCACATTGTAAAAAAAAAAAATTTTAATCATCCATGACTTTGTCTTGAATTTTATGTTTCAATTATTTTTATACCGGAAGATCACTGGCAGTTTACCCTAAGATTACAGAAATGTAGTACTAAATTTGTTGTCTTGAGTTTCTACAGAAGCATAATAAACTATAATGAAAATGTTTAAAGGGAAACACCTCTTTTGTCAGCTTCTAACAGCAGCAACTGCCTTCCTACTAGTGACACTTCATCAAAAAAATATTCTCTCCACAAACATTTTAAGGCTCACAGCCTTAAAAGAAAAATCCATCTCATTACGTTGATAATTTAAATTGTACAAATTATCTATTTTGATTATAGTTATAAAAACTTCTGTTTTCTTCACCTAACGCTCACAGAAGAATTACACAGTGGATCTTATTTTATTAAATTTTTTCTAGGTAATTCCATCAGACTCGCTTTATTTCTTGCTACTGCTGGTATTTCATGTGTCTTAAAGCTTGAAAATTTTCTAAAGCCTTTTCAGAAAATCTTGGAAAGTTTTTCGAACATCTTAGATGATCTTTACATTGTCTCTTTAAGATAGTGTCTTTTCATTTGTTGGGTTAAAGATTTGGGTGACTTCTGATTGGTCAGTGCTGTTGTAAGTGTGTAGATAGAAATTTATGCTTTCATTATGAAATTTAATTTGTGATTGTGTTACTTGATATTCACATCAGTGAACATTGTATGGTTTTCTCTAAAAATTGGCACTAATTGAAATGTCTAAAGCATTTCATTTTCTCAGAAATTTGCCATTTCCTTTGCACATTTTTTTAATAGAACTGCTTCCAGTTAATGGTATTTTGCCTTTGCAAGTTCAGCAATACAAGGTATAAGGTGAACAAAAATGACTGATTAAGGAATACTTTACTAAATTCACCTTGTTTGAATTATTTTTGAAGTCTGCAGGCAGTGTGTATCTATCAAGGTTTCTTCCTTATAAATTGGACACTTGTTCTTGTTGATTGTTGAGTATGGTTGATATCCTACTCATTCAGTATTGATATAATTTGGACGAAATGCTTAGCTTTAAATAGTTATTTCTAGGCTCTAACAACATGACTATGGTTTTTTTTATTTATAACTACAGATTAATAAGATTCACCGAACGTAATGGACTACAAAATTCAAGAATACAGTAGAGTCTCGAAAATCCAAGCCCCGATATCTCAAGCTTCCATAATTCGAGCCCGTTTCTATTTCAACCTATTTTATCTATTTGAAAGAAAATGAGTTGAGCTTGCAAGAAATGTTTAAATCAATACGCTATATAAAGAAAATGAATCAGGTTTCACGGTATGCAAAGCAAATGAGTCGGACTTTCAAGAAATGTTCATATAAAATTCTTCCATTTTTCCAATGTACAGGAACATACTTCCGTGTAATCCGAGGGGGTCTCGGTCCCATCTACCTCGAATTATTAAGACTCTACTGTATTAAGATAATATATTTTAAAAATATGATGATAAATATACTATTTTATTTCTAAATATATTTATAAACATTAATAAAAATGTACGTACAATATCTTATTTGTTTTCCTAGTTATGCACAAAGTAAAAATTGGCAAATTTTGTTTAGTACTAGTAGCGAGATGTAGGAAGGAAATTGTCATTGGGTAGGAGAGTGAATTTCTCGTGTGGCAAGAAACATAGAACACAATTTTATAATTAGTTGAAGGCTTAGCAGCTGGGATCGGTTATTTCATGACGTGACGAGACCTTTTCACTTCACAAATAAATGATTAATAAGTTCTAAACTAGTTTTAGGCTGATTGCAAACATAACTGTATGCTTGACAAGCATGCATGATCATTTTTTCTGTACAAATAAAAATTACCCTTTGACACCACAAAAAAAGAATTTGACACCCAAATGAGAATTTTTGGCATCACAAATTGTCAAAATATACTGGAGGAATATTTACTTTTTTTCAATAAGAATCCTAGAAAAGGCATTTTGTTCTCACCAATTACTTCATCTCTCTTGCCCATCTCTCTTTCTGTTTTCTTTAGTTTAGTAACAAGAATATTACAAAAAAAAGACAGGTGTCAATTTATCAGTAAAAAAATAACATCGTGTCTCTATTGATGTCCAGTGGGGAAGCGTAATGATTTCAAGTAGTTATCTGTGATGTAGAGAGAGCAAGTCGATTGGTTGTCAATCAGTCCCAAAAAATTTAGTGATTATTCCACCATTCTCTTGTAATAATTGCTAGTGACGTGTTAAACTGAATGTATATTTAAATTATATTGTAAACAATATTTAATCGTAGTAGGCTTTTTATTTTTTTAAATTAGACGTAAAAACAAATTATTGACAAAAATAATATAACTTAAATACCTAATTTGTATATGAACTCGATTCTTCGATTTTATAAAGTTATCTTATAGATCACAGTATTATGAAAGTCTTATTCAGCTCTAATTTTTCCAAGAGTTGCTTTTCAGTGGATAGTAATGACAGATTATTTATCCAGTCTGGTATTTCTTTTGATACCTTCAACATGTAATTCTTTTAGGGGCTGCAAAATTTTTTCTCCACCGTCGCATTAGCTGCCGATGTTATTCAGATAAGTTTAGTTAAACTGAATACATCATCAAAAGCATTTTCTAAGCGCTCTTCGTGTGAAAACCATATTAACATCTGAGGATGTTAGAAAGCAGTCCCAAGAGTTTGTCTTGGTAGAAAGCAGTTAATTTTAATGTCCTTGTTAGGCAAAAATGTTGGAATAAAGTTTCTGAGCCTGAGAGTCTGGATTCAGAAAAAGCCTTAAACTTTTGTTGATTTAGAGGTTGAGAAAACCACAACCTTTGTTGTAGAACCATTGTTATGAAACTACAATTTTCTAATTGCGAGAAGGGTCCTTTTAAGTGGCCTAAATGAATCTTAGTAATTTTGTAATAGTCTATTACTAGATGCTAATAGACATGACCAGTGCAGACAACCAGCAAAAAGAGTTGAGCATATGATAAATACTAATGGAGACATAACTTGGCTTGATTAACACAATGGATGTAGTAGGGGGTTCGATTGGGAGCAGAGTACTTCAGTAAGGTAGCTGCATCACTGAATAAAGAATCCACTGCTTACTTATGCCTACTTTTCGTCCTGTTTTTGAAGAATTATGGATAATTTTGTGTCTTATGAGTTTTTTTTCATTTTCTTGAAATCGAATTAATTGCTATTTATAATAATAATTATAGTTACCTTTCAACATTTAATTTACAAAAGCATGAAGTAATAAGCAAAAACTAGTTGTCGTGCAATAGTTTAAACACAATAGGTTAAGAAATTAATATTTAATGCATTTAAGCACATTAATAATTATTGGTTAGAGTAAGAGGATATAAGAAAAAATTTTTAACAGTAAGTTCTTTAATTAGTTTTGAATAAAAAAATAATGAGCATGAAGAATATGTTTATTGTTATAGACATTACCCATTTGAAATTGAACAATACAGTAATTATTTCAATACAAGTTCTATAGAGCAGGGAGTTTCATTACTATCAAATGTAGTTAATTTAATTTCATTGGTGAGGCGGCTTTCTATCACTTGAAATATAAACTTTCATAAAATTTTAATAATACAAGGTAAAATTCCCTCATTTCTCTATACTCATCCCCCCCCCCCAAAAAAAACTGTCAACATCAACTATGTTAAAAACAATGATTACAGACAAAACACATAAAAACATGTATTATCATGATATTAAAATTCTATATTTAACTAAGTGAATGGCTTACTTGCTGACACATTTCAAAACATTCGTTCCTTTTACGAAGCTAACCCTATGCCTCAAATTAATACGTCAACACGAATACGCGGCAACAACCAAAAGTCGGTACAGCTGATCGAGAAGGCAACTACAACTGATTCAGTTGCAAGGTGATTACATCAAGTAACATTATTATTGTAACCAAATTTATATATATATACAGTAAACTCCCGATTATCCGTGGAATAGGGTGGCCCGGTAACGCCGGATAACGAATTCCCCGGATAATCCGCTATGAACAAAGAATACGCAAAACGATCGATAATCGATTGTTATACCATAAGCTACACAAATAATGACCCCGGTTAATGCAATTCACAAGTAACTTCAGAGGACAAAATAAATACAGAAAATAATTTAAAATGTCGATGTATTTGACGGATTATAACATGTACATTTATATGTCTTAACTATTTACAATACGTACATAAGTATATGTCAAAAGTAAGTATGTATGTACATATGTAATTTCCTTTACACATAATACTTTCACTTTTTAACAAAAAAATCTGTCACTTTCGTCTGTATTTTTGTGAGCATTGATTTAGTTTTAATGTGCGGTCTAAGTGTCTTGAGAACCATTTTGTTGCACAGTGTCTACTTGTGTCACAAAGCCATAAAGATCGATAATGTATACGACATACATTTCACGTCCTAGACTATTTATAGCGGAGATTAGCTGACATTTGTTTACAATTTTATAATACACATTAGGATTTCGGACATCCAAGCATTTTGTCATTGTCTCTTATATACAGTAATCTGCTCGCCCCTTTTATTTCGCTGGCCTGTGTCGGGATGCTTCCCTTTCAATGTAAAAATTAGTACGTACATATTTACATATCTATTCCCTTTTGTCTTAACTTCTATTAAGACTTATATGTATTTACGTCGTAATTCACCGTTTGGTAATCTGATTGGAATAAAAATTTGATATTTGTAAAACAATGGCAGACCCCGGATAATCCGCAAACGGGTTTTATATATATATATATATATATATATATATATATAAAGGCTTAATATTGGTCCTTCTATTGCCGCATTTTAGCAGACATTTTTTTTAATTTGCGGGTTGACTGTGCCACTCAAAACCTTACGATGTTGGCGAGAAGTGTGTAGAACGGATGCCTGCCTTCACCACACTGCCGATCGCCATATGTATTCTGCTAGGTAGGATTCTAGCTGTTTGTATTTTGTGACCTATCACTCCTAAACACACCTACTGCACAGGAAAATCAGTTATAGCAGAAGAACAATGCCATGCACCGTCTAGACAGGTACTGTCTGCAATTGCTTCTAAGGGGGGCAAGATAAGACTTGATGAGGAAAAGGGGGGATATAAACTAAATCTTCGAGTTACCATCTCTCTCGTATACATTCCAATTTCTTTTTTTCTATAGGTGTATGGTTGGTATAATATCAAAGTACCATAATTTAAATCTCAATGAATAGTTTAAATTGCTATATGTGTGCGTATGTGTGTTGTGTACACATAACTTCCATGTAGTTTATAAATTACTTGGTAGTTATTGATCCAGTTTCATTATAAGCCAGAGGTGATAATCATTTTTTACATGATAGAGATATATTAAAGCAGAAGCAAATTATTGCCAATTAAACTTTGCTGATCACCATACTACAAAATCACTAACTACACAAATATCACCAATGTACTAATTCTACTTTAACTCAAAAAGATACTACTTAAACAATATGCGATATGCATGGGGTTGAAATTATAGACCATATTCATACATCAGTAGTGGGAGTATTTCTGTTAGGACTCTTTATTTCTCAAAACTGTTTTTCTCTTTATTTTTTTCAAGATCAGTATGCTAAAAAATAATTAAAATGTTTTCAATACTAATGTTTGAGAAACATTTTGACAATTACAATTCATGAATGTTCCTAACCTATAGAGGAAAATGAAGTTGGCCCTAAATCTACAGTAATAAAAGATTGAGTGTTTTTTTTCCGCACAGTGTATCTAGAAATAGCAGATGTTCAAATAAGATATTAGTCTTGCACAAATTCTAGAACTTTAAAAGTCTGACAACAGAATGGTTATTTATTTCCAATTGTTCAGTTGGAGGAGACGAATAAAAGCTATGATGTAGATTTACTTAATGGTCATTTGTTTCTGGTATCTTGTGAATCTATTCACTGAACCTGTTATTAGGAGTGATTACCTAATTCTATAATTATTTGATAGTTAAGCCCTATCCCGAAGTTTTTTATCGGTTTTTAGAAACATTTTCAGATAATTTATTACTTGCTTCTTCTTACTTCTTCCTACAGGCCTCCAGCTTCAATTGTTGCCGATGGCCCGATGTCCACGATAAATTGTCGTCGCAGAGTTCTAATGATTTTTGTTTGTTAGTATGGTATTGATGTCCAAACCCTCTGCCCTTAAAAGGTCCCTGGCCAGATTGGATAACAGCACTCAATGATGATACGCTCCAGGTCTTCTTCACTTTGGCATAGAGCGCATTCTGGTGAGGCCACTAAATTGAACCGGTAAAGATAGGCCTGGGTTAAAAAGTGTCCAGTCCAAGCTCTGGCCGGGAAAGTATATAGACTTCTCTCCATTCCTCTATACATGTGTTCTTTTGCTGGTTCATTCTGGAGGTTAAATAGGGATCGACCGACAGGACATCGTGACAGCTCCTCAGTCCACTTTCTCCTGAAAGATAATTTATTAATTTAGAAAAATTGTTAAAGTATTTGAGTTGCTATGCACAGGGAACTAGTGCCGAAGAATCAAAGAAATATTGTTTAATTTATTGTAAAGACATTGTTAAAGATCACTTATTGAGATCAAAAAGCTTTTGTAGCGAAAATTTTTTCATAATAACTTTAAAATTCACCAAATCTGTAATGAGTGTAATAAACAATATAAATTAGACACAAATACTATAGTAAATAATGAAAGATCCACTAAGCCAGCATATTTGCAAAGAAAAGAGTTACCCTAAAGTAGAATTTATAGAGAATGCAATCTTTTCTAGGGCAATTGTATTAATAAGGGTAATTGATGTTTTCAGAAAATGTTTTTTTTTTTACATTGTGGTTAATTAAATTGGTTACTTTAATATCTGGGTTTTAAACAAAAATTTAAGGTGTATTAATGTTTTATATTTCTACATCAAAGAAGGTCTCTGGGTCTTGTCAAATTACCCTTTTAATAAAGTTACTAGTTAACAACATATAACATTATACCTATGAGCAATTAAAAATGTTGATCACTAAATTCATAGAGATTTTTTTGCTATTGTGGAATATGATTTCTGTGAATTCTCTTGATTTGAATTTAATCTTGTATCTTGTCTGTAATCATAGTTGTCTTTAATTTTACTTCTGTTGCTGTTGTTTCATGTGTGACCTTTACTCCAGCTGAAGATAAATTATTCTTCACTCTTCATATATGACCTAGCTTTTTTTTTTGGAAGCAGATAAAAATACCCTTCTTCTCAAACTTGTCCTTCAAGGACATTAATAAAACCATTCTGGTAAAAAATTTATGATACTGATTTTTTAAAATTGTTAGCATAATGATTTTTTAATTTTTATCTTTAATATAGCTCTGATAATTCAATTACTTTACAATATATTCTCTAATTTGTTATGGGACTTGTACACGCGATTCGAAATCATGTTTACAAATGTTCAGCTGGACTGTATATTTTGAAATTTTATCACCAGAGAGTACAACTCTTTAACCTAAAAATCACACTCGCCAACTACTCGGACATAAACACAAGCACAGGGTATTTTCCACCCCATTTCTCATCTAAAAAAAAGTTAATTATCATTAAATTTTCATCTTTATAAAATTGTGTGTGTGAATGTTGTTGTTTATAAAACGTTTTATAGAATTTGTATGGGTGTATCACTTATAGATTTTTTTTGTAGTACTATAGTTTAAATGCACGTAAATTGACTTTATAAATTGTATCTTTTTTTTCAAATTAAAATTAGACATTTATTCATACATTTTAGTAAGTTGTAATGGCTAGATTCTTTAGAGAACTTTTCAAAAAGTTAGACAACATAAATACAACAATATGTTTATTTAAAAAAAAAAAATGTAAATTCAGCTCGAAAATCGTCAAAATTTGTCACACTCAAAATTTAAAATTACTCGTCATAATGAAAAATAATACTTATTACTATGCAATTTACTTTATATTTAGTCAAGTAAACATTAGTAAATAACTTTTTACATTGGAATAAAATATTTCAAAAAAATATACACATTCTATTAGGTGAAAAAAATTAGCTAAATTCATAACTGTGTACAGAAGTATTGGTTTAGAAGTAAACATTAGTTCAGTCCAAATTAAAAAGTCAAAAAAATTAAAAAAGTAAAGATATTTGTTTTAATTAATATTTTCAAAATGTATTTTTTAATCAGGTGCACATTCTTCACAGTTTATAAAAGAATGTTCCCTACAAAGTAATTTGTTGCAGTTGCAGCATGAAGTGGTTGTCTTCCGGTCTTTTTGCCGCAGGCAAACTTTGCATCGTCCAGAACTTCCTTTTATTTTTTTTTCTCGAGTTTCCTCAACACCACTTATGTGTTTCACACCTGCTTTTATATGTAAAGGTAGTCCTGGCAGTAAGGCTCTTGATGCAATATGGGGTTTTGAAAGTTCTTGACCAAAAAGTTTTTTATGACAAAAAGACAAAATTACAACAAAAAAGATAAATAAATATGTTAAACACCAATAAAAGACTCACACTAAAAAAATATACTAATTAAAAAACAATAACTTAAAAATGTACCAACAAAAATTTTTGGACGAGAACACACGCGCAGGGTTGAATTCACCCCGTAGTTAAAACAACGATGTAAACACAATGACTGGTACGCCACAACGGGTTGACCATGAGTGACAGTGTGGAGGGAGAAGTGAAAAACAACTACCTAGGAGGGGAGCGAGAACTAAAATTTTTTGTATCGCCTCAGAGAGAAATGAATGGTGTGGGGTGCTTTACACCCCGGCACGTGTGTTTGAAGGTTAATTACAGTCATTTGTGTTTTCTTCATCACCAGTCACCAAACCGGATAAAGATTTATATTACAACATATAATCAGTTGAGCTGTTACATATAATTGCCAATCTGTGTTATTAATACTTACACTAAAGCTACTTTCACTTGAACAGACAGATGTAATTTTATATTTCAAAGGAGGACGTACTGGAATATGCCTACTGTGATTCTACTATTTTTGACTAAGATTATGAAATTCTATCACACAAAAAGACTTTTTTTGTGTAAAAATTATATTTAGCCTTTTATGTAAAGAAATGAAGTAAAAATTTAAAATACAAGTTGAAACTGCTGACTATAAATTCTTCCCTGTTGAAAAAATCGAAGTTGGATAATGGAAGCTGCTAATATAATATTTACAAGCATGTGTTAAATCTACAAATTAGGATAGAATAAGACATTTCATGTTTTTTTTTATAGTATCTTGTCTGTTTATTTTTTTCACTTATAAAGTCTCATAAATTTGAATGTTGCTTTTGCTTCAGAGGATATGTTTATACACTTTTGTTTGTTTTTAAAATAGGAAGTTTTTCATCTTTTCCTGTAACTTGTTTCTGATAACTCACTAATTTATGGGATCCTTTATGTCTTTTATGGTAACTTATTTCATATATTTTCTAAAGTATTGGTTATCATTGTACTCTATCTCAAAAGGTGTCAATATCGATAAGAATAGTGATATACATTTCTTGTGTTTCTTTTTACTCATAAACCTCTCAAAATTTGGTTATTCATTTACAAAGAAAAGGCACTCATAGCTCATTCTACGTGTCCCCTTATTCTGGCATCTTTCTTACAAAAAAATTAATTAATTAAGTTTCAATGACATTGTAAATGTGTTTCCCAAAGAGATATCTTGTTAGATCCTGCAGGAAAATATAAAAATATGATATGTAAGCAGTTCTTTTGTTCCACTGTGCTCTATAAACGTTAGAGAATTTTAAGACCAGTAATAAAGTTTTATATGTAAGCAGTTCTTTTGTTACACTGTGCTCTATAAACGGTAGAGAAATTTAAGACCAGTAATAAAGACTGTTCTTAGACAAAGGCTGCTACTTGGTTAGAGAATGATGTATGGTGTTTTCTTTGTAAGGGATGATATAACTGATATTTTATAAAACTTTATTAAGTATAATTTAAAATATTATACGGTGAGAAAGACTGTCAGTTGTCAGTTTTATACTTGATGAAGCAAAATTATTGACGAAAGAGTTATTAGTCATTAATTCTTTAATTCAATAATTCATATGAATCAATAGATTCATTTTTAAATAAATAAAACCTTTAAACCACAAATAACATTTTATTTAAACCTTATGTATATTTCGATTGCCCAGCAATCATCTTCAGAGGTATTTAAAAAACAACTCTGAGTTGTATTTTTTAAATACCTCTGAAGATGATTGCTGGGCAATCGAAATGTACATAAGGTTTAAATAAAATGTTATTTGTGGTTTAGAGGTTTTATTTATTTAAAAATAAACATTACGCCACAGTTGCTTCATATAGTTACAATAGATTCATGTTTAATTATTTTATCATATTCTGTAAATTGATTACATTTATCAGGGTAAATTTCTTATTAAAAAATAAGAAATTAATAATTGAAATTAGGGTTTCAATAGTTTAAAAATATTGGAAACAACCCCAATACCGCAAAAATATTTTTTTTAATTGTTGTATTACCAACTGTTTTGGTGTCTTGGTAACCATAGTATAGAATTTGGAATTGAATATTACATGTAGTTTTATTGCTTTGAAAAATGCATATAAATCAATTCCAAAACATTTATAGAGCATAACAAATGACTTAAATTTGACACTTTTGGTGTTATATTTTTGTTGAAGAAAAATTTCAACTAAATGTATCACTTTAAGGGCAAATCACTTTAAGGTAAAATAAATTTACAGTAGTGAAATTGTGGTTAGGCAGATGTTTGAAGTAGTTGTTTTTCTGTTGCTGTCACCATAGGTTTTAGTTTTTCATTTAATTTAAATTCCAATGTTGTTTTGTTCTGATATTTGATACACTTTTCTGACAGTAGAATGCAAAATGAGATTAAAATGATAACATATTTGATCTCATTTGTATAATTTCTTAGGCAGTTTCTTACAGTTAAAAACTGTATGTTTTTTTTAAATATATAAAAATGTATACAAATTAATTCAAGTATGTTGGACTTTAAATTCATATCTAAGAAGTGAAAATTCTTTCTCTTCATATCAGCTCTTTAAACCATATTACAAAATCTTATTCTTTTAAGAAGTTTTTTCCATTCTCTGAGTTCGTATTTTCTTTTTACTATAGATTCTTTTTCTGTTTTATCTGTGTATAGTTTCTCTATATTTGTGTCCTTTTCTTTCTCATTCCAGTTTTTGGCCGACCTCTTTTACTCAGAGGTCTTGTATTTTTGCTGTTGCTTAGTATGTTATTACCTCTTTTTTGAAAATTATGAGGTGAATTGTTAAAATTTTTATCTACTTATATTCCAAAAGATGTTTTTTTTTTTGTGGAAGTTAATGCTGTTTTTAAAACGATTTCTCTTTAGTTGTTTGTCATTTGAAATGCGTAAAACATTTCAGCTCAACACATTTGTTAAATCTGCACACCTTGAAATCAATGCTTTAATGCTGAAGCACACCAATCTAATTCAAAGATCATTACCATACTATATTATCATAACAACAGGTCTCTATCATAACAACATGTCTTCATGTTAGCACCGTGACTCCTGATGATGGTAACACACTTTATTGCATACTAGCTGTACCCTGCCACGCTTTGCAGTTTCAGGCAATCTTATGTCTTCATGTTAGCACCGTGGCTCCTGATGGTGGCAACACACTTTATTGCATACTAGCTGTACCCTGCCACACTTTGCAGTTTCAGGCAATTTTGTGTCTTCATGTTAGCACCGTGACTCCTGATGATGGTAACACACTTTATTGGATACTAGCTGTACCCTGCCACGCTTTGCAGTTTCAGGCAATCTTATGTCTTCATGTTAGCACCGTGGCTCCTGATGGTGGCAACACACTTTATTGCATACTAGCTGTACCCTGCCACACTTTGCAGTTTCAGGCAATCTTATGTCTTCATGTTAGCACCGTGGCTCCTGATGGTGGCAACACACTTTATTGCATACTAGCTGTACCCTGCCACGCTTTGCAGTTTCAGGCAATCTTATGTCTTCATGTTAGCACAGTGACTCCTGATGGTGGCAACACACTTTATTGCATACTAGTTGTACCCTGCCACACTTTGCAGTTTCAGGCAATCTTATGTCTTCATGTTAGCACCGTGGCTCCTGATGGTGGCAACACACTTTATCGCATACTAGCTGTACCCTGCCACGCTTTGCAGTTTCAGGCAATCTTATGTCTTCATGTTAGCACAGTGACTCCTGATGGTGGCAACACACTTTATTGCATACTAGTTGTACCCTGCCACACTTTGCAGTTTCAGGCAATCTTATGTCTTCATGTTAGCACCGTGGCTCCTGATGGTGGCAACACACTTTATCGCATACTAGCTGTATCCTGCCACGCTTTGCAGTTTCAGGCAATCTTATGTCTTCATGTTAGCACCGTGGCTCCTAATGATGGCAACACACTTTATTGCATACTAGCTGTACCCTGCCACACTTTGCAGTTTCAGGCAATCTTATGTCTTCATGTTAGCACCGTGGCTCCTAATGATGGCAACACACTTTATTGCATACTAGCTGTACCCTGCCACACTTTGCAGTTTCAGGCAATCTTATGTCTTCATGTTAGCACCGTGGCTCCTAATGATGGCAACACACTTTATTGCATACTAGCTGTACCCTGCCACGCTTTGCAGTTTCAGGCAATCTGATGTCTTCATGTTAGCACCGTGGCTCCTAATGATGGCAACACACTTTATTGCATACTAGCTGTACCCTGCCACGCTTTGCAGTTTCAGGCAATCTTATGTCTTCATGTTAGCACCGTGGCTCCTAATGATGGCAACACACTTTATTGGATACTAGCTGTACCCTGCCACGCTTTGCAGTTTCAGGCAATCTTATGTCTTCATGTTAGCACCGTGGCTCCTGATGGTGGCAACACACTTTATTGCATACTAGCTGTACCCTGCCACGCTTTGCAGTTTCAGGCAATCTTATGTCTTCATGTTAGCACCATGACTCCTGATGATGGTAACACACTTTATTGCATACTAGCTGTACCCTGCCACGCTTTGCAGTTTCAGGCAATCTTATGTCTTCATGTTAGCACCATGACTCCTGATGATGGTAACACACTTTATTGCATACTAGCTGTACCCTGCCACGCTTTGCAGTTTCAGGCAATCTTATGTCTTCATGTTAGCACCGTGGCTCCTAATGATGGTAACACACTTTATTGCATACTAGCTGTACCCTGCCACGCTTTGCAGTTTCAGGCAATCTTATGTCTTCATGTTAGCACCGTGACTCCTGATGATGGTAACACACTTTATTGCATACTAGCTGTACCCTGCCACACTTTGCAGTTTCAGGCAATCTTATGTCTTCATGTTAGCACCGTGGCTCCTGATGGTGGCAACACACTTTATTGCATACTAGCTGACCCTGCCACGTTTTGCAGTTTCAGGCAATCTTATGTCTTCATGTTAGCACCGTGGCTCCTAATGATGGCAACACACTTTATTGCATACTAGCTGTACCCTGCCACACTTTGCAGTTTCAGGCAATCTTATGTCTTCATGTTAGCACCGTGGCTCCTAATGATGGCAACACACTTTATTGCATACTAGCTGTACCCTGCCACGCTTTGCAGTTTCAGGCAAGCATACGTTTTCATAGAAATTTAATTATCCAATACTTCAGACTAAGAATATCATTTTTTGATCAAACAGTTGCCAGAATCAATTTGATAAGAACTGTACGTTTGTTTTTTGTTAAAATACAATGTAATTGGGAACAGGTAATGTTTTCCATGTCACACTGTGATTGTCTGTAGTTAGTATGGCGAGTGTCCCCCCCCTCACAGCAGATGGCACGATTGTTGGTACACAGCTGATTGTTAAAAATGTTTTCTAGCAGTTACGGTTAAGTTATTGATCAGTAGATAAAAACAATTATTGAAGTGGGTTGCTGTTATGTCAGAATTTGAGCTCAATCACTGCAGAACATTTTGAATGTTTGAAGCATACACAAACCAACATTTTTATGTATAAAGATCAAGTATTAGGTGTTTTCCTCCCTTACAGCGGACAGTTGCTATTTCATACTTGACCGTTAAAAAGGTTTTTTCTCACTGTTGTGAGTGTTTTCCAAGTTTTACTGAGGTTTAAAAAATTAAAATTAGTATCACTGGGACAAAATGATGAATGAAAATCTGTCAATTTCTTTAAAGTGGTGGCAGTAACAAAAATTTGTCTCCATTTTTTATTTTCATATGGATAATTTTACCTATATTACTGAAAGAGGAATCTTGTCTAAATATTTGTTATAAGTTTTTGCCAATTCTAAGTCAGTAAATGTTTAAAATTTTGTTTCAAAATGTTCAATTGAGCTTAGAGTATTTTATTCTCAAATGGACCCTTCTAGAATAAACATGACATTTCAGTAAAGTTGTGAAAAGTTTTCCTCCTTTTGTTGATAAATTTACACCTCAAAATTTTCTTTATTAATCCGCTTTTTCCATTTACAAATCAAATCTCGTAACGAAATCATTGGGATTGCGAAATACATTTCGTTAAACTGAAATTTTGTTATAATTTGTTACGATACTTGATTAAACCTCTTCATAGCCAAGTAATTTTGCAGTGTCCAAAGTCTTTTCTCTAATTAATTATGCACTGATTTTCACTTTGTTTGACCTGACAACAAACCACAAATAAACTGCCCTTCTAAATCATGTAAGGAACTGCAAATTTTTTCTGAATAGATCTAAAGCCATAATAAGTTGATGCACCTTCAATTTTTTACAGTCCTTCAAAATTGGAGATAAAGTAAATGATGCAAGTTCAAAATCTTTAACTACATTTTTTCCTGCCCGAATAAATATTTTTGATTCTATATTTTGTTTTTTATTGTAAACTGAAGTCTCGCCCCTTGTTTCTCCATTATTAACTGATTTACTAAAATACAGTACACTACAGATACCTAAAAACTACTGTACATGTACTGTATACTTTATTGTACTGTAAAATTCTTTACAATGATGTAGATTGTAAGTAATTTGTGTTTCCTTTCAAATACGGCAATAAACATGATCCTTTAGAAACCATAATTATATATTTGTAATGCAAAAATTGTTTGTTATACTGAAATTTATGTGTTACTGTTTTGTTAGAACGGGATTTGTTACACATGTACCCATCCATATGGAGAGACACAAGACATAATAGAAAATTTATTATATTGAAAATTTTGTAATGGGATTTGACCTTATTTTACAAATAAAAGTCATCATTCATCACAGTTAGAAGCAGATAATATGTAAATTGATTCTTTAACAGTCTAGCTTTGTTATGTTATTCTTCATTTACATGTTCTATGTCTGAAACTAGTTTCTTGTTATATAGATTAATTTAATTTTTCTTAAACATCTATCATCTAAATATGATTTTTGGATCCTTACTTTATTAGCAGGTCGTAAAATAATCTTCTATTTCTAAGCATGAAGCCATCCAATTAGAAGAAAATTGTGTTCTACGTTTATTAGTTACTTGTTAATGTTTCTTACTCCCATAATTTCAGAATTAATTTATTTTCGGCCATGAATTTAATGCAGGATTTAAGTTAATAAGGAAAACTATTTTCTGAATCAGAAGTTCTGTTTTATAAATTGCTTTAAATCTATGAATATCATCTTGCCACATATCTTACTTTTTCCAACAACCATATAGTGAGAGAGGAGAATTGAATGTAATCCTGCATCCATACCACCATTGGATCTGTAATCCAACCATGTAAATCGTGAGACAGGTTTCATTTTTTCGAACAATTTTTTCTATGTATGTTATATTGTAAGCATTTATAAAAGTCTATTAATGCTGCAAATAAATGTTTTTTTTACAAAAAATTAAATTATTTTGTCTTTAACTAGTATTTTGTGTAGGACTTATTTGAATTTTGGGTAAAAACAGATGCCAGTTATATTGAACTTGTTTTGAACTTCATGTGAAAATATCCAACATTAATCCTGGTCATTGTGAAAATATTCTGTAAAGATACTCTCTTCCAAATTGTTTTTAGTTTAATGGCTTGAGCTTCTATCAGAAAACCCTTTTGAGCACTTGCATCAGTTTTCTGATATTTTGTTTGTTTTCAAAGATTTATTCCATTTGTTCTACTTTATCCATTATCCAAGATGAGATGGTTGGTAGATGACTTGAATTTACATTGAGTGAGGTCTCTTTTGAAGTGTTTCCCTGCATATAGATATTTCCAAATACTGTACTTTTGAAGTGTTTCCCTGTATATAGATATTTCCAAATACTGTACTTTTGAAGTGTTTCCCTGCATATAGATATTTCCAAATACTGTACTTTTGAAGTGTTTCCCTGTATATAGCTATTTCCAAATACTGTACTTTTGAAGCGTTTCCCTGCATATAGGAGATATTTCCAAATACTGTACTTTTGAAGTGTTTCCCTGCATATAGGAGATATTTCCAAATACTGTACTTTTGAAGTGTTTCCCTGCATATAGGAGATATTTCCAAATACTGTACTTTTGAAGTGTTTCCCTGCATATAGATATTTCCAAATACTGTACTTTTGAAGTGTTTCCCTGCATATAGGAGATATTTCCAAATACTGTACTTTTGAAGTGTTTCCCTGCATATAGGAGATATTTCCAAATACTGTACTTTTGAAGTGTTTCCCTGCATATAGGAGATATTTCCAAATACTGTACTTTTGAAGTGTTTCCCTGCATATAGATATTTCCAAATACTGTACTTTTGAAGTGTTTCCCTGCATATAGGAGATATTTCCAAATACTGTACTTTTGAAGTGTTTCCCTGCATATAGGAGATATTTCCAAATACTGTACTTTTGAAGTGTTTCCCTGCATATAGATATTTCCAAATACTGTACTTTTGAAATATCTTGTTCTTCAGTCTGTTGTTGATAATGGTTTTGTCAATATCATTTATTTCTCCATTAGCATGGCTATAATTGATATCTGACCTTGAAATATGTTGAAGTCATCTACACCAAGCTAGGATAAAAACAATTCAACACTGGTTTCATTCAGAGGCCTAAAGGTAAATGGTCCATCTGATGTTATTTTGTATTTTGTTTTCTTAGTTAAATTTTTTTTTCCTCTTCTGCACTAATAACTTCTTTCAGATGATAGTTTATGTAGATTGAGAAACCCTTATTATCACATCTGTTATCTTCTCATGGGGTTCTCCATTGCAATAAGGGAAACTTTTACTGTTTGAAATTCCAATTTAAGTTAATATTTTAAAAATGTACTAACAATGTTTTCAATACTTTTATCCTATACCCTGCTATTGATCTAGGTCTATCTTCTGGCTCTCCTGCTGGGTCTTTCCCAATTCCTCTAACTTTTTCCTTTTTCCACAAAGCCTATAGCTTCAAAGATTGTCGTAAAGTAAAGACTGCTTATTGGCTTTTCTGCTTTATTAATTTTATACGGAATATAACTATTCAGGACCTTTTCTATTACCTGACAGAACGTATTTAATCCAAGTCGGTATAGAGCATCATGTCATTTGTGTCAACTCCACGCTGCTGTATTGGTTGATAATTTTTTGTTTCTGCTCAAGACTTTCCCTGGCAAACCTCCTTCGCACTCGGTAATATATTCCTGGTGTGCCGTTAATGGATATTACAGTAACAGGATACTCTTGAGAAGAGTTTTCTCTGTATGCCAGGCCTAACAAGAAGTCATCTGTCATATTTTTTGTTTGCCAACTTTAAATTTTCCTAAAAGCTGTGTTAGAACATTTTTTCTCTTTCTGCACAATGTTCCTGATAGAAAAGTTTCAGATTTATACAACTTTTTTGCAAGCTGTATCCTTGTGAAGAAATTGTTGACAAATACATTGATATCCTTTCTTCATGTAATTTCCAAGGTTAAGAAGATATGTCTCTAGTGAATAGCTTAGACCATACTTTTTCATTTCTGCCTTATCCTCATCAGAATACTTTCCTTTGTAAACTAAAAATCCCAGACAGTTTTTTATTAAAGAATCACACATTACCCACAATTTTATATCCCATTTATGGTGGTGTTTGTTCAAGATTTACTGCAACATCTGTGTATGGTTTGTAGTTCTTATCAAACTTTCTTGTGTAGAAAAATTTTGATTGGCGTGAATGAAATAAGAAGAGGTTGTTGCAGTGTTATATAAGCGGCTCAAACTTTCCACATGGATTAAAATCCAAATGATAAGGTTTAGCCAAAGTTGAATTACCAGCCATTTGGAAAAGTTTGAGAATAAATTCAAATATTGTATGACTAAACAGTTTGTGAAACCTAGGAGAATACAGTGGAGACTTCAGGGACCAGTAGTCCCTGATTGTAGGTTTTTTTATTGTCATATTTAGAAGTATGGCAGCCAACTGTGGAGGAATCAAATGTAGATATTCTCTAGATGTTTCTGAATAAAGTACTGAGAAATGTAGTTAATACCCTTTGGTAGGTGAAAAACCTACTATTCATCAAGTCCTGAATATCCCGACGATAACCGAAGGAAAAAATATGAAAAGAGACTTCACCTTCACCATAACCAGTACATGGTTAGAAGATTGAAGAGAACCAAGCCATTTGAGTTAGTATAGTGTTGTATTGTGCTAGTTCTAAAATAAGTAATTGACAATGTCCAGATAAGAACTAGAGTTAATGGGCACTTAAGTTCATTGTGGGTAAGATAATGAGAGAAATTTAATGGTTGGTTTAATAAGAGTAGTTATAATAATAATAAAAAAATTGAAGTATAGCAATTAAAGTCTTCAACTATGTCATTGATACTGGGTCCACTTTCATAGTGCGTTTCTTGATGATCAGACATGGTTAATTTCAGATGAACTGATTTGAACAGAATTAGAAAACAAATTGGAATTTGGCAAAAATAATACAAAATAAGTAAAAAAATATTCTTATAATAAATAATTACAAAATGCATAAAGTGAACAAATAAGCACCATGGTTTTAGAACAGTTAAAGTAAATATCTTTTATTACCTTATCATACCTATATCTTATATATATATATATATATATATATATATATATATATATCATATGATGAAAAGCTTCAAGCATATAGTTTTATAAATGTTACTGGTAATAAAATGTATGTTTATTAACAAAATACATATTAAACAAGAAAAATATCATATCACAAACATACATTAATATAGGTTAGTCGTAATGCAGCTTAGAGCTGATTTCAGATATTTTGGGCTACATAGAAAACTGTTATATATATATATATATATATATATATATATATATATATATATATATATATATATATATATTCTTGATATTTAACATTATCCATTGTTTTTCCGTTGCACTGACTTTATGAAGTTAATATATTACTATTTTTGAGTAATTTTATCCACCATTAAGTGCAATAATTTTACCTTGAGTGATGAGGCACCTTTCGGTCTTTGACCATTGTCGAATCACTCACAAGAGTGATTCGACAATGGTCAAAGACCGAAAGGTGCCTCATCACTCAAGGTAAAATTATTGCACTTAATGGTGGATAAAATTACTCAAAAATAGTAATATATTAACTTCATATATATATATATATATATATATATATATATATATATATATATATATATATATATATATGCTGATACGTATTCTTTTACGGATGGAAAATATTATAAATAGTTATTATCTGGAGTACATCCGTTCATTCTGCAGTGCATAAAATCGCAGTTCCGACGTTTTGCTAGAATCTCATCTAGCGTTAACGAGGTGAACCCAACAACAGATGAGAACAAGTGAACTGTTGTTCTTGCTCTTCGACTGTTGTTGGGTTCACCTTGTCAATGCTAGATGAGATTCTATCGAAACGTCGGAACCGTGATTTTACGCACTGCGGAATGAACGGATGGACTCCAGATAATAACTATTCATCATATTTTATATGAATATAAATTTTCTTATTAATAAAGACTGTCATTTATACCTTAGATTAAATTCAAAACATAGCCATCTAACTAGCAGCAGCTATTTCGAGCAAAGCTGCGAACCACACCAAATAACGATAGTTTGTTACCCCATGAGTGGTATTTTAATGCAAGGAAATAATGTTTTTTTGTTAATATAATGAATACAAAGTTTTTAAATGAGTAATTGTAGATGTATACCATAAGGAATATTGAGTATGTTGAGTTATCATGTTAACTGAGGAAGATATTTCACCCTTGTGTCACAAGGAACTAAATTATCAAAAATTCGTAATAGAGTTCTAAATTTGAAAATATTTAAATTTCAACTGGGTATAAGTTTTCAAACCAAAGCTGTATATACAATCTAGATAACATAGTATGAAAATTAATATCAAGGTAAAGTTAAAGATGAAACTTTCACTGTGGATATGGTAAACACAGAAGTTAAAAATTAACCATGTACAAAATTTGAAGCAAAATATTTGAAGGACAATTTCAGTTCAGTTTGAATGTTGATGCTATGGAGCCATCTACAGTGAATGTCAGTAAGGTTAGCTGATTTTATTTTTAATAAACTTCATTATTTAGAAGAGATTTTCATATAAGTAGATGTTTCCAAACATTCATATAATTTTCAGAAGGTAATTTTATAAGTGGAAATGTATTTTAAAGTATCAATTTAAAAAAAAAAACAGGTCTGTTTTACTTTCTGATTTGAAAATATGGGTCGGCTTTGCAAACTACATAGTTCAAGTCCAGATAGCATTCTTCCTTTCAATTTCAATACAAAGAGAATTGCTGAACCGTGATACCCAGGGGTGGTGTTTCAACTCTCCATATTTATTAAACCCAATGTCAAATCGTTATAATTATTTCTTGAATTTTATTAATCTTCATTTTTCTTGTAGAATTCTTGTAATATTTATTGACAGGTAGGAAAATTTGTAATTTCATTTTCTTCTATAAAGCATTTGAAAATTTTCAAGTTATTGCAGAATTCAGTAACTATACCAGCAATGTCTGATTAACTTGAGCTGATAATAACTACCATACCTTGAAGTCACAGATTTAAGTGGCTGTGATGCTTGGTCAAGTCTGTAATAAAAGCTAACTACCTTAATAATTGTTTGTGAATTCTTGTAAGAATGTATTAGTATTAACCCATTGTAGATCTAATTTCATGAGCATCATGGACACTAGCGGGTATGAATTAATTCCCTACGTCAATATAGTTGTATTTCGCTACAAAAAATATTCCCACCTATAAAGGACTAAATGCTATATTTTTTTATGCGGGTGCAATTTTTTTATTTGTTGTTTTATACCTTATTTATTTTTTCTTAATTGGTGAACTGTGTGTAATCATAAAGTTGAAACAAAAATTAATTACAGTTTGAAGCTTGCTTTAGATTCTTAACTCGCACTATTATTGTTCATTTTGTATATACACAAGAATATACTAATTATAAAAATCTGCAACAAACATCAGCTACTGTCCGACACTGAGTAAAACCTATAATGAGCATCTCACTCCAGTTGGCATGATATGTGATAAAGCATTTTATTATGTTTAGACATCTGACATAAGGCCAATGGGCCATTGATATATTTCTTTATTTATGCTGTATCTAGAGTCAATAAATATCCCTTAGAAGGCACAGACGTCTATTCTTGTGCATGAAAAATCAGAAAATAAACTCTCTTGAAGCAGACAAATTAGTTGAACAAAGACAATATTCAAGACTAGCTGGGTTAGTCTTTATACCCGCTACTAATAATTTGCCGCACTTAACTGACCTAGCTCGTAAACTGAAATGGGTGTATACATAATGCGAAGACGTACAAATCTTATTTCTAACTGCAAAGAAACCCTTCAAAGTACATCTCAACTCTTAGCCATCTCACATTGTTGACCAGCAGCAAGTATCCACATTCTCAACCCATGTCCTCCAAATATTGTTTAAGTGGCCAGAGATGTGCATTTCCCCCTATCATATCATACTAATAATTTTAACAACTATTCTCAGTTTGAAAATGTAGTCTGGTTTCACATAATTGCCACTTCAAGCTTCCTGGTAAATAAGACAGTGAATCATTGGGTAATTCACTCCTTTTTTACAATTAGCCCCTTTAATCCCGTGTTCTTTCTTGATATTTCAGGTGCAGCATTACTTATAACCTCTGAAATTACTAAGACCTCCACTTCTATCAGTTGTTTTCACAGGGTTATATATATCATGTCCTTTAGTGATGTCATGAAGGGAACAAGAAAGTTCCACAGGATTCCATCCATAACCAATCAGCGGGCATAGTTATTGGAGCAGCTACGAATCACTTGCTCTCTGGCCTGATCACGCCATATAAAATTTTATATAGTTATATCTTTTCTTTTGATGAGCTATTTAAAACAACCCAGTGGATGACTATTGGGATAGTCCTGATTTAGGAGAACCCTATTGACAAGATAAAGCTTCCTTTATAGTATTATACCTCAATCACTGGTCCCAACTTTATTTGATTCTGGATATTAATTTCAAAGTGTAAAATTTCATTAATGCTACTAAGAATTAAATTCGGAACATATACACAATATCAAGAGCACAGTGGTACAATATATTACAATAAAAATATTGAAAAGAACCCCAATACCACAAAAATAATCAAAAATAACAAATAAAACAAGTTACTTAAGATTAAACCCTTATGTACATTTCGATGACCATGTCATCATCATCAGAGGGTCTTGTTACAAAATACAATCTAGCACACAAGAAGTTACAAACTAGAGTGATCGACAACTGTAGTAGACACTCTAGTTTGTAACTTCTTGTGTGCTAGATTGTATTTTGTAACAAGACCCTCTGATGATGATGACATGGTCATCGAAATGTACATAAGGGTTTAATCTTAAGTAACTTGTTTTATTTGTTATTTTTGATTATTTTTGTGGTATTGGGGTTCTTTTCAATATTTTTATTGTCGGAACATATAGTTTAGTCAAGTGCTACAAGCGAGTTAAAATTCACTATATTATTCAGCAACTATTAAATAAATTTTACCCTTAAATGAATTACAGTAAAGAGCTCATGATTCTACTCTTGGTTTGGAGGATGGTATGTTTACCAATCCTAAATGGATTGTAAGTAACATTAGACTGAATGGATAGTTCAGAAAAATTAGTAGTAAAAAAAATAGAAGTAGCAGGTTGGAGGAAATACTTAAACCCTTCCTCATTTAAGGCAAACATGTGAAGGAATATAAATCCAATAATTTTTATTAATTTAGGGGTAGATTTCTAATATTTTTATTTCAACAAAATTATTGAAGGTTAAATAATTGCGGTTGATTAGCGAGTCAGGTACAACTATTTATTTAAACAGGCAAAGTTTCAGTAACAGCTATGTTATCGCCATTAGACCTACAGAGTTCAAATTACCAACAATAATAAACAATAGTTCACCATCAAACATTGCTACATTAAAAATTCCTTCACTTATAAAACATTACAAAAACCAATAGCAGTATTGAAACATTGGTTGCTGAAATAACTAGTTGTACCTAACTCACAAATGAACTACAATTATTGAAACAATAATCTCAGCAAGTGTAAACATGATTAGTACAATTAATTGATCTTATTTAATATCGGGGTTAAATTAATCTTCCTAGTAGATGAATACAAACATTTCTTTCGACATGGTGTTAAGATACTGAACAATGAAGGATCTGTTTTATTTTTGTAGATTTTTAGCAGCAGCAAGAACAAGTTTTAGTGACGAAGGCTAAAAAGTGTTAAATTTTACATTCAAACAGTCTATCTATATTATTCTCTACTGGCAAAACTTGTTTGATTTTTCAAAATCTATTGTGTTGGTGAGGTTTTATTTGTTTGAGATTTTATAATAGCCTAGAGCTTCTTTGGCTTCTTCTTTAAAGATGCGTTCAAGACAAACGGTGAAATCTTTGTCTCTATAATGAAAATCTCCGAGACTAAGGACAGTTGTTTATGGATCTGGATTCAGCTGGGAACAAAGTTAAGGGTTTTTTTATGTGTTTATTAGAGAATCTCATAGGCAAAATCTCCACAGACAGCTTTGATCTGCTATTTTCTTAACAAATAATTATGTTCCGAAATATTTGAGGGATGTTAGCTTTTCTGTTCTGTATAGTAAAAAAAGTATTGTTTTGTTTACATATGCATATATTTATAATTACTTAAATGCACATGCATATACAGTTTATGGTTTGAATAATATGTTTTTATGTGAAGTTCATTTTTAATTAATTTATCACGGATTCATTTTATTTTTAAAATCACAGCTATAAGAGTAAATACAGAAATAGAGATAGTAATTAGCAACTATTCGGAGTATGTGTTAACTAAAACTTGTTTATTGTATGTACACAGTAAAATTACAATATGGAGTGAATGTCATTTCCTCTTAAAGAATTAATTTAGTATTATTGTTGCTAAATTGTAAACTTTCAGTATTACTTTAGTATGTAACAATTAAATTTTACTTTATTTTGTATTTCTCATTAATTTCCATCGAGATCTTAATATTAGTTTTCAGTGACTAACGATATGTTTCCTAGTTGTAAAAAAAAACTAAATTGGAGGTGGTAATGGTATCACAAATCCCAAAGTCTCAGGGTTTGACAGTTCAACAATACTTTGACGAGCTATTTTTCAAGCGTTACTCATTTCTTGTTTACAATTGTGATTTGTAATTCAAGATGAAAAATTGTTAAACATCTCCAAAGAGTATTTTTCTTAGATATATATTCTAATTACACTGTTCATAATCGTCAGAGAGCTCTGAGTTTGTGACTTTTTAAGGACTAGTGTATTTTGAAAAAATTGAGTCTTTCAGAGGATGTTTTTTAGTTTTCAAACATTGTCAAATTTGCATAAGATTTTAATTCAAGGTAAAGCAGTAACAAATATTAAAGAAGCAAAATTATATAATTAATAAGTTTCACTATCTTGTAACTGCTGCAACCGGATTCGAGAGAGAATACCAAAATGTACATTAATTGCTAAAAATAATCTAAAGACTTTAAAGTTTTAAAAGTTAACCTTGTACTTTTGACTAGGATGAAGGAAATTGCAAAAGGAAATTAAATTAACTCTGTGTGTATTGTCTGTCTAGGTTCTTACAGACTCCAAATCTAATTAAGCTTATTTGTGTCCAATTTATAAACTACTTTTTGAAAAAGTATTTTTAATTTTTTTTTTTTAAATGCCCTCTTGTACTTACAGTAACTTTATTTATTATGTATGAATGTTAAAATTTTTTTCTTAATTTTTGTTCCATTTTAAAAAAATTAATAATTTTTTCTAACAGACTAAATAGTAAAAGTATATATTTTAAGAGAGGTTATTTCTTACGCTTTATTTTGCTAATATAGTTTATTTTGTTTCGAACAATAATTGCAAAATTTTGAATTTGTATAAATACCCTAAAATACCCATTAAGTAGCAGTTATTACAGAAATTTGGTTCAGTATACAAAGCGTTAGATGAATTAGTTATACACTTGTCGAATCACCATTGATTTAGGTGATCAACAAAACATTTGCTACCGTATTGATCTTTCAACACAATAGCATGGATAGTTTGACATACTTTTCTAATTGCTTTTATATTATATCTTCAATGTTTCCCAAATTTATTACAAAATTTTTTGAAAGGACAAGAATAACATAATGGAGAGTAGACAGAAGAAAGGAAGGAATTTGATAAATAGAGATCAAAAGTTTTTTTTATTAAATTTAAAATATATTAAACACTTAAATGAAATGAAACTTTGGACTTTTTTTATTTGTGAATAAATGCATAGTTTACAGGTCATTATTTTTTTTCAATTGACCGAGATTTAATTGTATTAAAACTGAAAATAGTTGATATAATTCATTAAATTTTATTACCATGGTTGAGATTCTGCAGAGATGGTCCTTTGATAGTACAATAATTTTTTAAATTATTTGAATAAACTACATGTATTAAAGTACGCTATTAAACTTGTTTGTAGAGATTGTTTTAAAGATAGCTACTTGCATGTTTGGATGGACGTTCCATATTCATAATATCCAGTTGATTAGTTCGGTCACACCTTCAATAACATGAGTATTGAAGAATTTTATTGAAACATTAAAAACAAATAAAATTTCACATTGGCTTCTGCGTTATTGATAGAAAAAAATATAGATTTCATTCCTGCACCATAGGTGAAAATAAAAATATTTTTCCTTGATAATAAGGAAGACGTTACTTGTGGGCTTACTGATTGGCTGATCTCTTTTAAACATATTATTAAACAAATATATTAGGTATTTGAATTTAAAAAAAGTTGTATGCAATAGCAGTTAAAATATTATGTGTGTTGTCTCAAAAATAAGTTACACTACCTTTTTTTTAAATTAAATATTGTTTATTTTTTAATTTAAACATACATTTAAAAAAAACATTAAAAAATCTATTTTTTACAAAATTTGTTCAATCCACCGTCATACCATTCTGCCCCCATACTAGTTAGCCATCTTTCAATGTCTTGCTTCAAATCACCCTCGTATCACACAAGATGTTGTTTCAACTGCAGATACAGTTGGAAATCGCTTAGTGCAAGGTCACAGGAGTAGGCAGATTTCCAAAAACATCCCATCAAAACTCCCCAAGCAAGTCTTGAGCAATTCAAGTCAAGCAATTCAATGAGCAGCATGTAGGAGACGGTTGTCTTGGAACAAAAAACTTTTTTTTATCAGTTTCGATAGACAAAGATCGTTAGAAGAGCATGCAAGGCTTATTTCCACATTTGGAGACGGTTGAGAAAAGGATTTCATCAAGCATTAAGGCACCGATCAGTGTTAATGGTCTGTCAGACATCTTCGACAAGTCGGATTGTGGGAAGTAGAGAGGAAACCACTTCGTTGTTTATCCTGTAATGTTGTACTCCTTTCAGTGAACGATTGGAACCAATGAGAAGCCATTGGCCTTGACATAATGTCTTCACCAAACATTACACAACTTCTGATGAATTTCAGTCACATTTTAATTTTTTGCCGTTAAAAAACTAATAATACCAAGAACTTTGCATTCGCTGACAGAGGCAAGTGTAATCTTCATAGTGGCTGGAGCCTGACTGTCCGCTCAGTTGTTGTATACCCATATGAATTTTACAGTACTGCCACTACACCCAGACGCAAACTTCTCATAACTCACTGACGTTTACCAGCTACCACATGGACTAAAAAAAATAGTGTAATTTACTTATGAGACATCCCTAGTACTTAGTTCTGGTTCTTGAACTATTTTTCACTTCTGCTTTAATATTTATGAGATCCTGGATAAAGTTAGATTTGATAGGAGTTAATAGTACTTATACATTTTGAAAATGATTATGTATAGCATTTCAGTGTATTAAGCTTTTTACTAATCGTCTCTACCTAAATGGAGCCACATTCTTCCTAACTTTCACAGTGCATGCTATGTACATATTCTAGAGCCGAGCTCAGTAATCCTGTACTAATTTATTGTACATACCTGCGTGTTTAATTTTATTAATATTGGTGCAAAATGGATAAGCAAGTATTAACTGATCATTTATACTTTTACACATTATAGTTTTAGAGAGTAAAGTAAAATGCTAATTCTTCTGCCTGAGCTGAATAGATTATTCTTTTATCTTTTATAAAAGCGCTTTTATGCTCTTATAATTTTCCATAAAAGAGTTTTGTAATTTATTGGAATTATAAATCAAAATGGTCAGTTACTAGACATTTTTCTCATGTTTAAAATACTTATAAAGAATTTTATATTAAATTTTTATGATGTTTAATAAATTGTAGGGAGAAATAAATGTTGACAGTAAAGCCTATACTTTTCTATCATTTGGTATATCATGTTTTTGGTATAAGGGGATTGACACGTATTTTTATATTCCTTCTTACTCTCTCTCTCTCTCTCTCTCTCTCTCTCTCTCTCTATATATATATATATATATATATATATATATATATATATATATATATATATATGTTATCCATTGTTTTTCCGTTGCACTGACTTTATGAGGTTAATATATTACTATTGTAAGTAATTTTTCCACCAGTGGAAAAGTTACTTACAATAGTAATATATTAACTTCATATATATAATAATTTAAATTTTCAATTGTTAATCAAATACTGTTTATTAATCCACTCGGGTTAAAATACATTTTAAAAACTTGAGGGGGATGACACTTTAAGTTAATACAGTTTTTTCAAATATTAATTAATTAATTAAATTTCAAATGAATTAATTTTAGTTTTATATGGGAGAAAAATGTTTCACAAAAGGGGCAAGGTAAGCAATATAGTTATTACATACCATTCAGCTTGAAATAAGTGATAACATATGATTGCATAAAACAGCTGATTTTATGTGATAGGATAGCTGTTTTAATGCATAGGTTATGTTACTTTATTAATGTTAATTGTATTTATTTAATAAAAAGTTGCTCAAAGTGTTTCCTTTTCATGCCCTAAGTAGGAATTGACTTATAACATTTTTGTTATATTACTTCTTTATACTAAAGACTATTAAACAATTTAATTGTTGTTAAACCATTTAATTCTTATATTACTTCATTTATAAGATTTAATTTTTAATATTATGAAGCATTTTTTATAGATTTTTAATTTAGTGTTTTAAAGACTTTTGTAATATATTAATAGATTATTTTTATTATTAATATTTAAAAAACATTGTCAGAAGAAATCGTATCTTACTTCAAATATTTTTTAATAGGTGAGTTGCAATGAGTGATGAATCTGATATTGGAAATAATAGGTCTACTGGAGCAATTCGCAAAAGACCTGCGAATGGTAGATTTACGTCAGATAGTTCCGATAGTTCTATTGTGATGGCAGGCAGATCTAGGAAGCAACCTGTAAGTGTCATTTTATACCTGCTGTGTGAATGTAAATTCGACATTTCCTTAAAAACTTATAAAAAATGAAAAATATATATTTCAAGTGTCTAACATAATGATTCTTTATTATAATATATTGTACCAGCAGTTATAAGTTTAAAACAGTTGATTTAAAAATCCATATTTATACAAAATTTTAAAGTTCTAAAGAAATTAAACTTATTACACTTTGATATCACTTTTGACCAGAGTTTTGGTTAACTATAAGTTGTTGAATTGTTAACTTACACTTGGAGGAAAACCCTTGGAGGCTGAAGAAGTCGTAGGACAAAAACATTTCCTCCAAGTGTAAGTTAACAATTTTAACAACTTATAATTAACAAAAAGTCTAATCACAAGTAATATCAAAGTGTAATAAGTGATTAACAACCAACTCGTCATGAACAGCAACAAAATTTCGAAATTAAACTATTACTTGTATGATTTTTGGTATTATTATAACATGGAATATTTGCACGATTTAAGATATGCTAGCGCTCAAGTAAATAATAGTTATTTTTCTTTATAGAAAAAAATATAATTGATAGACAAAAATTACAATTGTAAATAGAAATTATTTAGACATTTAAGTGCAAGTTGAATAATTGTTCATATGTGGCACTAGTTTGTTTATAATATGATCACCACTATTAATGAAACTATTGCTATGACATTCAACCAGGTAATGACAGTTTTTATAATTCATCCCTGTATAGGCTTCCTTTACTCATCCTTTATTTTGATAATGTCTATCTTTAGTGTCATTAGATTTGTATTACATGGTATATATATACATATATATACATATATATATATATATATATATATATATATATATATATATATATATATATATATATATATATATATATATATATATATATATAGTGTACCATAGTGAATTTCTAAATTGAACTGTTAACATTCCATAAAAGTATACCTTTGTTTTTTTAAGACTGTAGCCAAGTTATTCTCGGTTGATATCAATTGTTTGATTTTCATGTTATTACTATATCTAGTAATCACTACAAAGAATTGTTCGGTCTGATGTTCATAGCATTATATCGAGGTTTACTGCCCATCCCCAAATTATTAACTGCTTTATGACTTTTTGATGGTTTTTTTACCATTCTTTAAAACTTTATTGAGCCATAGCTACTTTTTTTATATCGGTATTGTTAGCATATATGGATCACAAACATATATATGGATCACAAACAGACTCAGTCTAAATTTTCATTTATTATCAACAATTTTTCTGTGAGTTGCTATTTACTTCAAAGAAAATTGCTATATTTAAAAACCATCCTTTGCAAAATCAGCATTGTATTAAAAATCATTATAGTGGATTCAAAACAGGTTAGAAATGTTTATTTTTTACAGCGATATTCATAAAAAAAAAATTTTTGAAAACAATAATATATATACATAAAAAAATGGAATAAAAAACTGTACATTATAGGAAATAAATACGTAAGCAAATAAGTAAGTAAAAATTTCTCAACTTCTTACTGACCCATCCGCTGGCGGCGCCTACAGACTTCCTACTAAATGGCTGCACATATGACTTACATAAGCAAACGCAACTGCTTACATCTGCCAATAGCTGAAATCAATCATACTACTAAAAACATGATTCGCAAACACTAAAGAAAAATTCTTACACATTCTATTAACATTTTTTCTGAACTTTAATTGGTATAATGCTTTCTTATAAACAATAGCAAAATATTCTGCTTAGCAACATGAAGTGATATTTACGATGGTCAGAATATTCCTCTTTTCGCGTAAGAAGAGTCAAATGAAAAGTAATTGTTTTTATTTGTAGAACTTTTCTTTATATTAAGTCTAGTTTATGACTATCTATGTCTAGTGAACTCTTGCACTATACAAATGGCTAATAAACTCTAATTTAGTATATTAAACTTTGTGTACACAAGATTTATCGTCCTAAGCAATAATATACGATCAATGGAAAATGTTTGCAAGTCCATAGTGGAAAAACCTATGCTCAGTTTACTGGCTGACATAGAATTCACGGTATTTTATCACATTTTTATACCTAGGCCACTGATTATATTTCGATCAGATATTTGTAGCAATTAGGAACAATAGACAAACATTTTGAGTTATTTTTGAAGTTGGAAACATGATTCATCATAAATCAACAACAATGATTTGGTGATTGATAAAAGCTTGGCCTTGTTTATTCAAACATTTACAAGATCACCATAACGTTTTAAAAAAATATGTTTTCATTAAGTAATACATTACTTACTAGCCAACGCCCACCCTTGGTAGTTGAGCCATTTGGCGACGTGCTGACCAGTAGAGATGGGCATCCCTGAAGATAGGACTGCTGTAATCCTGGGCCAGGTCCAGGGCTGTGCAATCATTAAGGTGTTCGGCATTCATAAGTTCACCACCACACAGCAGACACTCCGGGGTTGGTAGCACATGAATGCGGTGGAGGTGCACAGCAAGGTTATCATGACCGATCTTCAATCTGAAAGCTGCCGTTGCCCACAGCTAACAGATCGGGGCAAGTTTCGGTCAATTGGTCCACCCGTCACAAGACTTTCCCACCGTTTTCCTGCTGAGAGTTCCCTCAATCATAGTGAACTCAGATGCTCGGGGTGGGGGAGGCTTGTTCCCTGCTTGGCTAGTTGATCAGACTTTTCATTGCCAGTGATGTTTACATAGCTCGGGATCCACTGGAAATTAAGTACCCACCCGGCATTTACGAAAACGTGCATAAACATGCATGGTAAAAACGTCATAAAGCTTGTATATTTTAACCCATTGTCGATTATATTATTCTAGAGCCAGAGGCACAAGTTAATTCGTCATGACAAGTGATTACGACAACTAAATTGTGTTAAAAATAAACAGATAGCTTAGAGATGAGCAACATGTTACACGTGCTTATCTAAAGGATGGTCCCAATAACACATTTACGAGGGTCAAGTAGACTAAACATTCAACACCAAAAAACGACGTAGTTTCATGAAGCAACAACAAATATCATTGACAGGAAATCGAGGTCCATATGCCCGTTAAACACGTTTTCTAAGGACAAGATAGCTTTGTCAATTGGATGCAGTGGGTTAATGGTTTAGAATATGAATATTTTTTAAATCATCAATAGAAAAATGTGTGAACACCAAGTTAGTACAAACTTATCAAGTCGATAAGTTACATGCCTCTTTCAATTAAAATATTTCATATGTGTAAAAAATGTTGAAATCAAAATATATATTTTTATCTTAAAGGACCAAAACAAATTAATTTTAAAATGTTTTGGACTAAATAATATAACAGATTTCTACAGATAATATACTGGCATCTAATATTAGTGTCATATCCCAAGTTATTTTTAAATTAAAATATAAATATTATTTTAAGTTTAAAATACAATTCAACCAAATTTGTATTATTCACACACATTTATTTAGAAATATATAAAGAATCAATAAACAAAAAATCAAAATGATTTATGTGCAAGTCAAAGTCAAGAGCATGAGGCAAAGACCATTGATATGCAGGTGTGTTAACACAAGGAGGAACACAATCCTGGTGATTTGGGATTTGCAATAATTTTTTATGTTCATAGTCCCAAAGATGCTGGATTTGTGGTTAACTATACTTATATATCTAATCAGAATAAATTCAATTCTTATGTTAATCTTTCATAGGTTAAAAAACAGATAAACTTGTAAATTGTTTAGGACCGTCAGTCTTTGCTTTATATTCTGTTGATTACTTATCTATTGTTGCTATATTTTTTAAATTTTAGCATCTACAAGAATATTATTAAACATAATTCACTTTAGAGCTAGGTTTGCAATGATAACATAACCATGTAAAAACTCAAATCTCACAAATATACTTTTTAAAATTAATTTAATGTCAATTATGTTTCAAAAGCCAAGCTGTTGTCATTCATGTTGGATGAAGTTGAAGATCATTAAACATTTAAATATGACCTCAATTAAAATTTTTATCTTCTTAATATCCTACAGCGACATTATGGTTCCTTTGTTTGTTTAAAGAATGTTTTTTTTTATTTGCTTATGAGTGTTCATTGGAAATTGTTATATCTTTTTTATCTTCTTTACATGTCAGGAGCTCCAGTTTATTTATTTGTCAAATTAATAAGTTAAGTGCCTCTTAATTAAAATATTTCGTATGTTTAAAAAATGTTACAATTAAAATATATTTTTTTTATCTCCAAGGACCAAAACAGTTAATTTTTAAATCCTTTGAATTAAATAATATAACACATTCTCTACAGTTAACCCTTAGCACTCGGATTTTTTTTAACATGCTTTGATTCCCGACTTGTAATTAAATTGAGACAAATTCCCCACCTGCAGGTTGCATTATTGTTTATAGAAAACTTAGTTTTCTCTTACATGGTTTTAGTAAACTAAGCTATTTTTATTTACTAATACTGTATGTACATGATTTTATTATCTTATTTGTAGTTTGCAGAATATGAAAACAGTCTTCCAGATAAAGTCCTGGTTTTCTACTGCATGTTTTGCAGTAAAAAACTGTTTTCCTTCTTCCTCCTTTTATCTTCCTGTTATTGCAAACTGCACAATCCTTAAAACTACTTTTATCATTGTAAAAGATTAAATGTAATTTTCCATTCAGTCTCTCTTCCTTGTCAGTAGTTGATGGCCGACCCCTCTTACTACACGGGTTATTCACGCGTTATTCCTGATATCACCAAAAAGTTCCCTCACCAAGTTTTGGCAAAACTATTTTTGTTTAACAGGATTTTCTCTTGTTTCCTTTTTTTGTTATTATAGATAATAAAACTGTTTACTATAACTACATCAAATAGTCAGAAAAACATTTTCCTCCACCATTTATTTGTTCTCTTGTTAACTGTATGGTTCATTGTAGTGATCAGCTAAATCTACACCACACATAATATTTACAAATGTTGGTTTAGTTATTTTGTTTATGAAACTGAATTACATTCTAATAAATCAGGATCAAGAAATAGATCAGGAATTTCAGAATCACTAATTGCACGTGAAGCCACGGCAAACTGCGAGTAAACGAATAACCTGCAAAACTGTAAACTACTTGCAGCTTACAACGTAGCGGCAAACTAGATTTTGTGAGGACTCACATATTCCTAGACATTTTCAACTCCCCCGACAGTCAAGTGCTAAGGGTTAATATACTGGCATTTAGTATTAGTATCATATCCAAAATTATTTTTTAATAAAAATATAAATATTATTGTAACTTTAAAATACAATTTAAAAATTTTATTCATCATATTCCAAGTTATTTAAAATTAAAATATAAATTTTATAAAAGAAATTAATAATTTTTATAAGGGTTTATGTCATATTTTAGATATGAAAAGAGAAAATCCATTTTAAACAATTATAACTTTTTATTTTATTATTTTTTTCTAAGATGTATTTAATTGTTTATTATGCTCATTTTTCTTTTAATTTTGACTGAATTGTTATAGGCGATTTTTAAAATTCCAGCAAGAATATTTAAATTAAAATATTTATGTTTCAAGACCTGGAATCAAATCTAGTATATTTATTATCAAATATAAAATTACCCTGTTTGGATAATTTCTATTGATAGAATTTGTTGTTATCTAGTAATTAATTATTAAATAAAATATACAGTAATACCCTGTCTTTTTTTGTTGATGTGTAAGATTTCTAGGTTAGGGTAAAGTGTTTTGTTATGCTAAAACAAGTTGGCAGCATTGACATTCTTGTTCATCCATATATGTTTCCCTTACACATTCCAGATCTATTAAATTTAATAGAACTAAACTCTATCAGTGCTTGAGGACAACCAAACTCTTCACAGTTGTTTCATCTAGTCTTAGTGTGTTTTTTTTTCTTTTTATATGGAGAATGATCATATCTATGATATCAGAACATGTAAATAACAGTAGCAACAGAGACTAAGTATGATAGTTGTGAAGTGATTGACAAAGACACAGATGTAAAAGAGGACAATTTTGAAGAGCCTATAAAAGAATATTTTATGAGGAAAAACTAGAACATCGAGAAGACAGTTGTGAACTCCAAGAAAATATCTTGCTGCAGTGGATAGTAACAACCTTGACAATTCCCACGTAGATGCGATTGTTCTCAAGCTTCAGTGTTTGATAAAAGAAATTTTTACTTAGAAAAGCATATTTGCAGATACTTAGAGCTTTATCTACAATTTACATCTATGACACTATAACAATTGTCAAAACTACTCTTGAAAATAGAGGAATAACTTGCCTTTCCACCATTACAATCTCAAAAAGGAGTGTTAATTATGTGGTAGGGCAAGGACAAAGGTAAATAGAGAACAAACAACCAATCTTTTAAGTATAAATTGTCTGACCATCAAAAAGAGTGTATATGTAAAAGTTTGAGATGAAGAGTTTCCTTGTGGAGAACTATTGGAATACATTTTATTTTATACACAGTATATACCCTGTGCTTACGCGGTAGGTGGGACTGAACGATAACCATGTAAATCGGGGTTTAATTTTACATACAATCACATAGAAATCTGGTTTAATTGGGACCAGAGACCAAACAAACTAATTTAAAAGAAAACTGTATATGTATTAAATTCTTAAATACATAATACAACAAAAAAATTATATCATATACGTACATATTGCAAAGAAGTAAGTAAAAAAAAGTTATTTTGACATAGAAGGCTCCACAAAATCTAGTAAATTCGTTTGAAGAATTTAAGATACTATCTTCTCACGCAGAATTTCTTCGTAACTCGCTAACTTTTTTGTTTTATGGCAGAAATACGCTCATCATTAGAGTCTTATGTTTTCCAAAATTTGTAAACTTTGCTTGATTAAACCAAGCTCATTTTCAAGTTTCTAACAGTCATTTCATCTTCTACGTCAGCTGGGTCTAAAGAATCTGCGTTTTAAGGTCTTGCTCTTGCTCACATATTTCTATGAACTCATCAATTAATTGTCAGCTCCTGGTTTGTGTCAATCCAGCAGTTCTTGAACGTCATCATTATCCACTTCTAAATTTAGTTGTCAGGCAAACACCAACAACTACTTCAATCACATCTGTAATTTCATCAGACTCTGGCACTGATTCCACTCGAGTTTCAGTGGCAAACAAAATAGACACTGAAACGATATTTTCCAAACGATATTCAAAGTTTTTTTGTGAAATTTCATTCCTAATTGTCAATGATTCTCAAAGCATCTAAAACATAAAATTGTTTCCAAAAATCTTCAACAGAGAACTCGTTCTGTCTTATAGCTTCATACAGATGCGCAAATGATCTTCTCGTGTAATAAGCTCTAAATATATTGATGGCTCCCTGATCCATCGGTTGAAGCAAACTAGTTGTGTTTGGTGACAAAAATATATCTTTCACATATGTAACACAAATACATGTGTCGAAATTAGTTAAAGTAGTAGAAGGATGACCAGGTGCATTGTCAATCAATACGAATTACTTTAAAAGGAATTTGTTTAGACTGACAATAACGTTCGTCTTGAGGTATGAAATGATGACAATCCAGTCCTCAAACAAAGCTCTCCCCAAAGCCTTCCGATTCGACTTCCAAATCACGGGCAAGCTAGCTTTAGAGATCTATTTTTTATTGCCCTTGGATTTTCTGAGCAGTGAGATTTGAGAGATTGCAACTTACAGTCAACAGCTGTATTTGCACTAAATATCACTGTCAGTCGGTCTTTGGTGGCTTTAAAACCTGTGAAATGTTTTCTCTTCATGCACTATGAAAGTTATCATAAGCATTTTCTTCCAGAACAGGCCAGTTTCTGCATAACTCGGACAGCATGATTTAAAACCATGTAACTTGGGAATCTCGTAAGACGGGGTAACGTAAGTCGAGGTATACTGTATTACAGTATGGTATATACTGCATAAATTTAAAAAAAAATTATCAGCTATAAACGTGCTACATACTATGGCATTTATATTTTCTCTTTCCAATTGTTCTGCAACCCTTTTTGCCAGTTTATCAGTCAGTTTGTCCCCTACATTGCCTATGTGGCTAGGGACCCATTGTAATTGTACATGCCATCCTTACTTGATTAGTTTCTCAATAATCAGACGGCTATTGATCGTCTGAAAGCAGTTTGTAGGTGCATAATAGGCTAGTGCCAGTATGGCCATGTGTGAGTCAAGGAGAGAAAACTGTCTTATCAGGCAGTCTGCAAGGCTGTAGTAGGGCTGTTGGGGTCTTGTGGAATGTCTGTCGAAGTTGCTGCTGTTGGTACCAACTGGGTTGAGTGTGAAGTAATCAATAATTGTCTCTAACTCTCTAGGAACCTATATAAAGCAAAATAGTAAAAAAAAATATATATATATACTATATAAAAAAATATGATGAATAATTTTTTAATAAAGAAAGTAATAAACTTGCATTGAATTTGATTTAATTTCCTTCAAAGTACTGTCTTTGGCTGGTAATCTTTGACTGGGAACATCTCAAGGAGGCTTCTTTTGGAAGGGCGTTTAGTTGCTTGCCCTCTCAATGTCAGGAATGGGGTCAAAATGTTTTCCTTAGAGCACAGTTTTAATTTTTGGGTAGAGCCAGAAGTCGCATTGTGCTAAATCAAGTGAGTTTGGCCAATGTGGACAGACAGGAACCCTTTTTTCAGCCAAAAACTTGTTGAAGCGTATTGTCATGATGAAGAAGAAAACCATTTGCCCTTTTTTCGTTTGTCGTTTCGCAAATGTTGCAGTACGCACTTATAAAATTCAGAGTTCACAGTTGTTCCCCTTGGAACAAACTCTGATTGCACTGTGCCTTCACTATCGTCTCTTTTTGCTCTTGAACTCTGCTCGCCTTCAAAAGATTCATTTCTCCTTTTAAATCGGTCATACCACTTGTACACAGTCTTCTTCAGAGTTACCACATTATCGATATACACCCAGATTTTAACATTTCATGAGCTTCTATGGGATTCTTGTGCAACTTAATGTTAATGCGTTGTTCAAAATTCATAATGCAAGACAAATACAATAAACACGACCTCACTCTAGTGGCTCTGGCAGTCGACTGATAAGCTCTAGCATGTTGAAACTTGTCGCTGCCTGTCTTAAAAGATCACGCTGTCAAATATACGTCATATGGATATAGCGTCAGTATTTGCCGCTATAAAAATTCATTCACCCTATTTTTTTATCACACCTCGTGTATGTGTATATATTCAATTTTTTTCATAACCAGAATTTTAAAAGGTTAAGGTCACAATGCCAAGGTTTAGTAATCTTTTACTCTTATGTATTAGAGTTTTCTTTGAGGTGAATGAAATTGGTAACGCAAGAGATACATTGTGAAACTGTTGTAAACTGAAACATTGTAAACTGCATGTTTATTTAAAGCTATCTGTTTTTTAAGACGAATGATACTTATTAATGGGTTGTCAAATGGAGGTTATGGTGCTGCATGAACTATTCGCAAATATTCCAGCCTAAATATTTCATTCTCAACTTTATAATTACCAAAAAAAGTGAAGAAATCGTTATTTTAATTTTTTTAAATAATTCTGACACATGCTTAATGATTTTGTTTGTGTCAGTAATATGTGGATATGTATGGCATTTTCCATTCAGAATTACCACATGATCAGTTTTAAAAATAAATTGTTAACAAGGTGGAATCTGTGGAAAACTTTAATAGCAATCTTTTCTTCCTATTTCTAGTAAGTACATAAAATTATTTTAGCTTGAGAAAGGATTTTATTTTTAAATAGGACTATATTTTATTTATTTATTTAAACTATTTAAAATTTTGTTTATTTGAGAGGAAATATTATATTAAATTTTGCTTGAAGAAAAGATTTTGTAGTTGTAAAAATAATTTGTCATGAGTGTTATAATTTAGTTCTCATTTCAACAAAAAAGTGGTCTTCATCAGTAATTTTCACATAGTTCTTGCAGAATACTAGTGTCTTATTTAGAAAACAGAGTGATAAACATTAGAATTGAATATTACTATTTTTCATGAAGTTATTTTATAGAAAAATAAAAAGATTGGAACTAAGTTGAATTTCAATTATTATTTAGATCACTCTAAAAACTTAGCCATGGGAACATTATTTACATTGTACAGTTAAACAAATTAAATTGGAGCCTAATTGTCTATTGAAAAGAAGCATTTTCTCACTTAAAAATATAATTTAGTTTTGAAAATGTTCTTTCAACTAGAACAGAAATTATGGGAGCATACTTATGTTTTCATCTGCTATTATCTAGTTTTCTTTTTTCACTCACTTCTCTCCTTTAAGATATCAAGGAAAATTTCTTAGGTCTTTCCTTCTGCAATTTCTTTAAAAAACTGTTTTAAAATTTTTGCGCCATACAGCTCTTGGATATTTGGTACTTTTAATCTTTCCCATATAATCAACAGTGGTTAGTAGAATTCTGTTTGGTTATAACCTCAAGAATATCCTTGATATGAGAACATATAAAAACTAAATGACTGGTTTTTGTAGATTGCACACACTCAATGTCATCTTCTTATTCTTCTAAATTTATTTTTAGCTTTTAAATATTTCAAGTAGTAATAATATACGATCATCAACTTGGCCCAGTATCTGAACATTTTATGGAGGCATCAGTACTCTGGGCAGATTACTCTATAAGCTTTCAGTTCTTTTGGTTACTTTAAAAAAAGGTCTTTCCAAGAGAAGTCAATTGATTTAATTCAGCTTGCCACTCTCTAATGCTTTAGCAACCCTGTGTAGGCCGTGAGGCAGGCTTGTATTGAGAATTAGTTAGGGTAGATTTTTGTCAGTATTATACCTATATTTATCATGTATGTGATTCTGTGAATCACTAAATGAATCACTACTACTCATTTCAATGAAGTTGCTACTCCCAGCCAAATATTCAATGCTACTACTTGCACGATAGTTGAATTAGTTTTATCTAAGTTGGTCAAATGAATAAGGCACATTGTTGTTTTAATTTCTGTCAAATTTTTGTAGAATGATATTGGCGATGTTCCTCTTTAGGGATTTGTTGCCCTATAAACAGTTTAAGACATGTTTGCAGCTACTGTTTTTCTTTATAGTTGCAACATTTATTGCACTACTCTTAGAAAAGGGGTGCTATTGCTTCCAAAGAGGTTGGACTTCTGCCTGTTTGGACCTTGGGACTTCTGCCCTCCTATCACTCTCAGTAGTGGCTAACCTATGGAGAGGTATTACCCTATCTGCCACCTGGGGACGCGCTCCAGTAGATCCCTGCTCATGTCGGAATTGAGAGTAATGAATGCAGATGCCCTTGCAAAGGAAGCATGTGACAAAGATCAACCTCTAACAGTTACTTATACGCATACAAATGTCATTGACAGGTGAAAAATCTATATTAATCAGCATTTAAGCCAAGCAACCATCCCAATCTAAACTTCCCAAGAAACCTCTCCTCTACAATAGCTTGGCTGCATACTGGACATTTCAAGGGCATGAAGATATCACTAATATAAAATCTTATCCTATTAACAAGTAATATTCCCAATCACAACTAACCCCAGATCATGATTTTGACTGCCAAGCCATTGTCAGTTCCCTGCTTCAACTTGGAGCACCACCAATTGAAATACTTCATAACCATCGGGGTCCAGAAGTGGCAGATCATGTCATCTAGTCTTTTGGAGGAATCTGAACTTTTTGCTCTTTGCATCTCAATAGACACAATAACAACATAGCTGCAACATAATTTTTTTGTATGCAGTTTAGGCACCAATTACCTCAATTAGGCAACAGTACCTTCAAGGAGTACCTTCAAGCTGCTTCACATTTTTAAGTAGTCAATTCGGAATACCTTGTTTTAGAATTAATAGTAATACTTCATTATTTTTTTTTTGAGTGATCCTAAAAGTAATAATGAAACAGGTTTCCGCTATGATGTGCCAGAGGCAAACTTAGTTTAGTGAGAAATACAGACAGTTAACTCATTATAAATGATTCAAAGTAAATTAACAAACCATTAAGATGTATTTACATTGTTTTCAGCACGAGAACTGTCTTTATTAAAAAATTTAAGTCTTTATAAAATTGATTTAAGATAGATTGGCCTGCCAGCCATATGGAAAGGATTTGTTGCTGAAAGTAATTCTTTTATAATAAAAGTTTTGTCATAAACTTGATAAAGCAAAAATTAAACATACTGTTTTTAAGCTCAGTTTGCAAAATAATTCTTAATTCTCGACAATGAAGTTGGTGTCACCTGCACCCCACTAAATACAGCTTATATTTTTATAGTGGTATCTTATCTAAAACTGAACAAACATAAGTGTACTAAGAAAGTTTCAAAGACTGCGAACTTATTCAATTAAATTAGAAAAATTTTACACCTACCTACCACCTAGTGCTAAGGGTTTTGGGTAAACTGCCTGTGTACAGTTATTTGGCATATTTTACAACTCAAGGTTATCAACCTACTAGGATTAGAGTGACTTGTCAACCTAATAGGATGACAGTGACACATACCTCCTATTATATTTACCGATGCATTTTATTATCTGTTCGATTTTTGTTTGGTTGCTTTTCATTTCAGTTCATAAATAGTAAAAAGTACAAAATGTGGTATTTACTGTCACATAATGGCAAAAATAGGAGAAAGTAGAACTTATTAAATAAATCTAGCATTTTGAGGTAGCAACAAAGCATTTATTGGACTCTGGTTATAACAAATGAAACAAAGCAAAATGACCTTTTACAAACTCCGTATTCTCTGTTCTAATTTTTTTAAAATAAGTTCTCTAGATCACTCTAGTTTGTGACTTCTTGTTTGCTAGATTGTGATTTTAGAAAAGTGTTAGTTAAAATTTTTTTTTAACTTAGTTTTTGAAATTATAACTATAATTTTTAGAAATAAGATTTTAAATAAATATATATATATATATATATATATATATATATATATATATATATTATTTAGATAAAAGTACAGTGTTAAAATTGGTGCAAGAATTTTTTTCTGGTATTATTGTAGCTGTTGTAGTGTGTTTGAAAATGTTGAAAAACCCCTGGTCTCCAGGCAAAGATCACAGCTATAGGCTGTGTCCTCAAAGGGTTAACCCATTAGTGCATGAAAAAACTTATATTTCAAAATTTTTTCATGTTATATTGATCATTTTAATATAACAAACATGGGGGAAATGTTTTTTAAACAATTTTTATCGTATTTTATTAATTATGGTATATTTGATAAATGGCTGGTATGCATTCAGACTACATGGGGATATGAATGTATATCATAACATTATTCTACTTGCATGTACAATACTTTGTATGTTTTAAATAATAATTTATGCTTACTGATTTATATAAATGAATATAATGTAAATTTTTTTTTAATATCTATTTCATTTATTCAACTATTCACAAAATGTTTATAAATATTCTAAAACTGAAATGAAAACTTTATTTCAAAAACTATAGTTTATTATACAAGTATTGGAATAAAATTTCCATATGCACTAATGGGTTAATGCAATTTAAAAATAAAAATTTCATTTGATAGTTTTGTATTCTCAATCCAAATAGTAAATATTATTAAGAATTTTTTTTTCTTTAAATTCATTTTCCCATAAATGATTAAAATTTTTATTGTCAGTACATTTTAATTATATGCTCAATATTTTAAGCATAGTAATAGATATAAAAATAGTTGCCTCCATGCAACATCCTGAGGAATAAAGTAATAATAGAACATTAATAACTGTTATTATTTTTTAAAGTAAGTTGTTAATTCTAAAAAAGTTTGGTATTGAATAGGGCTCAAAAGAAATATCTTTGTCACGCAAGGTTAAATATAGCCTGAACCTAAATATTTTCTCTTCATGAGCTATAAACGTTCTCATAAGCATTTTCTTCCAAAACAGGCCAGTTTCTGCGTAACTCGGACAGCATGATTTCAAACCGCGTAACTTGGGAATCGCGTAAGACAGAGTAGCATGAGTCGAGGTATTACTGTATTATCAAGAAACATAGGTGTGTTTGTGAACATAGATATGTACATGAAACTGTTTTGTGTACATTGTTTATGGTTTTTAGGGGTTAAAGAATTTATTAGGTGACATTCCAGTTACACTAATTCTTATATTCATAAGGGAATAAAAATCCAGGTTTAATTGAGTAGCACAGATATTTCAAAGACGTTTTAAAGCATACATTCAACACAACATATCTGTAATGTTACCAAATTCTACCATTCCTTATTATTTTCAAACATTTTTTTAAATACCTTTTATGAATGTAAAGGCCAGATACTGTCTTTTAAAATATCTCTTTTACTCCCAAGTCCTGAAAAACTAATTTCTAAAAGTTTTTTAAATGACCATCATAAACGTAAAATCCTCTGTTAAATTTTGTTTGCCAAATTTAATGAAGTAATTATCTAAATAATATCAATTATTTTTATGTATTTGCCGAAGAATTCTGGTAAATTTATTTTCTACGTTAATTTTTGCCAGAAGTTGTTTTTGTTTACTTTTCAAATATGCTGTTATTTATACTTGAAAATCAAAAATAATAAAATATTTCTATCTTGAAATGTAATTTTTATTGATTACAAAAAATGTAATAAAAAATTTATTTGTCTTAGTTTAATGAGTTATGCTAATAATGATCCAATTTTATTTCTTATCATGTTATAATTTAAAATAGGTATAAATTTAGACCCTTAAAAGCTGGACTAGTTAAGTCAGTACTCTGTCAAGCTATAAATCTTGGTGGATTTAATTAGTTTATTATATTAGTTTTTTTTAACTACTCTTGTTCTTAGCATAATTCAACTACAGTTTTTTTTTGTTTTAATATAATCATTATTTCATTAAGTTCAAAATGTTGTCATAGCATTTTCCCAAGTCTGAAAGTTCATCTTCATAATTATCTAGCCTAGATTAATCCTAGGCTAATATTTATTCCTAAGTATATAATCTTTTATAGAATGTTCGTTCTCATGAAGTAAATGGATCTCAGTTCTTCGTCTAAGTGAAAAGATAGTCATCATTTTTAATAATTAGGGATAAATATAAAAATGTCACGTTTGAATATGTTCATGGAATGAATCATTGTTTGCAAAAACATAATACCCAATGCTAGTTACCATGATTGTTTTGGATAGTTATTTAAAAGTTTCACAAAAAAGACTTTTAAAAATTTGTTTGTGAGACAGTATGGCAGGGGCCATTGATAGTTGTTTTATAGAGAATTCACAAAGCCTGTCAAAGTCATGGTGGTTGATATTCTTGTTTATTATATTGTTGTTTCAAGTTGTTTTCTAAAATTAAATCTACTGCAGATCTCAGAGGTTTAAAGTTCTACGATCTCTTACCAATTATATCACACATAAAAGCACATGATATCACAAAACTACAGTAATGTCTTAGACTGTAGTTTAACATAAACAGTACAATGCTAAACATTATACACATTATAAACAAAAGAATAAATAGGCTACGACTCACAATTATAAACACTTTAATATCAGACAACACAATCAGTACAATACTAAACATTATATACGTTATAAACAAAAGAATAAATAGGATACGACTTACAATTATAAACACTTTAATATCAGACAACACAATCAGTTCAATACTAAACATTATATACGTTATAAACAAAAGAATAAATAGGCTACGACTTACAATTATAAACACTTTAATATCAGACAACACAATCAGTTCAATACTAAACATTATATACGTTATAAACAAAAGAATAAATAGGCTACGACTTACAATTATAAACACTTTAATATCAGACAACACAATCAGTACAATACTAAACATTATATACGTTATAAACAAAAGAATAAATAGGATACGACTTACAATTATAAAAATTTTAATATCAGACGCGTTGCAATGACAATATGTAGTCATCTTCAGTGATGCTACACAATCGAAACTTAATTAAAAAAATTGAACATAACCTATAATATTTTAACAAAAGTAAGAACCGGATCTGGGCATTGGCAAATTTACAACCACGGTTACTAATATATTTACATTAAACAATATATGATAAGTACAAATATTTAATTTTGATGAACCTATGATATTTATAAAATGCAATACTATCAAAACTATTTAAATTAAAGATATTAATAAAACGTTATGTTCAAATTTTTAAATTGTTAGATTGTGTAGCATCACTGAAGATGACTACACATTGTCATTGAAACGAGTCTGGTATTAAAGTTTTTATAATTGTATCGTAGCCTATTTATTCTTTTGTTTATAACCTTCACTCTCAAGCCAGCTCGAATATTGTTTATATTATACATGTTAACAGTATATTAATTATTCTACATTTTTCGTATTTTTATAATGTCTATTTAATCAGTTATAAAACTGATTTTTAAAATATCAACAAGAGCTTAAAAGTTTTAAGTTTGGTAAATTTAAATATACATTCGGTAATTAAAGAGGTGTAGAAATTAAACACTTTACAGGATTTGTTGTCATTTTATGTCTTTAGATCAGTGGTTCCCAAACTTTTTGGGTACCACACTCTCTCTTTTTGAGATGAAAACCGCTCATGCCCCCTCCAGTTTACACTATAAATAAAAATATGGGCACATGAAAAAAAAAAAAAATATATATATATATATATATATTAAAACAACATAAGTTATTCAAATACAAGAATATTTATTAATTTATATTCAAAGCTTTTCTTTGGTAAACAGTACCAACATCATCCTTTTTTAATCAATTTTTTAATTTCATAAGCTGCTTCGATTCTGATATTTTCTTGTAAGCTTGTATTTAGTTTACTAATAGCTAGTTCTGTATCTATTATAATATTATTATTTATGTCTGTTTTTATATTGGTTTAATTGTTTTCAAGTAGTTTTATTTCATTATTATTAAATCCAGTATTTGATAGATTAACTACAGTACATTAGGGTGAAAATTATGATATTTAATTTCAGGTACATCTTTTATTTGTTTTTCCAACTTCAAATTTTTAAGTTTTTTGTTTATTGTAATTATTTTTATATTTCTAATTTTATTTATAAATAAATTGATTTTTTTATATTTTTGTTCCCATTTTATGTTATGCATTATGGAAGCTAATTTTATCTGTAGCTTATATATTTCAATAGTTAAAGTATTTTTGTTTTTATACAAGTTTTTTATTTCATTCATAACCCATAATTTTTCGGCTTATTTACATGTTTTTTGAGCTATATTATTTTTGTTCTTTATTGTAATTTTTGCGTATTTTGGAATTATATTATTTATAATACATTGTTTATTAAAGTATATATTACAGTTTGTATTCGTAAGTTGAATTTAATGTTTTTCAAATAAATTAATGTCTTTTGTTAAGGCAACATTACAATTATTTATAGAAATCATTTTAAAATATATTAGTATAAAATAGGCTGTATTATATTGTAAACATCTGCTTCTAGTTGTATATTATAAAATATTTGATCCGGTATCAACTTGTAAAGATGGAAATCTTCAGTATAATTACTTTAGAAATGATAAAAAATATATATCTTGAGTTGTTTAAAATATCTTTTTCAAATATATGTAATAATACACAAAATTCTAGATATTTGATTGTTTAGTCAGTATGTTAAATATTAAATATGTAATCAAAATTTTTTGAATTAATAATCAAGTCTCAAATCTAGCCTATAATTATAACACTTACATTAATTGCACAACACTTTATATATAACTGATGATGTTGGTACTGTTTACCAACAAAAACCTTTGAATATAAATTAATAAATATTCTTGTATTTGAATAACTTATGTTGTTTAAAATTATTAAACAAGAAAACTTATTTTATATTTATATATATATATATATATATATATATATATATATGCTTTAGATTGATATCACTGGGATCAGCTGAGAACAATTAACCGGTAGTAATTGTTTTTCTATAAACTAATAATTGCTATAAACTGAAAAAAAGGTAATGGCTTGTTCATGTAAAGTTCCCACAGTGGTTGACTATCTTCTAGTAATGGTTCTTGAAGGTATAAATCCAGTTAAAATCTTTTTTCAAATGTTTTTACATTGTCATTAAAGTTTTATGAACCATGGATATTTTTATAAGACGATAGATCAACTCAAAAACATCAGAACAAAAAAATTAGGGAAAAAGACATGTTTGTCTTTTGGTACGATATAGGTGTCATATTTTATCATTATTTGGAAATCTGTTTTCAATAAACAGCGTCTCTTGTATACAGACATTCTGAGGAATATAGTACAGGGAGCAGAGAGAGAAAAATGTGAATCTCAAAGAAAAGGGTCTTCACAAGAAAAGAGGTGCTCACCCTCACGCCACTTAGCTGACCCAAGAAATCAATGAAAGTTGTTAAACTACCTCATCTGCTGTACAGTTTTTATAAGGTTCCCTCTGATTTTACTTTGGTACACTCAGGAAGACATTACTTGATAGAATTCAGCTACAACAAGTAGGGCAAAGGATTTATGAGAAGTGATTCATTTCAAAGGCTTCTTTACATCATCGATAATAAAACTAGATCATAAGTAATCATTGCATTATTGAGTGAATACTTTTGAACTTACTTGTTGCTGTGTTTCGAAACAATCATTTCATTGATGACCCGCTACTGCGATCGCTCAAGGTTGCTGGACATACGATTAATGGTGGAGGGGGTTTGGGTTAAGCAGGTGTTTTATTATATTATAGAATAATATAGTACACCTTTATAAATATTGAATTTATTATAAACAAATTAACACTATTAAACAAAGGATGCAAGTAAGTTCAAAAATATTCACTCAGTTACACAATAATTACTTATAATTTAATTAGTGAATTCAAGATGATTACAACAAGAAACTTTAAAACTAGGTCATCATTGGGGCAAGTAAATTATTTAAATATTTGTAGCAAGGGTTATTGTTATTTATTTATCATTTGGAGTTATGTTGAGTATGATAAAAGTCTCATTTTGTAAAAATATTTAGTTTTTTCTACATTAATTTGTTTCTTTAAATAATGAATGTTCTTTATAACAATCGATTTTCAAAGTTGAATAAGTATAACAATCTATATAAGATATTTAAAAATTTTCCTTGGTAGCATTTGTTTAGAATATTTTTTATAAACAATTATATCCAAATTTTATTAGAATCAGTGGAGTATAATTTCTTAAACTTTTGATAGACTTGCAAAATTATGGAAATATATATAGAATATTAAAAAAATTAATTAATTTAAAAGATCTGGTTTTAAACGGCATTGAATATGAGTTTCTACAAAGTTTCTACCTAATAAGAGAAAAGGTCTATTATTTTGTATACATTCACTCTCAACAGTAATATGATAAATTCAAAACCCAAAGATATAAGAAATTAGTTTCTCAGATGCCTTTTAGTTGCCTTTTATTTGTGCCTTCTTAAAATTAATTGAAAATATTAAATTAATAGCTATTTATCTTATATGCTTCCAAAGTATTATTTGTGTGGATGTATGTGTAAACACATGCCTAAATATTTATTAAGTTATGATGAGAATTTCCTCGATGAGTCTTGTGATTTAATAATTTAAAAATTATGAGTTGATTCAACAGACTTATCTATTGCTAATACCTAATTGATTGACTAAGAGATTTACTCAAACTCATGTGTAAGATTGACACAAATGAGTGTCAGTAATGTTAATGGTAATTTTTTACCATGAAAAATAAGGTCATTATAAAAAAAATTTAGTCTTTTAACCCTTAGTGCGCGGGACATATAAAGGGCCAGTAACAGATTACGTGCTATTAGATAAAAAACGTTTTTTCCGAAATGTTTAAAGTTCTATTTAATTCTGAGTTCCTAAAGATGTATTTATAAACTAGTTATTTTTATAATTTTTTATATTTTTACACTAGGTAATTCAAGATAAATCCATTTAAAATAAAATTAGAGTAACTAATATTATTCACTAAATCATAATCAATAAATTATTCTTACAGTATGTACAAAGGTCACTCACGTAAACAGTAAACAACTATATCAATCACAATGCCAACACAAAATACGATTGTTGGCAGACACTGCGTCCTGCCGAGAATACCCGTCATACGCGCATGCATAGATCACGTAATGGCGCCTGGTGGCTAAAATAACAGAATGTGGAACAATAAACGTAGCAGAGGAGTTTATTTACATCAGACAAACATTGTCACACTTTTTAATGGACTTTAAACAAACAACTAGGACTTCCATAAACAAAATATTGTAAATACGTGATTTCTCGTAATACGCCCTAGCAGAGATTTCAGCTATACGAGAAATTACATAAAACGCGTGCAAAGGGTTAATAGGAACATGAATTATTCAACTGGTCACCAAAATTGGGTATTTAACTTTCTATAGATCTTAAGTATTGGTTAAAATTTTAATTTTGCATTAGGCAGTAGAGTAACATTACGACATAGATATTACAAGTTAAGATCCCTGAATTTAGTTTTATAAAACTGATTTCTATTTTGCATGATGGTTTCAGCGTATTACTAGTGAAGATTCGTCTAGTGATGATAGCGATAGCTTTGTTGATAGGCCCACTCATAAAAAGAAAATTAAGGTAAATTTTCAAGCCTACATTTTGTAGTTACTGCTAGTAGAAAAATTAGTCGTTAAGGATGAAGGGTGATTCAAATGAAAATGTAACAACAACAAAGAGTCGATGATGAATATAAATATCCTTTGCTTCATACTTGAGTAGATACCACATATGAGAGAATTATTTTGTTTGTATACCGATGCTTTCCTCTCTTAGTCACTTCTGAAATATCGGACTCTGATTGTTTCTTTAAGTGCACTGAGCAGACCAAAGTCAAACGATCTGGTGAATAAAGAGGATGTACGACATTAAAAATTAATTTACTAAATCGTTTCAACTGTCTCATAGCCTTTTGTGGTTGGACGTTGTCTTGCTATAAGCAATACTTCAGAAGACAGGCGTCTTTTTTGTTTGTTCTTGATTGTAGAACAGACCTGTTTTTTCAGCATGTCAGAATAAGAAATACCGGTTACTATCACTCCTCTATCCATATAGTACTCCAGAATCACTCCATTCGATCCCTGAAGAAAATGAACATAACTTTTCCAGCAGATGATTGAGAGCAGAATGTTTTTGGTTTCGGTGATTAGTTGTGTTGCCATGCCCTGTTTAACCTTTTTATTTGTGGTTGACAATAGTGAACCCAAGTCTCATCACCTATAAAACTCTTATCCAGAAAAGTATCTTCTTCCATGTGGAAACGATGCCTCTTCATAGGCAATGACATGATGATCTTTTAATTTGGTCTTCAGCTGATGTGGCAAACATCTTATTGAAGAGTAGGAAATCTTGTTGCTGTTCATGACTAGCTGGTTGTTAATTACTTATTGCACTTTTTCTATTTCTTGCGACCAGACCTTTTGTTAAATAAAAGTTGTTAAATTGTTAACTTACACTTGGAGGAAACGTTTTCGTCTTACGACTTCTTCAGCCTCCTAACCTTCCTTCAGGAGGCTGAAGAATAAGACAAAAACGTTTCCTCCAATTGTAAGTTATCAATTTAACAACTTTTAGTTAACAAAAAGTCTGGTTGCAAGTAATAAAAAAGTGTAATAAGAAGAGTAGGATATTTAATATGAACAATATTCTAAGCCGAACCTATACCAATCTTCACAATTGTAATCATTCCCTACAGAGGTATGCGCCGATTTTTTTTTACAAGTTCCTCCACTAATGCCGTTTTTGTCTGTGAAGGTATTGAGTCTGCTCTGGCTATGGAACATTCTCCACAGAAGTTTTTAAACCTGCTTACACTACTGTATCGATAAATACAAATCTCCATACAATGACGTCATTCTGCATTGAATTTCGATCAGTTTGATACCTTCGCTTCTCAAGGAACACATCACAGATATGTGATCAATCTCAGTGCTTGTTGGCAGCGGGGTGGTCATATTTTTATTGATCTGTTGCTTTCCCCTTTGTTGCAGTATCACTCACCACTTGTCGCTCACTTGGTGAACATCAAGGAACACTACTGCCGTATTTAGAACTTTTAAAAATTTTATTTGAATCACCTCACTATAAAAGTATAATGCTGTAAAAATTTTAAATAAAATTCTGGTCATATAAAAATATAATCTTTAAAGTCAATTTGGAGATATCTACATTTAATTAATTTAGGCTATTAGATAGAAAGCTGGTAAATAAAAATTAAATAAATAGCAATTGCATTGTTACTTTTTTATGAAATATAGGTCAGTTACATTATATGCTTTTGCTTCAGGACTATAACTCAGTCCCTAAATGATTGATTTTATTATTATTTCTATAATATTTTCACCAAAAGAAATTTTACAGCATATTGTCCATCAAACAAATTCGATTCTGAAAAATATCTAGCTCGTGAAATTAGCCCCAAATATTTTTTAATGGTGATGGTGAATTTATATTGGTGGTGGAAACTTATAATTTATTTAGGCATATCCTGTTTTTATTGTTAGACCCCAACTAACAAATAATTCTAGGTTTCACTTAAGATTTGCATGCTAAATAAAGCAAACTTAGATTTTAGCTAAACTAACTTACTGTATAAGTTAAATTGTTTTACCTACGGAATATCAGAATGTCATTGCAACAATAATGTTAATAATAAGCCAATTCATTATAACAAAAAAAAAGTTTGCCTTAAAGTTAACTTGAATTAACAATTGTGAACTTCAGACTTAATACAGACTTTTATTTTACCATAAGGATAATTGTAACAACACATTGACTGCAGCAGAGAAGAGTCATGACCAACCAAGAGAAGAGCTGCCAACAGGAGTAATCAAGCTTATTTTATTATCTCTTATTTGTCATAGTGTTGCCTCTAATATTGTTGCAGAAATTCTTGGTATGGCTTATTTTGTTCTGTTTTGACATAACAGAATTTATTGTAGTTTTAAATTGTTATTGTCCTCAAAATACTGGTAGATTTGAACAGTGAAAAATGTTGGATAATCTTAAGGCTAAGATATCACTTAATGCTATGGTTACAACGTAAATTCCATTGGTTGATTTTTGATTTGTTGAAGAGCATAAAAATTTTTTTTTTAAGAAATATAAAGTGACAACAGAAGGGACTCATTATGATGGACAAACAGGCAAAAAGCTACTCATGATGATGATCATCGCCATCTACAGTCTACTGCAGTCTGCATGTTAATTAAATTATCAATGCAATACAATGAGAGAAACTGGCAGGCCAGTGAGTTTATACAATAAAATCCTGCAACTACCACTAAAAAGTGTCTTAGTTAATGTATCTTCATTTTAGATACATAGAGATGTAGTATGATTTTTTTGTGAATCACCAAAAACATTGTTTTTTCTTCCTACAGAAAACCATTACTAAAACCTCGACATATCACAACAACAACTAACTAATAAAGATTTACAGTTTGTTCTTTTCCAAAAGGTTCCTAGAAGTATGTTTTACAAATTAATTTCAGTAAATGGCATATAAGAGGCTGCATACATACAATATAAGATGTTATAATGTAATAATCCCTTATACTTATGTTTTCCAACAAAAATATCAATTTATTAAAAAAGGACATCAACAGGAAAAAGAAAAGACGAAGAATTGAATTCCTAGAAAGTTGGAAATGTATCATTTACAAACTAACCTCAGTGTAATGAAGATAATTTTTTGTGACACCTATTTTTGTATTTACATTCTTTTTCTAAATACAAAGTCTCTCTTTCCATTGAATGCAACTTGAACCAGTTGTGAGTGCAGTTGTATAGTGTATGTTAAATCGATCTCAAAATAACAACAGATTATTGGGAAGTGTAGTGCGAGTCTTTCTTACTTAAACAATTCTGCTGACTCATATATTTAAGCTATTAACATTTCTAAATATCCAGATTAAGTTTACATTGAAGTATAATAAATAGACGTTTTTACTCTCATTAATTTCTTTTGTTTACACAGACTATTAATAATCTATTAAGGCAGCTAATATTAACATTAAATAATTGTTGCAAAAATTACAATATTCTCAATGATTTAAAACTTTGTAAGTAGGATTTCTATGAATTGAGGGGCAGTTTCAAATTGAAGTTATGTATGTTAATTTTTATGTTTAAAACTAAACATTTAAAAAAAAATCTTTAGCTGTTTGAATTTTAATGTTACAGTATGATGATTAACTTTTAATAGCCGTAAATAAAACTTTTGGGCTATATAATTTTATTTAATACATTTATTCTCTTTTTATTATTTTTTTTAGTTACTATACGTGGTTTTCTCTTTTTTATTTGCATTTTAACCACTTTTAGATAACTTTTTGCTTTATAACAGACTTTTATTAAAACGGACAACCCTCAGCCCAAATTAAACCATTCTAATGAGGTAATATTATAGTTCACAAAAATATAAACGTTTCTCTTTACTTTTGAATATTTTGGGAAACAAGATATTTTGAAAGCTGAAAAGCTGAGATATTGGGATGATGAAACTCTTGTTGCAGATAGGAAGGGGGGTAGGAGTTTGAAATAAAGCTCACGCATCCACTGGCCAAACATCAGTCTTTTGCTATAGTGTTGTATAATGAACAGTATTGCAAGTAGAAGCTTAAAGAGGTTTAGAATGTAAAAGCTGTTTAAAGTTTATAGAAAGAGGTCATAATTAGGATTCATTTTTATATATAATCAAATAATACAGATTACTTTTGTCTAAAATTAAATAGTTTTTTCAAAATTTTCCAATTATTAATATTTTGCAGTACTAATTAGTATAACTACAACTTGTTAAAGTAAAACTTCTTTTTTAACAAAAGTTTAACAATAAAAGTAAGTTTTAAAAAATGTTTTAAGGATATTATGATATTCTTGAAAATAAATAGATTTAATAAGATACTAAAGAAGGGCATTCGGAAAATAGAGTAATCATCTGAACTAAGACTGTCAATCCTGTAGATTTTAACTTGTTTCTTCAATTCTCAGTCAACCACTTCTGCATATCTTGTTTCTTCCATGATGAGGTTGGTAAACAGGTTTACCGGTTTATGATGTGGTGTAATATTGATAACTAACATACCATTCTGATCAAAAGATATGGTAAATAATTTTGTATTTCAAAAAGTAATAAATGTATAATTCAATTTTATCTTCTCCAAAGTACTGTCCCTTGGCTGGCAATGCACTTATCCCAACATTGAATTCATGACCGGAAACATTTCTGGAAAGCTTCTTTCGGAAAGGCGCTTAGCTGCTTGGCGGTGCCCCTCTCAATGTCAGGAATAGTGTCAAAATGTTTTCCTGTAAGCACAAGTTTAATTTTTGGGAAGAGTCTGAAGTCGCATGGTGCTAAATCGGGTGATTATGACGGATATGGACAGATAGGAACACTTTTTTTGGCTAAATACTCTGGAATGAGAATCGAGGTGCTACGCAAATTTTGCACTCACATGTCTCATTTGCATATTATCAGTTAAAATGCTTTGAACAGAACCATAAAAGATGTTCCGATAGCTCTCGAATAGTCACTCGCTTGTTTGAACGCACCATTGTTTCTACTTTTTGCACATTGTCATCTGTTTTTGAGGTTAATGGACGTCCCGAACACTGTTTGACTTCAACCGAAGCATTTCCTCTTTTAAATCGGTCGTACTACTTGTACACAGTCTTCAGAGTTACCACTTTATCGCCATACACCGATTTTAACATGTGAGTTTCTTTGGAATTCTTTTGCAGCTTGAAACCTAATGTTAATGTGTTGCCCGAAATCCATGATGCGGCAGACACTGTAAACACTCTAGCAGCTCTGGCAGTCAACTGACAAGCTCCAGGGAGTTGAAACTTGTTGCTGCCTGTCTCAGCAGATAAAACTACTAGGCAAAATACATCATATGGATGTGGCGTCAGTAGTTGCCGCTATTAAAATTCATTCATCATATTTTTTTGATCTCCCTTTTGTAATTCAAACTTGATCATTAATAAACATTAGTAGCCACAACTCCCTACTGTGGCTATAACAATTACTCATAGACTTTTGCTGTCAGATTTCTTCAGTTCGCTATCTGTGTGGGCCTTCAGGTTTTCTCAGTTTTTGTTGTACTATGGAAATATGTTTTGTCCATGTACACGGTTGCTTTCTTTTCTTTCCTATATATGATCACTTACACCAAGCATTTAAACCTTAAATTTTTCATATTGAATTAAAAGTTTTTTTTCATCTTGAATTCACTGTATAGCTCATAAGTAATTATTCCATAACCGAATGAAAACTTTTAACCTATTTTCTGATGCATTTCAAAACAATCGTTTCATTGACGAAGCCACCTGCTACTCAAGTGTAGGTCATATGTATCTGTCTAGCATCGTCAATGAAACTATTGTTTTGAAATAGGTCAGCAAATAAGTTGAATTTTTTCATCAGTTACACAATAATTACTTATGAGGTAATTTTCTGTTGGATTCTGTTTTTTTATTACCCTACAGAAACATACACTTTCTTTGAAATCAGTTTTTTGTTTTAAAACCTGTAGTTTTCCTATAATGGTAGGTATGTGATCCTTGCTTTTATAAAATTCGTGAATTCTTTTTTTTGGAATTAAAGATAGGTTGAAATCCTTGAATTGGCTCAATTTTTGTTTAGGCTTTTTTTCATGGTGTTAGAGAGTAATTTTGCTGTTTGATTCTTTTTACTCAAGAACAAAACTATCAAATTTTTGTTGATTAGTAGAAACAAACCTTATGAAGAATTTAGTGAAAACCTTCCTTAAAAATGTATTGTTCTTAGAGATACAGCCCTCATTTTCTATAAAATTTTATAGCAAAAAAGTGTCTAAATAAAAACTGCAGTTTTATAGCATTTTGTTTAAAGTATTAAAATACACAACTGAGAAAACAGAATTATAAACACATTAAAAACTCTGGTAGTTATTGGTTTTCATTGGAGTTGTGATACATTTTTCAAACAGCGCTCTTGAAAGTTATAAATTTGTCTCTTAAAACTTTTATAATGATTAACCACATTTTCTTCATACAAATATGTTTAAAAAATTTAATTTGTTACTGAAGAATACAATTATATTTTCAGAAAATATCTAGTGAGAGTGCAGATTTAAACTCTAGTGTTACTAGTACAAGTAGTGGAAATAGTACTGATAGCATCTTTGTAGGACGAAAAAGAAAACCTGTAGTAAGTATATTAAATTGGAATCTTATAAGAATTACTTGCAAAGACTATATCATAAATTAAATGCTAAGTAGTAAATAATTATAATAAAATTTTACACTTTAGTTCACTTCACACCTTAATCATTGTTTTGTAACATTTTTCTTACACTTGTCATTAGTTCGTATGATAAGCTTTAACTTGTTCGCTCAAGTAGTTTGTGTAGGGATATTCATTGTAAGGAAATTCATCCAAAGTTGACAAAAGTGTACAGGAACGTTGCTCTTTCAATGTCAACAGTTAAAAAGTGGGCAGCTTGATTTAAAGTTGGTCGCACGTCACTGTAAGATGACCCATGTGATGGATGGCCAAAAACTGAAAAGAAACAACGGAAACTATTGAAAAGGTGCACAATATCATGTTGGACGATAGGAGAGTAAAAATGTGTGAGATAGCGGGAGGATGTGGGGATATCAGAAGAAAGAGCGCAAAACATCTTGCATGAAAAATTAGCGATGCAAAAGTTCTGTGCAAGATGAGTGCCGCATTTGCTAAATGCGGATCAAAAGCATATTTGCGAACGACATTAACAGAAATATTTGGAGGATTATCACCGTGAATGAGATATGGGTCCACCACCACATGCCCAAAATAAAACAACACTCGAAACAGTGGGTGGAAGCTGAAGGTTCAGCACCAACGAAAGCGAAGTCAGTCATATCTGCTAGAAAGGTCATGGCCAGTCTGTTTTGGGATGTCACAGAGTTTTTCTTTATTGATTACTGTGAAAAAGGGAGAACAATTACGGGCGAATATTACTCCAAAATTCTTCACCAGCTAGATGTCAAAATTCGCGAGAAGAGGCCTGGCTTGAAGAAGAAAGAAATGTTTCATCAAGACAAAGCACTTGCTAACAAAAGTGTGTTGGCATTGCGAAAATTGCGAGTTTTGGTTCAAGATTTACCCAGCCATCCCCCCTATTCTTCTGATTTGGCACCCTCAGACATCCATTTCTTCTCAAACCTGAAGATGTTGTTTCTGGAAAGCGCTTTGCGTCCAATGAAGAAGTAGAGAGTGATATTTATAAATATTTTAACAGCATCCCAGACTCTCACTTCCGAGAAGGAATACTGATGTTAGAGAAACGCTGGACCAAGTGTGTTGAAGTCAAGGGAGATTATGTTGAAAAATAAAATCTATTTAAACTGGAAATCATAATCTTTCATTGTCAGACAGAGAACTTTACACCTTACCCTTGTATATATCTAGTTCAAATTTTCAATCATTAATCAAATACTTTTTATTCATCCACTCAAGTTCAAATACATTTCTTTAAACTTGTAGTGGGTGGCAAATTAATTCAGTTTCTCAAATACTAATTCATTAATTAAATTGAATGAATTAATTTTAGTTTTATATGGGAGATAACGTTTTACAAAATAGGCAAGGTATGCAGTATAGTTATTTCTTCCCATTTGACTTAAAATAAGTGATAATATGATTTCATAAAACTACTGATTTTATGTTAAAGGTTATGTGGTAGAACAGCTGTTTAAATGCATAGGTTATGTTACTCTATCTATATTAATTGTAATTATTTAATAAAAAGTAACTCAAATGAAAACAATTTTTTTTGTTTAAGTAGGAATTGTTTTTATATATATTACTCGTTTAATAAATTATTCCTTCTAAAAATAGATTAGTCTTGTTAATCTAAACTTATTCGAATTATCAGATTTTGTAGTTTACCAAAAATCATGTACAGTATAAAACTATTGTACACTGATTAAGAAAGTCTGGATCTCCTTTAATTTTTATTCATGTATGTAGTTTGAATCCATTGCTGATCTAATTACATGCACGACACGGACACTACCTGATACATATTAATTCCTCGCATCAATTGAGTTATATTTCACTACAAAAATATTCTCATTTATAAAGCACTAATATATATATTTTATACGAGTGCAATATTTTTGTTCATTATTTTGTACCATTATTGTTTGCTAATTTATTATTTGTAATCACAATTAGTAAAATCAAATTAAAAGTACGTATGGTTAAAAGTTTGCTTTAGATTCTAGGCTCCCACTATTATTGTTCATTTCTTATGTACACGAGAATACACTAATTATAATAAAACTGACATCAGCTTCTGACCTACACAGAGTAAAACCTATACGTAGTTTCTCACCCCAGTTGACATAAAAACTGCTGAAACGTTCTCTTATATTTATATGTCTGACAGGTCAATGGGCCAAATATATCTTAGAACGGACGAGAAAGTCTAGTCTTGTGCTTGAGATATACAGTATTAGAAAATAAACTCTCTTGAAGCAAACAATGGTGATTTTCATGACTGGCTGAGCTAGACTTTATACCCGCTACTAATAAATTCTTATTACTAGCTGACCTAGTCCGTAAACGTAATAGGTCAAGGGGACTATCTAGTATGGCTGTTATTGCATTGAAAAGTATTGTGAATATAGATAGGGTTAAGGCATGAAGCTAAAACTCCTTCTTTTAAGATATAAGGTAGATATTACAAGTGGAATAACGTGTTTAGGGCTACATCCCTGAAGAAATTTTTAATTAAACCTAGGTATGTACGGCAAAATTTTATAATCAGTAGAACTACATTATAACAGACCTTATTAATCTTGACTTCACACTTATTACGGATTAATTAAATTCCTTCTATCAGCTCTCCTGATATATATCTTGTACAAATTTTCAATCGTTAATAAAATACGTTTTTATTCATCCAATCAGGTTCAAATACATTTTTTTCCTATAGTGGATGACAGTTGATGTAAATACAGTTTTTTTTCAAATATTTATTCAATAATTTAATTATAAAAAATTGTGGGGGTGATCTAGGTCGGATTCGAACTGAGTATCTTCATGTTCGAAGTCTAGCGCTTTTTCAATCATCCAACTTTCCCATATTTAGAAATTTACTTCTCAAAGATATATATAAATTTTTCTTTTGCTCCGGTCTTGTTTTCATCGAAACCTCCATTGCACAACCTTAAATTGTTGCCATGGTTACCACACAGTATCATGAATAATGCTCTAGGATTAAAAATAAATGAAAAGAATTAAATAAACAAATGAACTGGATTAATGGTATCGAACCTTGCATCACAAATGGACAATGCAAAAGGAAAGCAAAAAGAAACTACAGCACAATGCAAGCGTCAAAAAAACAAAAATTAATAAATAGTAACAAACAAATAATATCTAGAAAGGAAATTGGAACATTGCAAAGAAATTCGCTTAATATTGTTATTCTGACATATGTATTACATATTTATATTAATTGTAATTATAAAATAAAAACAAACTAAAAAATTTATATTACTTGTTTTTAAATGTAGATCTTACTCCCATTCACACAAAGAATAAGACCACATTCTTTACTTCAGTAAAAGTTTATTACAACACATAATGAGTTTAATTGAGTTTATATGCTATAAGGATCAACAATAATACAGCTGCTTGCTATGTTACTCGGATTAAACTTTGATACAAAAAAAATTGTGACCTCACATGTGGACTTTTATTGCGGCATGACTCCAGACAAGTCATCAGATCATTTGGTTGGGAACAGATTGACTGCCATTGTACAGTGTAGTTTTGTCACAGAGTGATTTTCAGTACTGTTTTATCTAAAGGGGTTTCTCAGCAGCAAGTTCAAGGAAAAGGTGCAGGAAGCCTCAAACAGAAAGATTTCTTTGACTTTCAACATAGCAAAGCATGTACAATATTATAACAAATGTTTAAACAAAAATTAAAACTAGAAGCAGAACAGAAAAGATATATAGTAAACCCTCTCATGTCCGGATCAATGTGGTGACAGCCCGATCCAGATACAAGAGGGTTTAAGTAATGCTCTACGTTTGTACTACATAATCACAACCACTCCAATTAGGAATAGATGAATGATTGTTCTAAGTAAATAAGTAACATGTATTGACGATTGTAATTATATTTCAATAGCAATACAGAACTGTACGTACAATTTAGTTACATTCCTTTAATGCTGTACTGTACATACATATGTACATTAATTATCAGTTTTGGTAAAAAAAGATGTAATGATGGTTTGCTTCTTTTGTTGAACACGTTTCTGTAATGAAATATCCCTCCACGATTCTTCCAAAGAGTAGACGAACAGCTGCTGTTGCTTGTTGATCGACATACTCAATCACCTGTTCAAATCCCTGGAAAGCTTTGCTATGCCTCATGGTTTGTTTTCTTTCGTCAACTTTAGCAAGTGGTGGCTGTGGCTCACTAATTGTATAATATTACTAGTAATAATCCAACGAATCATTGAATCGTATCTTCAATAGAAAATAGTTTTTTCCGCCATACTAAATATATTTTAGATTACAAATTCTTGGTATAACTAACTAAATTACTTAAAACCCTTTAGAACATATGTAAAATGAACGGTACGGACACTAAAACACAACTGATTAAGTTTGGTAATACATCAATTTGTAGAACACTAGTGAACTGAACGATTCGGAGACTAAAACACAACTGGCTGAGTCGGGAAAGAACAAAGAGCTGACTTCTCACGTGAGTTAACTGGCCCGACAGCAAGGCGCCTTGAGGAATAAAGACAAATTATTATCATATTATGTCCGGATATGAGAGGTTTTACTGTAATGGATTAAATAAACAATTTTTTAATAAAATATCTGTAAGGCTAATTATTTATATGAAATTGGTTACTTTCTGAATAACCTTGGTATATTAGGCCTAGCACTTGCATTGCAGAAACTCTTCTTGATAGTATGATCTTGTCACATTAGCATAGAAAACTATTGTAATTTACAAGAAGTATACTAGCCGCAAAAGACTTACATCAATTGTTTTGACATAGTTACTGAACTAACCATTGATAACTGAAATTTATTAACCATTTATTAAGTGATAAGAATTTATCATAAGTCAAAGCTTATTTTTAGTATTTCAATTAGCCACTTGTAATCAGCTATTTGCCAAACACTGTAACAGTATATAACATTGTTATTTATTTCTTTTAGTTAATGAATGAGTTTATTTTGTTTATAATGAAGTGTAGCAGTTCAAAGTTCATTTTTTAACATAATTGGTTGCAGAACACTTTTATCATTCGCAAAACAAATCAGTGTTTTATTCATATATTTCATTATAGTCTTCAGTGGACAGAGAGTTGAAATTGTAAATAAAAAATTAATAATATTAGTTTTGACAATAATGACTTTTTTGATAAATTGAGTCATGGGTAACTGTTTTACTCTAGGGCAGATGAATTTAGAGTTCAGTGATGGACTTGTTTTTGGTCTCGTGAAACATATATTTGAAAAAATTGTCAAAATTCAAAACTCATGTAAAATATAAAGTTGTATACATACAGTAGAGTCTTGATTGTGTATATACACAAATATATATATATATATAGAGATTTTTTGGACTAGGAGACTGACAAGACTTACCTTGGTAAGAGTCCAGTCTGTAGTCTTGAAATAGAAACACATAAAAGCACTTAAACAATGATATATTTCAACCATACAGTGGTCTTTGTCAATCGAAGAGAAAACACAAAAAGAAATATGAGAGAATGAAATAAAATAATTCTGACAAAGACCACTGTGTGGTTGAAATATATCATTGTTTAAGTGCTTTTATGTGTTTCTATTTCAAGACTACAGAGTGGACTCTTACCAAGGTAAGTCTGTCAGTCTCCTAGTCCAAAAAATCTAAATAATCTTTACCAACCAGAACTAACCTAAATATATATATATATATATATATATATATATATATATATATATATATATATATATATATATATATATATTTGAGCTACATATTCGGAAAAATACTAGACAATATAATAAGATTTAAAATACATATCAAAAACACATACAGTATAAAAAACGGATACGAATTAATTAATAAAATAAAAAATATAGAAACAAACAGCAACACAAAAATAATTAGTTATAACGTAACCAACATGTACCCTAGTATTCCTATAAAAGAAACCATAGAAATAATAAAAATCAAACTAATACACAATAACGAGAAAAAAACAATAAATAGTATTATTACACTAATCAAACATATATGTAACCAAAATTACTTCCAATTTAACAATAAATAATATAAACAAACAACTGGACTCCCCTGGGATCACCCATATCATTAATCATGTCAGAAATATATCTACAACAATTAGAACAAATAATAATTACACCTATACTACACACACATAACATTTTACTATGGACAAGATACGTAGATGATATACTTGTAATATACCAACCTTCCATTCACAATGAACACATCAACACATTGTAATACTAAACAAATGAAATATATACAACAAAAACATACAATTCACCTTCAAAACAGAAACAAACAAACAAAAATAAACTATCTTGATATTACATCAAATATAAACAATAATAACATAGAAATTACAGTTTCCCAGAAAATCAACTTCCAACAACAACACAATACACAACAAATCTAACCACCCCCGGACACACAAAATTAACACTTACAGTAACATGATAAATAGAGCAATAAAATACACACAAGACAACAAACAAACAAAAATTAAATGAAGAAGTAGATTATATTACAAAAATAGCAATAGAAAATGGATACAACAAACACCTTATAAAAAACATATACAATAAATTTACAAAAAACCTAACCTCAACACAACACTACAACCTGAACACAAAAATAATAATAAAAATAATAACAAATATATACAACAAAGAACACTAAACTCCAACATACAAACCAAACAACAAAATAATAAAATATCTTAGTAACACAAACCACAAAACAAATACACAAAAACATAACCTATCTGGAATTTACAAAATAATATGCAATGACTGCAACGGATATTACATAGGGAAAACAACCAGATCATTTAAAATAAGATTTGAAGAACATTACAGAGCATTCAAAGATAAAAATACAAAAGCATCAAATGTTGCAGCACACCTAATATTACATAAACATGAAATAAATTACAAAAATAACCTAAACATACTTGAAACAAATAATAACCCAATAGAACGAAACTCGCTAGAAAAATACCGCATCTATAAAAACATACACAACAATTTAATGAACCTACAGACAACATATGCAGACGACATACTATTCAAAAACATTATACACGCGGCTCAGGAAGAAACATGTATGACGTCAACAAATACCTACATCACGGACCGAACTATCACACCAGAAAAATAGAGAAAATTAATTCAGTGATTCGGCAATGGTCAAGTGACCGAAAGGTGCCTCATCACATAAGGTAAAATTATTGCTCCTAGTGGTGGAAAAATTTGTTTAAAATTAATAGTAATGATTTCATATATGTGTGTTTGTGTTGTGTGTGTGTGTGTCGTGATATTTCACTTTGTCCATTATTTTTCCATTGTGCTGACTTTATAAAGTTATTATTATTAATTGTAAACAATTTTTCTACTACTAAGTGCAATAATTTTACCTTGTGTTTTGAGGCTCCTTTCAGTCATTTGACCATTTTCAAATCACTGAATTCTGTCAATTGTTTGTATTTTCTGCATCGTCTAATTCTTTGTTTTTTTTGCTACCTTTGTCATTTTTCATGAAGAACTTTTATCTACAAGAATCAAAAGCATACTGATTGAATATTAACTTGGTGATGGGCGACAGTCAGCTATACAGAGCTTCACCGAGATGGTGCATAGGCACACAAATAATGTTTGTGCTGCACCTACACCACCTTTGCAGAGAAAAGGCCACTAACACATGTAAACACAATTACTATATTGGACATCACAGTACATTTCCATCTTAATTTTGTTTGCTGGGAATCTAAAAGAAATTCAGATAATTGGAGTTGTACTGTACTATAGTTAGCACTAAATAGTAAACTAACAAAATATGCAAAATTTACAAAAATTGCGTTTCAAAAACACCATATTAGCAACAAAAAAATGTTATCTGTAAAAATCTAAAACATTATAAGTCACTCTCTTATTGCCATTGTCTTGAGCCTGTCTTTGAAAGTCTATAACAATGTTTCATGTTATAGGTCAGTCATATCTCATAGTTACACAATATCTCAGTATTGACCTTTTTTTTATTGAAGCATATTTTGCGCAAACTTTTTCCTGACATCTCAGTAAGTGTACAATTGATTGTTCTCTTCTTGTCAGGTGTGTTGGATTCAGAACTTTGATTACAAAATCTTGGTTTTTGTCTAATAATTTCCCAACTTCACTAGACAGACACGTGTCATATACGAGTATCTTGTTCAAAGCATAATACACAACTGACAGTTTGTAAATAAATCAGTAAGATAGGTAGGCGTGATAACTCTGGTGGCATACTTCAAATGCTTATAATGTTAGGATACACCTTCTTCAGCAACTGTCAAGTAAATCTTTTATATACGAAAACACTTTATATGCACAGTAGACAACTACACGCAGACTCAAGTAGTGTAAATTAATTTGTCGTAACTTCAGTAGTTACAGCTCCACATCATTGCAAAATAAATAGATTTGATTTACGTCCATCACTATTCGCAACAAGGGAATGTGGGTAAAATGCGGCGGTCATAACTTATAGTGTTAAACATGTGAGCTGCTTCCACTAGAACTAACGAATAAACATAATTTTAAATTATTTGTTCAATTTCAAAAATAGTTTATATTTTTAAAAAAATATATATAAAATTTGAAACATTCTCCATTCTCTATTCTCATGAAAGAAATCTGTGAGGGAAAAAATTTGACAAATTGTTGACCTAAAGATACAAATTACAGTAAATTGAAAATATTAATAATATTATAATAATTAGATTATGAATTTTTAATGGTATATCTAGTGTGTCTTCTTGCATTCAATTCCTTTTATTAGTTCACACTGTCCTTATATGTATCTTGTTCAAACTTTCAATCGTGAATAAAATACTTTTTCTTTACCCACTCAAGTTCAAGTACATTTATTTTAAACTTGTAGTGGATCTCATTTGATGTTAATACAATTTTTTCAAATATTAATTTCTTAAATAAATTTAATTAACTGACTTTAGTTTTATATGGGAGAAAAACTTTTCACAAAAGGGGCAAGGTATGCAGTATAGTTATTTCTTCCCATTTGGCTTTAAATAAATGTTAACATGATTTCATAAAACAGATGATTTTATGTTATAGGTTATGTGGTAGAACAGCTGTGTTAACATATGGGTTATATTACTTTATTTGTATTTACTGTAATTATTTAATAAAAAGTAAGTAAATTTTTTTAAAAAATATTGGCTTAAGTAGGAACTGACTAAAATTGTATTGTTTTATTGTACACTCTAGCAAAATTAATATATTTTTTTCTTTTTGTTATATAAATTTGTTCAACTTTCAGGTAATTCAGAGTGAAGCAGAAGTTAGTAGCATTAGCAGTGACAGTGTCATTGCTAGGCCTTCAACCAGAAGATCTGTGCCTGTAAGTTGTCAGAAGGAACTTATCTATCCAGACATCTGCAATTTACCAGTTTTGAAATGAAAAAGTTTTAGAAATTAATGTCCTAAATACTGTTGTACTTCCGTAAAAGAATGGAAGATTTATTGAGACCAGTACTACGTTTTTTTTATTAAAAACATACAGTTTTAGGATGGTTTATTTTGATTTTAGAGTAAATATACTGTTTTATCTCTAAAAATGTTTTGAGACCATTTTAATGGTCAATCATATGACGTTGCTGCAATTACTAATAGTAAATACATAATCAATATTAATTAATAATAAAGGCAAATTGTTTAATATTTCTTCTCACATGTAGTTTAATTATCCAAATGTTATTTCTTAGTTAGCATACATTTTTATTATCGGTAAATTTTTTCCAATGTCATCTCAAAAATTGATCTTTAGGTTTTGATAGGACAGTGGTAGAAAACAATTTCTGCATAAACATATACTGTCACAACCTCAGTTTGGACAAAAAAAGCCTACACTGCCAATTATTACCATAATGGCCGCGTCTCTTTGTATTCATTTATCAATTAAATTTTGTTTACATTTCTTAATAAGTTCTTAAATATTAAAATAAGGTTTTACAGTTTATATTTATATTTTAAGTTATATATATTTGTGACATATATTTTAAAAGTGCAATAGAGATATAGATTTAATATTGCCATTTGCTACAGTACTAGTGACAACTATCTGGTTTCGTATTTTTTATGACATGAAGAATCTGTGTTGTTCCTCATTACTTGAAGAGTGGAGAGCGAAAGAAACAAAGGGAAATAGCCATCTAAAATTGGAGAGTGGAGAATGAAAGAAAAGAAAGGATATTATCATCTTCAATTGTTACTTTGCTGGTTTAATAAAATTAATTGCTGGTTTTTAAAACCATTATTTCTCTTTGATGTTTTTGTCTGTTGTTCATGCAAACGGTTTCTAAATGTAATCATCACACTATAAACACCATGTGCCTGTGCGTGATATATATATATATATATATATGTGTGTGGTATATTTGCAAGTCAACAGTTCTGCCTACTACAAGAACTGTCAGTCTTCTAAATAAGCTTGTAAATGAGAACATTTAAATAATAGTTCTCAAATGTCAACTCACAAATAAGATTATTGTTTAAGTACATTTAAGTGTAAGTGATTAGTGAATACAAAAAATAGTGTCGCTAAGTTGAAAATATACTAATTTAAAATAATATTCTCTTATATTACCTTGCACCCATTAAATAAGCTGCCTTAACTGCCTTTTTTATTCATTCAAATAAGTTTTATTGCACAATAAAAGACAAAAGTTGAAAATCACACTACCACCCACAATGGCTATTAGGGCATAGTTATAAATTCATCACTAACCCTTTTGATCCCAACTTTTTGGACATTCACAAAATAATTTTTTAAAGAATTATATAATTGGTAATATAATTTTTGTAAATATTAAGATTTGTAATAAACTCGTTTACAAAGTTATAGTATGTAACAGTATTTATTTTAACTGTAATTCTTGGGGAGTTAAAGCTGATGTTAAATATTGCAGTAATTGCTACATAATAAGATGATGACCTGCAATGTATGTACAAATAAATCATGTTAGAAAAATACTATGCTAATTACTGATTAATTTTAATTTAGAGATTAACACGCTACATATCTATGGCTCAGATAATGACCCTTTTTTCGAGATTGCTTGCGTATTCAATTTTACATTTAAATTTAGGATGTCAATTCATAATCATCTACTTACTACATGATGCAAAGAATTTATAATTACTCCATTTTTAGAAAGAGAAACATAGCACTGAACGTTTAAAGTTTGTCTTTAAATTTTGAATGATTATTGTTCAAAAGGTTTAATTTGCAATTTTGTTCGCTAAAGTTCTTAAATTTTACAACTTAGCTGTTTCGTTACAAACTGACGAAGCCATCCCGTGCTTTGACTGTTAAATTCCCTGATTCTGCACATTGTATCAGCTCGCTCGTAATTTTCAATCTGGTCCCGGCCTTGTACCGTAACGCAGCATTTCTTCTACTAAACAACAAAAAAATTAATACAATAAACTGTTTCATGTCTTCAAATTAAATTTCCCTTCGCTCTTCGGTCTTAATATACGTGCAGTTGACTAGATGGTTGAAATCAGAAAGAGATTTAGCACAAGTATAATATACTTAGCATTTCTTCAAACAATAAAACTTTAAATAACTTTACACTTTAAAATAAATTCATTCCTTTTTTGCTCCTCGGTTTTCTGAGACGTGCATCCCTGGCTACATTTCGATATCGAGAGAGTTTAATCAAGGCCAGCACTTGAGCATCTTAATTACCGCACACCGATCTGCGCATATATTATAGTTTCAGAATTTCTAGCTAGAGGTCAGTATCCTCCATAGATTAAAATTTACAAATTCATAATTTTTTTATATACTTATTTATTCTCACATTTTTTAATTAATTCACGTTTGTTTTCTGAATTATATTTTTAAAATGTAACACCATCTAAAATTTGTTACAAGTACTTAAAGGCACTTCTATTTTGATTTAGCAACTCTGTTTTAGTCAAAACTTGATGACTGTAGCTGCGGCGTCAGCTAACATTGTTTTGAGTAGTGAGTGAGTGGTCTGTTTGTTACTCACAATTTTGTTGTGCAGTTGATCTTTATTTTCAGATGTTTATTGTTTACAATAAATTTATTATTGTTTGTAATGATTTACGTTAGTGTATGTAACCAAAAACCCTTTTTTTGTGACAATAAGACAACGTAAAAACATTGGATTAGAGCTGAAAATAGAATTATTCATGTTTATTTTGTAATTTTACAAGTGATTTTAAAGTGACTTAATTAATTACTCGTGTTTTTATACATTTTTATGTGTTTTTTGCAATGTTGTACTGTGGAACTAAATGTGCAGATTCTAATTATTCGTGTTTCTCCTTTAATTGTGTATATTTTGGAAAAAATCTAAGTAAAAATTTAGAAAAAAATTGTTTGTATGTGTACAAAGACAAGATGCTTTTATTTAGGAACTGATTTTTAATTTCATATACTCAATATAAAATAACAGAAAAGTTTGGAAAAAGTATATAACATTTTTCTCATAATTTGTTAATGTTGGATGTTTCTTGTAATTGTAGGTAAGTGTATGTTATAGTAGAGTCTTAGAAAAGTAAATTTGAAAAAGAATTATGAAAATCCATTGATAAATAAAAATTTGGTGTGTTTTGTCAAAGCTCTACATTCTCAATAATTCATATCCGGGGCTGGAGCTGATACCCTAGAAAAAGGACCCAGGATCAAAAGGGTTAATATTTAACAGTTTACATTTTTATAATCTTGAATGAATTTTACTTAACCTGATTAATTTTCCGAATTTGAAAGTAATTATTACTTATGCAAGTCATTAGCTACAGATGTTCCATGTCAAAAGTTTAAAAAAAGAAACAAAATTAAAATTTTGCAAAGTACTTTCAAAGAACAAAAACAAAAAAGAACCTAAATTTCAAATTAGAACCTGTTATAGGCTGAGTGTTGATTATGAATCAGTTGGTCACATCTATTTTTACATACATAGATAAGGGACTAATTAGTGGTGTTGATATTTTTCCTTGTTGATATTACCGACATCATTAAATCACAGGTAATTCATTTTTTAGTGTGTTATTAAGTGTAAAAAACTGTAAATCAATTCCAATATTGTTTGATACACAAAAACAAACACGTTCACATTAAATAATAATTTGATAAGCCAGTTTCTCATAAAATAGATTTTTTAAGTTCTGAAAATATTTTACACATATCAGATTTGGTGTTCCACTGGTATGATAACTCCCATCTTCTCAATTCTGAAGGATTGCAATCAGGGGGAAGGGCCTTAAAATAAATAAATATATATATACGGCCGCAGATGAAGGGACTGTAATTCCAAATACAAGCGGTTGTAATACAATCTAATATATAGTGTGAAGTCACCAAATGTTTTCTCAGGACTACAGTGTATTGGATGAATACGGCTTATAAAAGCACATAGGAAAGGAAATATAGTGTAAATTATAAACACTTATTTTAAGAAGAGTTAAATGATTCTGTGCTGCTTATTTTTTAGAAATTTGTAGTTCTTAACTCTAATTGTCTTTCATTAAATATAATTTATATCTCATTTATCCAACTAGATTTTTTGTTTTGTAGGAATAAAACTACTGGTTTGCAAGTGAAGTATTGTCGCTAATTTTAGTAAATTCAGGTGAATCCGTACAGATTGATTTGAACGCAATGCAACACAATCAGCTGTGCTTGAATGAATATATTAAAAGTAAAGTGGCCTATATTGAGAAAAAAAGTCCTTGTCTTTTCCAAATACAAATTCATTGAATTTTTTTAAACACCATAGAAATGTATGTAATAAAAATTATTACAAATTCTAGAAAAGTTTTGGAATCACTGTATAGTTATTTATGGTTATTGTTAAATGACAATGCTTGACTTGCATACCAGTGGTTTTATTTTACAAAATTTAAAGCTAGCGATTGCAATATAAAAACTAGATATAATTTATTGTTCACAAAAGTTAATAAACAGGTTAGACAAATTGTAAATAGCTGCCTGATATTTTCTAACTAGACAAGTTTTACAATCTGTGACACGTAAATATAGAAGGCCTATCTTACAGTTTTTAAGTTTTACACTTTTAAGCCTGGAATCGGAATTGAAAATGAAATTTAAGAATCAAAATAAAAATGTTTCGATAAGTTTAATAAACAAAATGTTTATTAAATAAAAATTTAACAAAAATTACTAATTTTGCTTGTTTTTTAGAATAGTTTTGCATGTGATCTGCAACTATGAAGGTGCATACACTAAAATATTAATTAAATTTAATAATTAATTTTAGTTTAATGTGCAAGACTTGAAAAAACTTTTTACAAAATGGAGGTATGGGATATAGTTATTTCGTCCCTTTTGCCTTATAACACATGTTATAGATATGTGGTAGAACAGCTGTTTTAAAGCATAGGTTATGTTACTTTATTTATATTAGAGTAAACTCTCATTAATGTAGCATATATGGGGCTGAGATACTGCAGTATCACTGGAGGGTCCATTAAAAACATTGAACAATATTTATGTGTATTGCCCAAAAATAAAGAAAACAGGTCAACAGTCCTGTAATGTATTTAAATGAATTTACTGGTCTGTACTTTACAGTAAAGGTTGTCTAATCTTTAACAGTATAAAATCTTTTTAATGCTTTACTTTTTACACTGCAATGGCATTGTTCACTTGCACTTCAGTAACAGTCACTGTCCATATCTACTGCAAATACGTACAGCTCAAAACTGTTTATATATCAAAAGTTTTACAACTAGAAACGGGCGAGGTGAAAGTCACTCAGTTACTGACTTCGACATGCAGCGAAAAATATACAAGTTATGTTTATATATTGATTAGGTTTACATCTGTCCTTGACAAAAACGCCGGATTACTGAAGAGGTAATGCACCGGCATATAGAGAGTTTACTGTAAATAAAATAAATAAAAGTGAATTGTTTCATCAAAACCTTTTTTTAATTGTAAAAATTTTAAGGCTGATCATATTTCGAGGATAAGCTGTACTTTACTTTAATTTTTATGTATTCTGTTTCATATGATTTTGCAATAGTTTTAGTATTTTATTTTTTTATGGTTAAAAAAATTAGAAATCTCACCTGAAAAGACTAGACTGCAAACTCTACAATCTGCTGAAATCCGTTTATGCTTGGGGTGCACCAAAACCACCTCTATAGCAGCCATGAAGATTGAATTGGGAGTTGAACCTATTGGACTCTATATCAATAAAAAAAAAACATGGACCAAATAATTGTCAATAAAGGCTCTTACACCAATCCACCCATTAAGTAACATGGTGTCATATGATTCCAACATAAAGCAGTCATTCAGCTATAAAATTAATCAACTGTCCACCAAAATGCCTTGTTTTGACCCAGTGAAAATTCCGACTTACTATATGGAGCCCCCAAGTAGATGGCCCGAAATAAACATTGCACTCAACCTGCCACATGAGGAGAACAAGAAAGATCATTTACAAATATTAAAAACAATAACATATAACATGATTCAATCTCAATACAAAAGCCACATAAAAATATTCACAGATGGGTTGCTCGACCGGGAGAAGAGCTTATCGGGGGCAGGCTACTATAATGAATCGAACGGAGACTGTTTTTACATTCCAGCCAATTCCAATTCCAGCATGGATACTGAGCTTTTAGCTATAAGTGCAGCCCTGACTAGCTGTGTGCATTTAAAGGGCAATTCAAAAATATGCATCCTATCGGATTTGAAAGCCACCCTTCAGTCATTGTTAAGTAATTCTACAAGTCCATACTCGTTTCGAATATCAGAAATAAGAAAAACCATCCTAGAACTAGTGGACTGCGGGAAGGAATTAACTCTTCAATGGGTATCTGCCAATTGCGGAGTACCCGGAAACGAAAAGGCTGACAAAATTGCGAAAATAGCCTCAACCATGGGACCTACAGATGAAGGCAAACACTCCCTGCTACATTGCAAAAGTGTAAGCAGGGAAGTTTTCCGAAAACTTTGGTGTGAAAATTGGGAAAAAGAGTCTACCGGTCGACACCTTTACCAGCTCTAACCAGAACCACCAGTCGAGGACAAATATAGGGAAGTAGCACGATCAACAGCATCTTTTGCTGCCAGAGCAAGAACCGGCCATCTGGTGACACAGGAGTACCTATTTCGTTTTAATCTCACAGAGTCTCCGTTGTGTGCACTCTGTGGTGTGGAGAGCGAAACAATTGAACACATCCTGCTGAACTGCCTTTACCCATTACCTACAAGAGACATCCTCAGACCAATTGTGACAAAGTGGCAAGATATTCTAGTTAAGAAGAACCTGTGGGCCATAGCATCATATATATATCGTGGACATCGGGCCATCGGCTATAGTTAAGCTGGAAGCCTGCACGAAGAAGTAAGAAAAAATTAGAAGAGTTGTAATAGCCTACTAGTACTGTTAAGTGTTCAGAGGAGTTTTGGTTTTGTTATGTCTTTATTTTTGTAAAATGTTTGTAAAGTATAGTATTTTTATATTTCCTGAGGTAGTATTGGTAGGTTTAATACTTATAGTATAAGTATTGGTGTTAATTAAAATTAAGATTTATTATAAATGAGAATTTGTTATTATTTTGTATATCTATCAAGAGCATTCAACTTTTTTACATGTAAATAAAAATAAATTAATCTCTTCTAATTGATTCATTTGTTTTTTAAACAATCTTTGTTTATAGCATTTCTAAAATGTTTCTTCTTGTGTTGTATGAGGTAGAAGAAAATATGATAATTTTGTAATCCAAAAGGTGCAAAATAAACAGCAGTCATAAACAAATAATGTTTCTTATATTTTCCTGTAATAGATTTTCTTATTTTACACAGCATCCATATAATGGATGCAAGAGATACAGTAGGCTTGCAGGAGATAAAATTACCTTTTTTTTCTCTTTTGTTTCAGAGAGTGGCTAGTGATGGTGGCTCAGAAAGTAGTGATGATGAGCCTAGTTCAGAGATACGGCGTCCATCTAGGCGAAATGTGTCGGTGAGTTATATTCTTATTTCTAATGATGTTACATGTGATCTTTTGAAGCTGATTGTATCTCATTCTCAATACTTCTTCTTCCAAAATTTTTATGCAACTAAAAAATTCCTGTTGGATAAAAGTTTTTTAGTCAGTGGTTATTTCCTGTGAAGATGTACCCCTTTATTGTAAAATAGCAAGTATTCCTATAGTTAAAAGAAACTCAGAATTCAGGAATTTAAATAACAAAACATACAGTAAAATTACCCATTGATATATCCTTTGGAATCTTAATATTTTCATGTCCTTCTTGAAGTATTATAAGACTTGATAAAAGCAACATTCATTTGTTGGTTCTATTGATCTACAATATAGCTATAACCGATTTTTCTAGCCAGCCTTCTTATAAGGTTTTTAAACAAGTAATGTCCATTCAAGGAAAAATAACTCCTATTCTGTGTATCTCACATGTTTATTTTGAAATTACACTAAAACTAAGGATGTATTGGACGGCATGGATACTTTAACAGTCAACACATTGCCTCGGATAGAAGGAGAATAAAATCCTGTAGATTGCGATGGTAGACGCTCACTACAAGTGCCATCCTCGGCACTACTCGCTACCTTCAGAAAGGCCATCTAGGACATGACCATCTACAGAGCCACTTGAACCGAATCTGACTAGCGGATTCTCTGATCGGGTCTATGTGCAACAACAGAGAGGGAGCTGCCGGCCACCAGGCTCTAGAGGAGGACATGGTAGAAGTTGCAAGTAAGGATGTACTGGACGGCATGGATACTTTAACAGTCAACACATTGCCTCGGATAGAAGGAGAATAAAATCGTGTAGATTGTGCTGGTAGACGCTTACTACAATTGCCATCCCCAGCACTACACCCAGGAGTGTCACCGTCGCTACCTTCAGAAAGGCCATCTAGTACATGACCATCTACAGAGCCAATTGAACCAGATCTAATTAGCGGATTCCCTGATTGAGCATTTGGGCAACAACGGAGAGGGAGCTGTCGACCACCAGGCTCTAGAGGAGGACATAAGGGCGGGTAAGCCTGCACTGGAACGTAGATAATGTAACAATCAAAACGTTGTTTTGAAGAAATTGTTAAAAGAAGTAAAATACGTTAAAGAAGAAATTGGAGTCTGAGAGACTGTGACAGCTGTAATACATCCCTTATATATATATATATATATATATATATATATATATATATATATATATATATATATATATATATATTTAGATTTTTTGGACTAGGAGACTGACAGACTTACCTTGGTAAGAGTCCACTCTGTAGTCTTGAAATAGAAACACATAAAAGCACATAAACAATGATATATTTCAACCACACAGTGGTCTTTGTCAATCGAAGAGAAAACACAAAAAGAAATATGAGAGAATGAAATAAGATAATTGTAATCACAGATTGTGTAGAGTAGAAATCAGATGTCACAGATGCACAGATTAAAGATATATATATATATATATATATATATATATATATATATATATATATATATATATATATTGTTTCCATGAGCATAGTGATTATAGTTTATATAAGTCTGTCAGGGGAAAAGAGATAAGGCTATTAGGATTAAAAAAAAAAAAAAAAAAAAAAAAAAATCGATTTATCTGATGTTGAGGTTAGGGGATTCTCTGGACTTGGTTATACCACTGGTATGATAGTTCCCACCTTCTCAGTTCTGAGGGATTGCAATCAGGGGGGGAGTGATTTAATTATTTTTGTGGTATAGCAGTCATCAAAAGTTGTGATGTTGTGACTCGCAGCATGTTGAGCTGTTGGTCTATCCATATTCATAATTTTAACATCATGTCTGTGGCCATTCATTCTGATATTCAGACCATCCGTGGTCAGGCCTATGTACTGTGCTGAGCAAAGTTTACATTGTACTGGTATATGACATTTTTCGATGTACAATTATGATGACCCAGTATTTTGAAGACCATATTTGTTGTTTGGCTGTTGGAACTATTTGCTGAGGGGTGTATTGGACACGTCTTGCATCTAGGTCTATTGCATGGGAAGGAGCCATGAGGAAGTTTGTGTGGTTTCTCTGTATCAGGGTCTGGTAGTTTAGGATGTTTTTCAAGTTAGGAGGTTGCTTGTACCAAATTTGCGGTGGATCGGTGAACAGATTTTTGGTGTGGACGGAAGCTTGAAGAATTTTGAAGCCATCTCTCAATATCTTGTTGAGTTTATGTAGACCAGGATGGTAGTCTGTTATTAAAGACAGTTTATTTTGTTCTGTTTGTGGTTTATGGTGAACCGAGGATTGTGCTGAATGAATTTGGTTTTCAATGAGTTTTTTTTTTTTTTTGGTATCCTCTTCTCTGGAAGGCTGTTGATATCTTTCTATTAAAATCTTCCAATTCCCTATCATTCGAACAGATTCTCTTACCCCTGATTGCTTGACTGTATGGAATGGATCGTTTTATGTTTATTGGGTGGTTGCTGTCGAAATGGAGATATTGTAGGTGGTTCGTCGGTTTGATGTGAATTCCTGTGTTGATTTCATTCTGAAGTGTTACCTCTACATCCAAAAAGGTGATGGCTGATGTAGATTGTATATCATTGTTTAAGTGCTTTTATGTGTTTCTATTTCAAGACTACAGAGTGGACTCTTACCAAGGTAAGTCTGTCAGTCTCCCAGCCCAAAAAATCTAAATAATCTTTACCAACCAAAACTAACCTAAATATATATATATATATAACGTGTATATACTGTGTCGTTATTATGTAGGTATATATATATATATATATATATATATATATATATATGTATATATATATATATGTATATATATATATATATATATATATATATATATATATATATATATATAAGGAGCAAAATAGGGTCTTCAGATCTAAACAAAACTCTACTTGGTTTCTAATTATTTGGGGTTTAGTTAGACATCATCAAATATCTTTTATTCTTGAGGGTGAGGAAATGTATGTCTTCAGTAAGTATGAGCGAGGGCGATGTCCCTGAAAACCTCATGTATACACTTGCAAAACGGGATTGTATAGTAGTACCTTTTGGAGCTAAACGTTCTAGGAAAGTTTAGTGGAGGGGTTGTGGTGGAGTTGCTAAAGCTGGGGACAGTGGTTGAGCGAAAGTTGGGAGCACCAAACTCTGTAGGAACACTGTTAACTAAAAGACTTGATTAATTTGTATTTAAGTAACCGTTAACCCATCGAAACATCTTTGATACAAATTCCTTTAAAACCAGAAGGATTATAAATAATTCTTTATACATCATTAACTTAAAAACATTAGCATTTTAGTAAGACTGAAGATTTTTCAAAAGATATACTTTATATTGGTTAAAACAAATACTAACATTTCATTTCTTTCTTTTCGTTAACTATTGTTGTTATTACTTTATTATGCAATGAGCTATTTTATCAACAAAACATAACCACCTTTCCATCGATAACTTTTAATCGATCCGTAATACCTAAATCCAAATAACTAGCTCCAAACTTACTAACAAACTATTGCATTCTAAAAGTATCAGGACGTGATCGTTCATTTCACATGTATAGCTAGAATAGAGGTGACATGACATCACTGTACTACTCCGTGGAAGTTAATTTCTAATTAGGTAATGTTATATAAAATTACAACAAAATCTGTCTTGACTGGACACTTTACAGGTATATTTTAATATAGGTATAGGCTTATAGTAATGTATAAAAGTACAACCAAAACTATCCTAACTGGAGACTTTATAAGTATATTTAAATATATGTAGTATGGTGAAGCGTTGATATGTGGACGTAGAACATCTTACTACTCTGCACTGAAATTTTTACCCAACATTAATTTGATAAAAAATTACCGTGCAAAAAAATGTCCATATGACCTTAGGACATGTTTTATGTAGTTATTTTTGCAGCCCAGTAAGAAAAACCTCTCTACAATAGTGGCCTCTGTATAGTTGTGTGTTAAAGCACAAAAGTGGTTTTAACACAAAAGATTCATTAGAAACACGTTTATAGTGGCAGAATATTTGTTTGAAAAACATACATTAATTAATTTCTATGCTATATTTAGAAATGGGTAGGTCATTTCTTTGTTGTATTTATTTAAGACATCAAAGATTAATTTTTGGTTTAAAAATCAGGCTTTTTTTATTAACTTCTTAATATATTTTATGGTGAAAAATATATGAATTTGTTTGTTTTTAATAATAAGTTTAAGAATTATTTTAGTATGATGGCAGGAAATTGTAGATGATAACACTAAACTTATAAAAATCAAATCTTTTTGTAAAATTTTTGTATGAATGGAGAAGAAAAGCAAAGGAAATTGTATTAAATGTACAAAATTGTATTAAAAGGGATCTTCACATTCTTAAATTTTTTTGCTTAACTTTTACCTATTAAAGATTTACTTCAACTCTTAGATTTTAACTTTCTAGAATTCCTCTGTGTTCCTAATATTATTATCACATTTTTTCAATAAGGCCTTTTTTGTAATAATATTTTAGAAATGTGAGATGATTGTAACAGATGTTGAAAAAAAGGTTATACACCATTGAATTACTTTTAATTCTACATTTATATTTAATAAGAAATATTAAATCTTAGAAATAATAAATCATCCCTTAATATTTTTGGAAACAAAATTTTCCATCCATTTATCAACACCCTGTGCATTAAAATTCCTCAATAATAAACTTTCCAAACCAATAAACTTTCCTTGTCATCTACTAATCGCTAGATATAAGTTCCCCACAATTCTAATACAATAATATTCTTCATAGTTAACTTAATCTTATTAAATTGTAATTCATAGTAAAAATTTTCAATGTTTTTTCTATGCTTAACTTATAGTATCGAGTTAACCTTTTCTTACATAATAATTTTTTTATAATATATTATTATATTAACAGATTGTTGATAAAGTGTCAGTAACATTTATTTTTATAATAACGGTGATGTTTCAACAGCCAGTTTGCCATCTTCATCAGGCCTGGAGTAAATACATGAAATTAATATATTAAAATTGGCAAATTAATACAAAACCAATTATAAAAATGTTACCTTAACATTTATGTAAACATAAATATTAAAGTAACATTTTTATAACTGTGTTTGTATTAATTTGTCAATTTTAATATATTAATTTCATATACAGTAGAACCTCTCAAACTCGACACAATGTGGACTTAAAGGTTGTCGAGTTTTAGGGAACTTAAATAAAAATAACTAGGAGTTGAATAAAAACTCTTATTTAGAGTATTAAAATTGTACATTTATTGATTTATTATATATATTTATATCAACACTTATAACTTATAATCAAAAATTTTTTTTAAATTTGAGACAAAAGGCCTAGTAGAATCTGAAAATACAGTGTTTATTACAATTATTACTAAAGTTGTTTATGCTGCTTATAAAAAGTCCATCACAGTTAGTTATGGGAAGTTTTCTGAACACTAGAAGAAAAGTGTAAAAGTAAACTTACTGAAGTGATTTGAAAAACCCTGTGATTGAAGACTGCTTTTCTGTCTCCACACGGCGTCTTTCAGCTTGATCACGGAATCGCCTGAGGAACAGAATCTCAATTCCAGTCCAATTGCTACTCTTAAGTACTGCAATGTCCCTTCAATAAATTTCACAGCCTCACTGTGGCTAACTTTTCTTTCTTGTCGATGGTCCTCTTGCTCTTCTTCTTCCGAATTGTCCCCTTCTACATCACGCCCTTTGACAGCTGTGATGGTTTCATCTTCTCCTAATGTTTCTGATGCTCCGTCAAGATCCATCCATTCATTGACATCATTGCTTGAAGATTTCACACCCTGGGATTTTTTTCATGAGTTCAATCAAGTCGCTATTTTCAGAATTGATTCCATCGTCACGTGACAAATTATTGCCTGCGTGATCTAGAAATTTCCTCCAATAACGAATGAGGGTTATGGTCCCAAGATACCCAGTAACCTAGTCTGAGTCTCTAGCGCTCTCGGGCGGCCTATGTACTAATGGAAAGCTTTACGTTATGGGCGGTGTAAAAAAAATTGTTAATTCACCAGCTCTGTCGAGTTTTACGGAATGTCTAGTTTTCGGGAATCGAGTTTGAGAGGTTCTACTGTATACTCTTCAGACTTGATGAAGATAGCAAACTAGCTGTTTTGAAAAATCACCTTTATTTTGAAATTAAATGTTACTGATTCATATATTAACTGTCTTTTATTAATATTAAGACTTGTGAGTGTATGTAGTATACAAATATATTTTTATATCTTAAGTTATTAGTTTTATTTTCAGTTTCTCCATCCTGGATAATGGTTTATAAGTCTGTGAACTTTATTCCTTCTACTGGGTCAAATAACCTTGTAGCATTGTCTTCTCTACTAATACATCCATCAGTTTTTTTATATTTTGTATATCATCTTTCTAGAGGTATCTTGAGTTGCTTTCTGATGATGCCTCCTCTTAGCACCTATCATCCCCTTGGTTCATCTCAAGGTCCTCCTCTATTACTGTGACTGGGTTTCCATATTATCCTTGTTGTTTACTCTCCTTCCTTTTCCCCTATCCCTTTTCTCTTTCTTTTAGCCTTCTCTTCTGAATTCATAACTTGATTAGTAATATGATTTTCCTTTGTTGTCTACACTTTCTGACATCAAAGAAATTTACAATTTCACCTTACTTCTCTGTTTATTTTTCCTTAAACACTTTGCATTTTTATTGCTCTAGCTTATTGTCGTCTCCTTTTTCTGTTAGTACATCTTCCTTCAGTCATTGCTTACTTCCTGCTTATTTATACTTTCTTTACAACTTATTGACATTTCTCTAGTACTGATTTTTTTAAAGTTTTTTTTTTAAGTAACTCAGTCTTTAGATTTCCTGTTCTTCAACATAACTTGTACTCCATTTTGATGTCAGATGATAACTAAATCACCGTCTTTTTTTGATCCTACTTACTGAGTTTTCCACTGCTTTTTTCTCTCTCTTTTTCAAAATTTTTTCTATTTTCTTTCTTATTTAACATTTTGTTTTCCTTTACCTCTCAGCTACTTTTATGTTTTTAAATTACCTCTTTGTATTCTCTCTTTGTGTCATTGCTCTTTTAATTTTTCTTGTTATTATCTAATCCTCTGATGAATTCCTCCATCCAGTTTATATCTTCATCTTTGGGTCATTGTTTTTTTTTCAGCTGTATGCCATTCAATTTTCCTACTGATTTTTATTAACCCTTTTAAAATTATAATTTATGTTTACCCATGGCATGATTATTTATCAAAGTATAATAAATTTAATGATTGTATACAGCAATAATAATTGTTGAGCAAGAAATATGACTAATTTTAAAAATACTTAACTAAGTGAATACATAATTGCTTACTTGCTGACGAGTTTCAAAACATTTGTTCCTTTTACGAAGCTAACCCTCTACTCCAAGTAAAAGGAACTAATGTTTTAAAACGCGTAAGGAATTACATATACACTTAGTAAAGTATTTTTAAAATTAGTTTAATCACTGAATACAAGATGATTACATCAAGCAATTTCAAGAAATATGAATTGAAAGAATAGTGTAGTAAAAACAAATTCAATATAGTAATAATTTCTAAAATATACTCTTTTAGTTTTATAACAATTTTATTTTTAGGCTAATACATGTTCCTCCATTTTCTAGTTTTTAATTACATTTGTTTTGCAAGCACCACATTTTAGGTGTTATATTTGGTCTTGAAGGCTGCTAATGTTCATGATGATCTTTTTTAACATGAATTTTTGAATTATTATCTCCCAATTTATTTTTCATAATTGCTACAAGGTGCAAATTAAAATTTTTAATTCTGTAAAAATACCTTTTAAATAATTTCATCTTCTCATTTTCTTATATGTTGCCTGTGTTTAGTGCAGCTCTTTGCCTACTATTCTGCTGTTTACAGCTTACAAATTGTTTAAATTAAATGTTATTGTGTTAACCCTTAGCACTCAAATTATTTTAATATGCTTTGATTCCCCACTTGTAATTAAATTGACAAATTCCACACCTGCAAGTTGCATTATTATTTATTAAAAATTATGTTTATTTTAGAATTATTTTAGCGAACTATGCCTTTTTTATTTACTAATCTAGTATGTATGTGATTTTCTTTCCTTATTTGTAGTTTTGCAGAGTATACCTTTCAAAACAGTCTCCTGTATGGAGTGTTCTGCTTGTCTTGCAAGTAAAAAAAAAAAAACAGTTTCCGTTTTCCTTCTACATTTTTCTATTACTGCAAACTGCACAATTATTTGAGTGGATTTTATCATCAGAATAAATGAAATGTAGTTTCCCATTTACTCTTTCTTCCTTGTCAATGGTCGATGGCAGACTCGTTTTCCTACACCGCTTATTCTTGGTATCATCAACAAGTTCCCTCATCAAGTTTTAGCAAAACCGTTTTTGTTGTACAGGATTTTCTCTCCTTTGCTTTTTTTTGTTTACTATAGCTACATCTAATAGCCAGAAAAACCATTTCCTCACACCAATAATTTTTTCCCTTGTAAAACTCTACTACTAGACCTTCAAGGTAGGCCTGGCCTAGCTAAAGAATTGGTAATTTGTGACCCATAGTATGGTTCAAAAACACTTAACATAACCAGTAAATCAGGATCAAGTAAACTGTCAAAAATATCAAAATCACTAATTGCACGTCATGTAGAAGCCACGGCAAATTAAAAGTAAACAAATAAACTACGGACTGTACCCTTCTTGCAGCGCACAACATAATAGCAAACTTGATTTTGTGGTGACTCAGATTCAAAGATATTTTTAATTTAGTTCAAAATATTGGCAATAGAGTGCACTACAAATAAGGGTTTAGGGTTTAAAATTAGACACAAGTCTACAAAATGACTGAATGAAACTTGTTCCCTATTTTAAAACATTCTAAATATAAAGAATACTAAATGGACATTATATTTAAGAACGTAAACAAGGTGGCATTTATTAAGGGAATCAGGTTAGAACTTCAAGAAGTGACATTAACTTGAATTTTTTCAAATTGCAATTCTAAAGCCTAACATTCAGTCTACGAGATCTATTTGCTAAATCATTATCCTCTGTGTCAGCAATTTTCTCTTGTATAGTTGTTGAACTAAGTTAAACATACTAAAATCTTCTACAGCCATTTCGTATGCATATTTATTAATAGTTCTCAGCTTGCTATAAAATTTGTTTCATTGAATTTTATTTTTTTTAAATCTAAGTGGGCAAATTTGTAAAAGATTAAGAAGAAACTTCATACACACTATAGCTATTTGAATTAATCCTCGGACACACCATAACATGGATTCCAAAACGTTTTGGTACCATGCCCCCCCCCCCTTTCAAATGATTATACACACTTTCAGAAGAAACATGATATAGCATTTCAAGTTTTAATTTGCAAGGTTAATTGATATGAGAAAATCTGTTACTGAGATTTATGAGCTTGCATTTATTGCACTCGCATGCATATTTGAGGTTGTATTTTAGTAAGGGCTCAACGCTAGTCATTATCAACATCAAGTTTGCTCCTATATTTTCATTGCAACAAGTGTTGAAAATGCTTTACCCCACAATTAGGTGCTTGGAATAGGGAATTATAGTCGAAGAGTTGCCTGTGATACTCTGGGACACGCTTTTAGCCGAGTGTTTTATCCAAAATCAAGATTTGTCCATTTTGGTTAAATCATATTTGGCAGAGGAATCATTTTTGCATACATTTCATTTAAATTTTCTAAACATCATGGTCAAAAGATTACCTATGTAAAAAAAATTTGAGGTGTAAATTTAGTTTTAAATTTTAATAAATTAACTACTTAAATTCTAACTAAAATTCTAACTAAATGAGAATTTATCTTATTATTTTCCAACTTGTCTCAGGCCCCTCTTTGACTTCGCACCCCCCCCCCCCAGTTTGGGATCCCATGCACTCTAGAAGGGTTCAGTGACAAATGAAAATAAAAATTTAAAAGTCTTCTGAATGTTGGTGTCTGAATTATAATCTTCTATCTAGGTAACCTAGCTTTCTGCGAGCAAAAGATTTAACTCTTACAATCTCTTTTTCAAGTGAAAGTTACCAAATTTAACTTTTGTTCAATGTTCTTTATTTCATTCACTTTTGCTTTTTGATACCACAGCCCCCAAAACTCTTTAAAAAATACTTTTTTTTAACCTAAAACAGGGTGGGGTCAGATTGAGAAAAAACAGGAATTTTGAGATATGCCCAATTATTACCCTTGAAAAACATCGGAGACTATACAGGAATTTTGATAATTTTGTTAATGAGAATTTATCTTATTATTTTCCAATTTGTCTCAGGCCCCTCTTTGACTTCGCACCCCCCCCCCAGTTTGGGATCCCATGCACTCTAGAAGGGTTCAGTGACAAATGAAAATAAAAATTTAAAAGTCTTCTGAATGTTGGTGTCTGAATTATAATCTTCTATCTAGGTAACCTAGCTTTCTGCGAGCAAAAGATTTAACTCTTACAATCTCTTTTTCAAGTGAAAGTTACCAAATTTAACTTTTGTTCAATGTTCTTTATTTCATTCACTTTTGCTTTTTGATACCACAGCCCCCAAAACTCTTTAAAAAATACTTTTTTTTAACCTAAAACAGGGTGGGGTCAGATTGAGAAAAAACAGGAATTTTGAGATATGCCCAATTATTACCCTTGAAAAACATCGGAGACTATACAGGAATTTTGATAATTTTGTTAATGAGAATTTATCTTATTATTTTCCAATTTGTCTCAGGCCCCTCTTTGACTTCGCACCCCCCCCCCAGTTTGGGATCCCATGCACTCTAGAAGGGTTCAGTGACAAATGAAAATAAAAATTTAAAAGTCTTCTGAATGTTGGTGTCTGAATTATAATCTTCTATCTAGGTAACCTAGCTTTCTGCGAGCAAAAGATTTAACTCTTACAATCTCTTTTTCAAGTGAAAGTTACCAAATTTAACTTTTGTTCAATGTTCTTTATTTCATTCACTTTTGCTTTTTGATACCACAGCCCCCAAAACTCTTTAAAAAATACTTTTTTTTAACCTAAAACAGGGTGGGGTCAGATTGAGAAAAACAGGAATTTTGAGATATGCCCAATTATTACCCTTGAAAAACATCGGAGACTATACAGGAATTTTGATAATTTTGTTACTGTTTTGGGAATTTATTTTCATAAAACAAAATTTTCATTTTTTAACATTCACATTAATTTTTATAGAAAAGCAAAATAATGCATTTCTGTCCATTGTTTGTCATAAAATTAGTTTACTAGCGTCTCTCAGTAGTCGAGATAGCAGTAAAATTGACTAATGCGACTCCCACTTTGCCTTACCTCAGAACATTATTATTTTATATCAAACATACAATGGTTTTTTAAACCTAAAAAGTATTCATCAATAATTTTGCTAACCTGATCCAAATATCCTTTTATACATATAAAAAGTTCAAAGTGGGCAATGTCATCTGGGTTCATGTTACAGGTTGGGTGCGATGCACAGAGTAATGCGTGAAATTTTTTTAATGTCTCTATTAAAAACATGTAAAAAGTCACACTAAGAATAAAGTGTATAAAATACTAACAAATTGAAAATAGTAGTACTAGATTATATTTGGAAATTAAAAATAATATCTACAATCTGAAAATGAGCAAAAACTGATAGTATCATTGACAGCCAATCACGGTCTACATGATATGTTGAGGAGCGTAAAGAAGAATTGGTTTATTACTTTGAATTGATTATAATAGACCTTTATAGTCAGTGAATAGAGTACATTACAAACCAGAAATACAGTATTAGAGAACCACATCGGGTCTTAATTACCTTATTCGTAATCGTTTTCCTTACTACTTTTGTCCGAACAATATAAGATATAATTTGACATGTCAAATCTATTATCACTAATCATGTGCAGAACTATAATTTGCTCAAATACAAACAAACCTAACACCCAAATAAGAAACAAGATATGATTCAATTAGACCTTCATAGTATAAAATCCCAAAACAGAGGAAAAATTCTGCACAATTAAAACAAACTGGTAGAACAGCTTCAACCACGAACAACATGTAGGCTCTATGCCTTCGTCAGAAGACTAGTTTACTTTTAAAGCCTTTACCAATAAATAGATACCAACATTTACGTACTCTTTACTAATAAAGTAGTGTTACTATTTATTAGGAATATACTGTGGTTGAATTTAATAATAAATACACAAAAACCTCTTAACCACACACTTTCTTTATTTTACCCTTATGTACATTTCAGTTACAAAGTAACCATCCTCAGAGGGATAACATAGAAAGACTGAAGTTGTTAAAGATAACAGTCTTTCTATGTTATCCCTCTGAGGATGGTTACTTTGTAACTGAAATGTACATAAGGGTAAAATAAAGAAAGTTTGTGGTTAAGAGGTTTTTGTGTATTTATTAATAAAGTAGTGATTTATTTACAGTCTCTGCTAAACATATGTTACTGTAATTTACACAGATTGACTCCTTTGTTAACGCAAATCAATTGTCAACATCTGTATACACATTGTAGTCCTTTCATTACATCCTGGCTACAATTAAACACACACAATTATATCTTGAAATATGTCTCCATGAATGTTACAGAATATCTCAAAATAATATTTCGACGTTTAAGATCGTAATAGTCTATGCCTCACAACATCATGTAATACAGTTTGAGTGTAGTTGAACAATGAATAAATGCTGACATTTTAAAGTTTTAATTTGTCTGACATAAACAGTCTGTTTCATAACAACAGAACCCGTTTGTATTCACACATACTGTGCCATTACTATCCCGACAGTCAGACACAGTTTGTCGAGTGAGTTGTTTCTTATGATTTTTTGGCTGTTCTTTATGTAATAGTTGTATTGTGTTGATGTGCATGTCTGAAAAAAAGGACTAATTAAAGACAGTAGATTTCTTTCAAAACATTTGAATTCCAACGTTCAAATTCTCCTTCAGGATCAATGTTTTGAGCCACAAATTATAAAGATATACAATGCACAGTATCAAAATTAAACAATGCAGTGTAGATGTTTTTCTTTAGATTGATAATTTGTATAATAAGTACTTGTAACTAAATTACATTTACAGTAGATTCTCGAAAATCCGAGCTTCCGTTAAATTCGAGCCTATTTCTATTTGAGCCTATTTCATCTTTTTGACAGAAAATGATGAGTTGGGCTTTCAGGAAATATTTATATGAATACGGTATGCAAAGGAAATAAGTATGGCTTCCAAGAAATGTTGATATAAAGTTATATAAACTTACTTAGTGCATTTTTAATTATAGTGTTAGGGTTCATTAAAGTTCACTTTTTCTAATGCACAGAAATGTCTTTACGCGTAATCCGAGTTTTCAGTAATCCGAAGGGGTCTCGGTCCCATCTGCCTCGAATTATCGAGACTCTACTGTATATTTTTAACTAAAAACATACACAACAGTTGTTTTCAATGCTGGGCATATACTGTAATTGTTTTTCAAGGAAGATTTAGTCCCTTTTTTCACTATTATGTTTTACTGATTGTGTTGTCAGTTTATAAGTTATATAGCTTTTATGTCACTACAAGCTCTCTCTATAATATTAATTCAGTGACTATCTACAATCATTCAAACTCAAGTAATCTTCTTACTATTTAGACGAAGTATTAATAGAGGTTTTGCGTTTATCAATACACATGAAGATAGATTACATAGTCAAAGTAAAGGTTATTCCATCCTTCATAATTTTGTAAAAAACACGAGATAAAACGGTGGAATATATACATTTGGGGAAAGAAAATTTTGTCATGGCCTATTAAAAAAGGGATAATAGTCAGGAATCAATTTGCCAAGTACTGTATGGGGCTAGAAGCAGTGTATTTTGAAAGACTCTGTATCAATAAGACATTTTAATGTATTTTATATTCATACTTATACAGTTGACAGTCATGTTTTTAATAACTGTTTCTTGGGTGACTGTTATGGGTTCTTATTGACAATTGAAACAAGAAAAGCAAATACAGTATATACAAATTCATTTATTAATAATTTTAAAAAGAATCAAAATATTTAAAAGAACATACGTCTCAATAAAGTGTCTTACATACTATATCTAAGTCGAAATAGGTACGAGAATTGATTATCATTTTCAACGGACCAGTAAATATACATATAACATTTCAAATGATATACAATTTTTTTATTCTCTAAATAAGTCATTTGTAATAAATTTGACAATATTCTCAAGTAAATTTTCAACTTCATTTTTTCTTCAATAAACTTTATTTTCTAAATGTAGGTAACATTGCATTTTGTATCTCCCCATCTTTGTTTAAATTTGGCTTTTTTCTCCTGTTCCAAGTAATTCCTATTAATTAAAGTGTTGCCTATTTTCACTTTTTCATTTGTTTCATAATTACTCTTTATTCATTTTTTAAGCATCTTTCAAGATATGATTATGAGTGTCATCAGTTTCCCATAGGCACTGAATCTGCCTAGTGTTTAATCTGAATTTTGTTACCTGTTAGTGTTTAATTAATGACCCAGAGAAATACTACCACTACCCATCATAATTTTTAGGCATGGAAAAATCCTTTTTTTCGTTCATTACTTTTAAGATATGATATAAATGTCATTTCGTCCATTGCCATCTACTATTCTTAATTCTTAAGTTGATCCATTTCATTGTTCTTCACCATTTTCTGGGCCTTTTAATATAATATTCTATTCTCCTATGCTTGAAATACAATCTCTTATACCGTTTGCTTACAAACCCATTTGGATTTTATATCCATGGTTAAAATGATCCTTTTTTTTATTCTTTTCCTCTGATAGTACCTTCATCACACTCTTTGAAAGTTTCTTAAACCCTTCCTTGGGTTTTCCCCTGTCCTTTTGATTCCTTTGACGTATCTTGTTACTTTTTCCATTAGATGTATCTTTCAAATGGATTCTATTCATGATCTTAAATTTATTCAGATACTTCCTCTTCAGATTTTCTGAAACTTTTTTGTCTGACTGACTCCCACCATCTTGCTGCCACCGCCTCTAAAAATTAACCCATAATGGCAATCAACCATAAATACATACATCTCTGATCATTCTGCTTTGTACAACTTTATTTTATCTTTCTAGAAATTTTAATTATCCGGGGCTATGTCCTTTTTCTGCACTTAGGCGTCTCATGTTTCTCACATGATGCATATTTTATCTTTGGCATCTTATGTACTCTATTCTTTCCAGATTCAGTTCTGGATACTGTGCTTCAGTCATAATTGTTCTTTTAGTTAATTACCTGTTTTTTTGTTTGCTTGTTGCAACATTATCTTCTACACAGTTATCTCTTTAATTCTTCTCTCCGTTAACTCTTGTGCTTCTTACTTTCTGTTCCTATAAAATCTTAATATTCTCTTCTCTACTATCTTTCTAACTATAATACTATATAATGCAGATCTTTTTCCTGCCGTTATTTTTTTGCTGTGGTTTTCTTCTTTTATATTTTTAAATAATTTTTTTATTGCAGTTTATGTTTCATACATGTCTATGATGCAAGACTAATTCCTCATTCTCTCTTTTCTGGTCTTTATTCTCTACTTTTAATTTATTTATGTCTTTTTTCTTCCTGCCTCTTCTTTAACTTTTTGTGTATGCTATGTTTTTTATTTGATTCATTTTAATCCATTCCCTGCCATGGGCCCCAATTGGGGATTTTGTGTTTAAAAAGAGTTAAGTAGGCAACACTTATTTGTTGATGATTAACACTTGTATTGAGGCATTCTTAGGTTCATTGAGGTTATGTTCATGCCTTACAGTAGTAGAAATGGTGTACATTTGTGGTATTTGTATTGTTACACATCTTGATACATGTAAACAGCTTTCATATAATTCCACTTTGATATTATTATAGTGGCTAACATTTCCATAACCCAGTAACATGGTAGGTTTCCTTATTTTTACCAACATTTACAAACTACGGAAGTTTTAGTAGTGATACCTGTTTGGGGATCATGGCACATCCAGTGTATTTCCCCTAGGCTCATACTACGTTGTTTATTCCAATCGCAGGCACGGCTGAACAGGAGTTCTTGAGTCTGAACCAACTAGTATAAGTTGTGAATGATAAAGAATTTTCGGCTAATGTTGATAATCTTTCAGTCCTGTAGGAGATCAATGAAAATATTTTAGATGATACTATACCTCGTTTTCTACAAAATTGAGTGGTTCGATACCATACCCACCATTTCTTGAATCAATTTATACGTAGGAAACCCATCAGATTTGGCATCAAACAGTGGCTATTATGTTGTTGAGAAACAGGCTGTTTTCATGCCAAACTCTATGAGGGGAAAAAAGTACACATATCCAATGCTAAAACAATCTCTGTAGACTAATCCACTATTATGTCCAACGTTTCTGTTCCTAATACTCCCCAAAATCATATTTTTTTAAAATTGACCAACTATTTTACAAGTTTTGACTTGATAAAAAGCCTGGCGGAAAGTAGTATTTGTGCCCCTGGGACAGTCGATACAATAAAACGAACTATTGCCCTATCAAGTCAGATAAAGAAATGAAAAAAGAAGAACGCGGTGCAATTGACTATCGTTTTGATGAAAAGAACAAGCTTTTTGCAATTACTTGGAAAGATAACAACAATGGAAAGGTTTTATCGAGCCACATTAATCTGTGACTAACGGGTCAAAACCTCAGGCTCATTGCTATTTATAATAAGTCCATGGGTGGAGTTGATAGAATGGACTAGTTTACAAACAGGTACAGGATAAAAATCAAAGCTAAAAGATGGTAATTTCCTATAATCACAATCTTATTCACATGATGGTGGCAAATCCTCACATTCTATTTTGCATATCGGGGTAAAAGATGTCAATGGCAGACTTTAAGAGAACAATTGCTAGAACTCATCTAGCACTGACCTCTTTTCCCAACCCAAAAACATTGGCAGACCTGTTTTACCGAAACCTTGTAACAAAATAGTGTTGGAAAATGTAAGATTCGTTCCTGCAGGCTATTACACTGAAAGAACAATCAACGGAAAACAAAGAAAATCAGGAGTATGCAAGACAAGCATAAGGAAGCAATGCTAGAAGTGTAATGTTGGTCTCTATCTTGAATGTTTTCAGGCTTGGCCTAAAAGACGTTAATGACTCTTTGAATTAACACTACCTTTATCCCATAAATATAGTCTTTTTTTTTTAATATACACTTTTATGTGTAAAAAATAGGGATGTCTGTAAAACAATAAATATATTTAACTTGTCTGCATCTTCAAATTTTTATTCCGCGTGTATGCCATGATTCCCAATTGGGACTTTTTTTTTTTAACAAGCCTAAAAGAGCTATATTTCAAAAAAAAAAATGGTTCTTTATTATTTGTTTGGTAATGCTTAAAGGTATTAGTAACTGTTTAAACTAAAAAAAATAGTTTTAAAAATTTGGTAGGTAATGGGTTACTGTTTTAATTGTCATAGTCCATTCCTGATTGGAATTAATTTATATCAATCCATACCTCCTAATTAATTATTTTTTTAAAATTATTTAATATAATTTATGTTTATACTTCAAGATATTTTGTTTAGTTTATTTTTCATTCCTATCAGTTGTGCTCTTTTTGCTCTCTTAGACCTGTTCTGTTTCTTCAGATTCTTATTGTTTGAGTCAATCAGCTGCCTCTGCCTAGCTTGCATATTTCTCTCCTGCAATCTCTTTTGCTTATTTTGTTATCTCCTAATTAACATTTGTTACCAACAAGATTTTTAGCTGCCACAATGTTGTTTTGCTAATCTTTGTAAAATGTCTTATGTGGAAGAAATTGCAAATAAAATCTGACAACAAATATTATAGTAAAATTAATATTGCAACAACAATTTCTAACAAACCCGTTTTTTTTTAAATTAAAGTTTTGTCTGACCTAATATAGATTTCTCTGTTTTTGTTGATTTTTTTAAAAATATATATTTTGTTGTTTAATTTTGTATGCTGGGCTTTTTTCATGGTTTTATTTTTTAAAAAAATTAGTTCCAAATTGGTGTTTTAAATGTAATAATAAAGGATTTTATCAAGAAAAAAATGTTTGAGCCAATATCTATAAATTATTTCAATAAAACAACAATGTTTTGACAGCTAATTTAGTGTTTACTCAGGCCTCTTGTGTACATTTCTCTGACCCAGCTAGCATTCTAATGTTGGTAACTGAGTCAGACAAATATACACAGAGACCTGAAGAAGACAATCAAATTATCTATTGAAACTTCTTTATTTTATTGAAGTAAACGATAATAATTAACTCATCTATTAATCATTTTTTTTCTTGATATTAAAACTTGTATGGGTATTCACAAACATGAAAAAAAATTATTGTTTATGTGTATGATGATAGTTGTTAAAACTAAAAAAAAAATACACTAGTCTGTTTTAATAAACAAGTATGTAGTGAGATTTTGAGTTAAGTTTTTTAATTTTTACTGTTGTGAATTGTTTTCACTAGCTAAGCTCTAATTAACTTATGACAGATCCAGGTGATATGTTTGGATCTGTCTTTAGAATTTAAGCTTCTGTTTATGAACTTGCCTTAAATTTTTTTTTTATTAAGAAGTGTAATCTATCAGACAGATTACTCTCTCTCTCACTCTCTCTCTCTCTCTCTCTCTCTCTCTCTCTCTCTTATTTATTTAATAATAAAATGAACCTGACTTGATAAGTCTTGAATATAATAATAATAATAATCAGAGCTGGTATAACAGCAGACAAGACGATATTAAATAGGTAGTTAATTCCATTAAATATTTCCTTTGACATTTCAGCCATTTACAGTCTTCCAATGACCATACTGAAGGCCAAAACATATAATAACAAAATACAACTTTTTTTCAGTATGTTCAGATATAAATTGCTGAAACATCAATGAAATATTAAATTAACTACTTATTCTGTTCTATTGTGCTCTGTGTCAAATCTCTGTACAAATTTGAATTTTTCAGTAATTTGATATATGAATTGGCATTGTTTTTCAGCTTGAATTTATAAAGATTGCTTATACCATACAACAATTTAATTGATTCTTTGGCTACAAAAAACCTCTGAAATGGAAAAAATGATATAGGCAGACCCTGGTTTATATAATCCCTGAAGTATGTATATTCGGAGCTACGTAAAACAAAAAAATTACGGTACAGAAAATTTAATTTATTAGCTTCAGTAAATATTGAAAAATATTCTGCACATTTTTTTTTAATATACTAAAAGTATGTATAATGTACATATTTGTGTATAGTACTGTACATGTGTATAATAAAATGCAATACATACTCCTCATAAGTTTTAAACAGGGGAGAAAAAAAATTTGATTAGCTATAGAAAACTTCCCATCATTTTATATTGGACTTACCTGTCCAAGGTCACATCGAAATCCCATTCTTTTTTGTAAAACGTTGGTTCAGAGAATTCATTTGTGTTTCATTGGGTTGTTAACATATAGATTTGTCTTAGATCAGTTAAGTTTGCTTTCTATCATAGTTTAACACTAATTCCCAAAATTATATTTACTATTCTAAAACCGAATCCTAATTGCCTTGAGGTGGTAATGTATTAATAATAATAAATATACAAATGCAATTATTGTCTGTATTAGCTTTGGATCATTTTATCCCATAGATAAAGCTCATTTCTCATCAGAATCAAATATTCTTTTATATATTTCTATTTTTTTGTCTCGATTTGAAAAATCGGACTGAAATCAGTTTGGTTAGAGATTGAGGTTGGGCAATGTTTTTTGTTGCCATATTGGGCTATTTTTCCATTGTATGCACTTGCATTAAAATCTCCTTTTTTCGACAACGATGTTGGATGGGATTGTACAAAGATGAGTACAAATCCAATTTAGGTGTAGCCTAAATCATACGAGGTGTGTAAAAGTAATGAGACTGATTATATAAATTCTTTTTATTCAAATAAAATTACAATTCTATATTGTCACCCTCAAAATAACTTCCTTCTGAAGCCACACAGCGCTGGAGAGGTTCTTCCACTCCTCACAGCATTGCTGGAACTCTGATACTGGAATAGCTTTCAGCTGGTTGGTTACAGCCATTTGAATGTTTTCGATTGTCCCAAAATGAGTTCCCTTGAGATGAAATTTCAACTTCGGGAAGAGAAAAAAATCACATGGACTTAAGTCAGGCGAATATGGAGGCTGAGAAGCCACAGGAATGTTTTTACTGGCCAAAAACTCGATGTCCTTTTAGTCTTGCAAAAGATTTTTTGGAGCCATTTTTGCGCAGATATTTCTCATCTCCAATTAATTAATCAAAATCTGATGAACGGTGGTGTGAGTCAAATTTAACTCTTCCCCGATCATTCTGACAGTCAACCGACGATCTGAACGCACAAGATCACGGACTCTGTCGACATTTTCATGGGTTCTTGAAGATGAAGGCCTTCCGCTTCGTGGTTCATCTTCAATCAATTCTCTTCCTTCTGAAAATGCCTTAAACCACCGAAAAACCTGAGCTCTCAACAAAACACTATCTCCATAGGCTTTCTGAAGCTTAGCAAGAGTTTCCGTTGCACTGTGCCCAAGCCTGAAGCAAAACCTGATGGCACACCGTTGTTCGAAACTGATGTCACTCATTTTTAAAATGCACTAAAAAAAACTTTTCTCATGACAAAATTCACTATGTACAGTGCAATAACTCTAGCGTTTTCAAACTTGCACTGGACGTGTATGAGATGTTTATATTCCCTACCGCGCATGCGCCGCGTCTCCAGTATTGCCAGATCGAACACTAGAAAGTCAGTCTCATTACTTAATTTACACTCATGAAAAAAGCCGGTTAATGTAACAAAGGAATACATCTCCTGAAACAACTTAACTTATTACAAATGTAAGACAGTGATATCATAGGCAAATCTATGTTTATAAGGTGTATAATTGTCTACTGATTGATTAATAAACCTAAAAGATATTGAGGATCTTTAAGAAAAGACAATGGGGCATTTTCGACTTGCCTATTACAATTATATTGAATAATAATTTAGAATTAAATCGCTTATTTTAAAATAAACTATATTCAAAATTTATTCTTGTACAGATGTAACCATGACATATCAGCTTTTTACTTCTATAACTTGAGAAATTAGACCTTGAGTGGTTAAAATTAAGAATTAAATGTTTAATAAATAGAAATAGAATAATTTTGTTTTAAATTTACATCTGAAAAATTTTTGTTTTTCAACATTGTTAAACCCATTGCTTACAATTGACAGAACTATCTCATTCCTACAAAATGCTATTAGTGTACATACGGATGTCAGTATCTCAACATCGATGTTCACCGTTACTTCATGAAATTATGCCGTTTTTTGTAAATATTAAATTCAAAAATATTATAATCAATTATCTTTAATAATTGTTATTCACAGAAAATTCAATGTATTATTGATTATTAATTTCCATTTCTGATGTAAATTTCATTTTATTGTATTAATTATTAGTATCCTTTAAATATATAATTTTTTTCATTATTATTTGATATGTGTAAAACCATCATCCACATATCTATATCAATGACCATCTGCAGCGTATTTTTTAAAAATTTTGTTAATTACAAAATCTAAGTTTTATAAAAATATTTCTCCGACATTATTTACTGAGTCAGTGTTGTTTTAGCTGTTGATGTTGTTCAAAGCTCTTGTGAAACATGTTACACTTATGAGAAGCTTGGGGCAGATAGTTTTTATGTGTTTCTTTTCTTTAAAAAAATTCACATTCTGAATGATTATAGAATTGATAACATAATATATGAAATAAAGGTTTTAGTGATTTTAAGGTAATCGATTTTTTACATAGTCCAAAAAAAAAGATAATTGTTGACAATGCATTACTGCCATTTCACTTCCTCAACTGAAAAGCCCAATTGACATCTAACCAAACACAATATATACATTGCTTGTGGTTTTGAATTGTGTAGGAAACATGTGTTTGTGTTTTATTTCATTAAAACAAAATTAGGTTTTGGCATTTGGGGCAGTGCCAACAGAAGTAAGAACTAGCCATGTCTACAAACATTTTGAATTAAGAAAAAACATTTTGAATTAGGAAAAACATTTTAATTTTGCATAATTAGAAATTACCTAAACATTTGTTATCAGATGTGCCTGAGAATTTTTTTTAATTTAAAAAAATGGATAAAAATACATAACTGATAATATTGAATTATTAGTATTGAGATTTATCCAAATTTAAATTAATTAATATATTTATTAACTGATTAAAACTACTTAATAATAACTCTTTTCTTGGTAATGGTCAATAAATAATGTAACATCACCTACATTTTAAAACAGTTGTTTTACAACATAATGTATAACATAAAATTAGCTGATACATAAAATCATACGCTTACATTTAATTCACTTTGAAGTGACTCATACCATAACCTGAGGAAAATTATACTGACGGGATATTGTATGTTATTGTTCATCCAATAAGTTTTTGTGGTGCCTTAGAGTTTTCACTTTAAAAAAAATATTACACCTAGTGTTCTGGTTTGATGATTGTTTTTAGACCATTTGTAGTTATTGTTATTCTAATAGTTTGTGTGTTTTCTATGCTGGTGCCACTTGATTATATGCTAATGTTATATCAATATCCATATTTCCTCTTAGGTACCCGATATTATTTCATATGTCTTTTCACTGTTCATCATCAATCTTCTATGAAAAAAATATTAGTACTCCAGAATATCAAATGGCTTACCTACATCTGATATTTGTAGCATAATTTGATTGCCGTTGTATTCTTACAATTTTTATTTGTGATTTTCCCTATTTTTAAGAGATCTATAGATATTAAATTTGTTATTGAGTCTGCCCCCATAGATAACAAATATATTATGGATTTTTTTTTGTATAGAAAAATTATAATTACAATGATATACAGTAGAGTCTCAAAAATCCAAGTCCCGATTTTTAAGCATATTTCTATTTGAGCATATTTTATATATTTGAGAGAAAATGATAAATCGGGCTTCCAAAAGATATTTATAGCCATATGGTATGCAAAGGAAATGGCTCATTATTCCAAGAAATGTTTATGTCAATGCGATATGCAAAGGAAATTAGTTGGGCTTCCAAGAAATCTTCATATGAATATGGTATTCAAAGGGAAAGAGCCTGGCTTCTGAGAAATGTTCACAACGATACGGTATGCAAAGGATATGCGTTGTCCTTCAAAGAAATGTCCACAACAATATGGTATGCAAATGAAATGAGTCGGGCTTCTAAGAAATGTTCATATAAAGTTCTATAAACTGATTTTGTGCATTCTTAATTATAGTGCTGTATCAGGGCTCATTAAAACACTTATTTTTTCTAATGCACAGGAAATTATTTCCATTTAATCCGAGGTGGTCTCGGTCCCATCCACCTAGAATTATAGAGACTCTACTCAAATTCTCTACAGTTATTAAATATTTTAATTGTTATTTATTTAACTGTTTTTTTAACCAATCCACCTCGAAATTCAAAATTTTCATTTATTGTTTTACATAGGATCTCTTTCTCTTCATTTGTAAGCTGTGTATTCTTAGAATAGCAGTGGTTTCGTCTATGAATATCGTATTTAATATAGTGCTACTTGTTTCATATAATGTAATGGTATGCTTTCTCTATAGCTTTTATGTTAGAAACTCCTCGTTTAGCTCATTGATACTTTTGTACTCTGCACCATATAATTAGTAGTTCTTTATTACCCTTTATATAAATATAAGATTCTTTTTTTTTTTTAGTCTAGTCAAGATAACTGTTATCTGCAGTTTTTTTTTTCATTTTGATAGCTATCTTTTGTTTTGTTATTAAACATATTCTATGTGGCCACTATGACTGTCCTTTTGTGCTATTCTTTTTCCTTCTTTGTCCCTAAAATTTTTAAACTAGTTGTCAATTTTTGCCAGACTCAGAATCCTTGACATTTCAAGATTTGGAAGTGATTATTCTTCTCTCCTGAGGTAGGTTTTTTCAGCTTAACCCTTAGCGCTCGGATTTTTTAAACATGCTTTGCTTCCCCACTTGTAATTAAATTGAGACAAATTCCTCACCTGCAAGTTGCATTATTGTTTATGGAAAATTTTGTTTTCTCTTACATGATTTTAATAATCTAAGCTATTTTTATTCACTAATAATGTATGTACATGATTTTATTATCTTATTTGTAGTTTTGCAGAGTATGATATCTTTGAAAACCATCTTCTGGATGAAGTCCTAGTTTTCTGCTGCATGTTTTGCAGTGAAAAACTGTTTCCCTTCCACCTCCTTTTATTTTCCTGTTACTGCAACACAATCCTTAGAACTACTTTTATCATTGGAAAAGATTAAATGTAATTTCCCATTCAGTCTATCTTCTTTGTCAGTAGTTGATGGCCCTTACTATACTGGTTATTCCTTATATCACCAATGCGTTCCCTCACCAAGTTTTGGCGAAACTATTTTTGTTAAACAGGATTTTCTCTAATTTCCTTTTTTTTGTTACAATAGATAATAAAACTGTTTACTACAGCCACATCTAATAGCCAGAAAAAACATTTTCCTCCACCATTTATTTGTTGGTCTCGTAAAACTGCACGGTTCATTATACTGAACAGCTAAATCTACACCACAAATAAACTGGTTATATTTACAAATACCTGTTGGTGTAGTTATTTTGTTTATGAAACTAAACTACATTCTAATAAATCAGGATCAAGTAAAAGATCAGAATTTCAGAATCACTAATTGCATTGAAGCCACGGCAAACTACTAGTAAACAAATCACCTGCAAAACTGTAACCTACTTGCAGCTTACAACGTAGCGGCAAACTAGATTTTGTGATGACTCACATATTCCTAGACATTTTTAACTTAGTTCACATTATTGTCAATAGATTGTAGCACCAAATGGTAAAAGATTGAATGTCATGGGCTTCGCCGCAGACGAGTTATAGGCATTTGAAAATCCTGTCTGGTGACCCCCGACATACGAGTAAACTGTAAAATACGCTTGGCGGGGCTGCCCCGACAGTCGACTGCTAAGGGTTAAAGACCTTTCAAACCTTAAAATTTAACTTATAGATATCGATTTTTATGTTAACAATGCAAATCTATCGGATAAAATGATTTTTTTTTAAATATTAGCAACGAAACCTTGCTTTTCATTTGATCCTGTTTCAACATTTATTTGTATACATGACTAATAAATACATTCTAATAATCTTGTTCTTAGTTTTATTTTTTTAAATATATGCTGCGTTTTCTCTCTCTTATTTAATTTTGAGATGAAAGTATGTGTCTATGTTTTTGTGTATTTTAACACGTTCACCTTGTGACAGCGATCTGAAATACTATCTCCTACATATTAACTTTGGTTTTCTAATACCAGCGCTTGATATAGTGAACAAATTCGATATAATATAAAAATTCTATTGAACCCTCTAAGTAAATAATTTTATGCTAAAAGCGACTTGGAATTTAGGGTGAAATTAGATATTTGCTGTGCATTAATATTTAAGAAACAGGCTCCACCTTACCAGGAAACTAACGTGCTTAATTTTTAGTTTGAAACTATATACTGTGCTAAATTAGTCATGTTCAGGAAATGTATCAGAGAAGGAGCTTTCATCATTCCAGGAAAATAGGTAAAAAAAAAATTTCCCACTTTACTGTGCGCAAACAGTCTTTTCTCGCTCTTAGTTCAGTTTCGTTTAATTCTCAGAGATTATTGTCAAATTGAATATTTAAAGACATTGATAGTTTTGACGAGGTAATTTCAAAAAGTATGGGATTTCAAAATCTACACTTTCCATATCTTCATGAGATGAAATATCAATTATCGAAAAACAATTGACACTAGCATCAAAGAAGCATTTACATCTTGGGGTACTTGAAGATTTACAGAATAAGTCGCTTGATTGGTTTAAAAGTATAATATTGTATCAGATACTCCTTTCTGGCATTTTTATCAATACATTCCAGTAGAGCTTTCTTATCTACTGGGCATCCCTTGTAATGTTCTGATAGACTCTGGAAATTCTTAAACTGAAATTCATTTCTTCAACAGTTAGATTTTGGAGAAGTGAGTAAAGTAGATGAAATGGTGTCAACGACTGGGTAAAAATATTTGAATTAAAAAAATTCAGGTACACCGAAAAAGATACTTCAATATTGTTAAAACTCTCCCCTAGCTAATTATTCAACAGTCCCTTGAAAGCTCCTTGTAATGAGGATTCACTATATATTGTTTTAAGGGTTTACTTTTTTAATCACACATTTTTATTCACTGTTAGTATGAACATAAAGATGAAACCTACTTCAGTAAAACTTGGGTGTTGAAAATTAAATAATACTAAAATAACTAGAATCCAAAAAAACTGTGTGTGTGTGTGTGTGCGTCTGGTAATTTGTTTCCTAAAGAATTGCATTAGTTATAAGCTATAGTCTTCATCTCCTCAACTACCAGTCCATGTATATCAAACAAACAATAATGGTCACGCATTTTAAAATTTATGAAATACATAAAAAAAACACAATGCACTGTATGCTCTTATTATGGCAACTAGGCTTGTCTTATGGTGTGGCTACAAGCCATCTCTGATTTACATTGTAAACAGATAATAAATACATCACTGCAATGCCTTTATTACATAGATGTATATAATCCATCAAGAAAATGTATTGTTTGGGATATAATAACTTATGCTATGTTGTTTTCAAGCAATATGATGAGAAATTAATCTATCCAGAATATGGACTCTAGCAATACAGATTCTTTAATGGACTTGTGATTACTCTATAATTTGGCTTTGTAGGTGTTCTATTGGGTAACTTCACAGGACAAAAAAAAAACAATCTGTCTCTACAAACTTTTTATGCTGACTAAATTGTAGGCCTGCTAGATACTCTTTTCTATATTTGGTACGAAATGTATACTGAACACTTGTTATTGAGTTTGTTTCATGAAACAATAACCCACAACAAGCACAAACTGCAACATTAGAAGTAGCCACTTTATAATGGCAAAAGTAACTTCAGTTTGAACTGGAATATAAGTTTGTACTATAATACTATGTGATTGAAGCAAGAACTTTTTTGATAACTTCTCATTTCCAGTTGCATCCATACACTGAACTTGACATTGTAGCTTAGCTTGGTGCAATCTATTACAATAAATGTAAAATAAGCTTTGATATTATATACCTATTGTAATTTGACTTTTTTATAGATTTTTAATGTTATTTGAATGTAAGTTATTGTAATACTTGTGAGATATACAGTAAAGTTTTGAAATTCCGAGTCCCGATTTTTCAAGCCTCCAATAAATTCGAGTTTACTAAGCTGCAGGATTAATCATCTAAGCCACCAGCTTTTAAAAATGTTTTCACATCAGCATTGCCCGTTTAATATAAGAACTAAAGTTGTGGGTAGAGAACTATTCAAAAAAATGTTTTTTAAAGCAGTTATTAGAAGCAAATAATTTGCCTCGTAAAGGTATTTTACTGCTAGGCAAAGCACTGTCACATCCCAATGAAGATCAAGTGTGCTCTGATAATATCCAGGCCTTATATCTTCCCAGAAATCTTACGAGCCTAATACAGCCGACGGAACAGTGAGTTCTGAAATGTAAGCAAAGAAAATACACATATTACTTTCTACAATCTTTCTTGGAAGGGACTGAAGAGGAAGAAAGCAATGTAGGTAGTTTTAAAAAAAATTACAGTCAAGGGAGTTGTGTACTGGATAGCCGAATTATGAAACTGTTGACTGTGCTATTGATCCACAAGAAAAAACGGATTTGACAATTGTTATCAAGAAACTTTTAGGTTGTTAAAATTATGATGAAAACAATTAAAGATAACAGTTGTTACGATTATTTAAATGGTACAAGAAACTACTGAAGGCAATGATGACGAAAATAGAGATAAAGGATCAACCGACCGTACTAGAAAGGAAAATTAGTCACAGTGAAAGAATGCCCATGGTGGAAACTGCACTATGCTATATTGAAGAACAGATGTGCTTCTGCTAACCCGTCTATGCAACACAGTAGCACAAAAACAGTCGGCTAAGTAAATGCAGAAGACATAACTTTTCCAAAGAACATAGCATCCGTGATAAACAATGTTGCAAAGCAACATTAATTAATGTAGATACTGTAATCAATAAAGCTCTATATATTTATTTTGTGCATTCTAGATTATAGTATTAGGGTTCATTAGAACTCCTGTTTCTGGAACATATTTCCGTGTAATCCGAGGGGGTCTCAGTCCTATCTATCTCAAACTATCGAGACTATGCTGTAATTAGATAGAATACTGACTGACTTGCTTTATTATATGAAAGATTTATATTGTATCCCTATTATTCCATGTTGAATTGTTACCAAGGAAAATCTCTGATCTCATGACTAAACCAATAAAATGTTGTCTGTGTGTGTGTGTATGTGTGTGTGTTGTGATTATAACTTATGATACATATAGCAACACTTACTAAAACTTCCACAAACACCAACAATATTTATTGATATTATTATATTATATTTTATCTTACCTTGCAGTCTTGTAGTTTTTCAAATGTTTGATATCTAGACAAAGTTTTTAAAAAATTCGTAAATACTTTTGTTTTAAAAACTATTACCCCAGAGAATTTATCCTATATCACTAAAGCTCCAAACATAGGAATAAGGATAACAATTTTGATGATTCATTATAAAGCTAAACTACTTATTGTAACGGCTATTAAAAGGAATAATCGTGCTAGGTTCTGTGTAGATGAACAATATTGTGAGGGAAACAATGGCATAGAAAAGTATTACACAATGGATTGAACTAAGTACAGTGCCGGCAAAAAGTTTAGGGACACCCCTACATTTATATGTTTTTGCTATTGTCCTAAAACTTTCTGCCAATCATATATTAGTAACTTATCAATGAATTAAGCATGAAAAGTTATGATTTTCCTGAAATTTTCATTCATTTATAAGTAAGGTTTGGCAAATTATAAATTTTTTTCCCATTTTAAAATTTTTGAGGAAACCCCTGTTTTTTCTAATTAAAAATGTATAATAAAAAAAAATACACATCTGATTAAAATGATACTTTGTACAAATGTTTAGCATAACATTTAGAATGTAAATATGCATTATTTATTATTTACAAAAAATCACCTCTCATTTGGTACCAGGTTAACTTTGCTTTAGATTTTCAGATTTTTCAGCATAAAATTCTCACATTTCAATAGCGAATATCTAGTGAACGGAGCCACTTGGAGCAGAACTGACTGTACCCCCGACCCCCCATGATGCGAGGAACACAACGGTACAGTCAGTTCCGCTCCAAGTGGCTCCGTTCACTAGATATTCGCTATTGAAATGTGAGAATTTTATGCTGAAAAATCTGAAAATCTAAAGCAAAGTTAACCTGGTACCAAATGAGAGGTGATTTTTTGTAAATAATAAATAATGCATATTTACATTCTAAATGTTATGCTAAACATTTGTACAAAGTATCATTTTAATCAGATGTGTATTTTTTTTATTATACATTTTTAATTAGAAAAAAACAGGGGTTTCCTCAAAAATTTTAAAATGGGAAAAAAATTTATAATTTGCCAACCCTTACTTATAAATGAATGAAAATTTCAGGAAAATCGTAACTTTTCATGCTTAATTCATTGATAAGTTACTAATATATGATTGGCAGAAAGTTTTAGGACAATAGCAAAAACATATAAATGTAGGGGTGTCCCTAAACTTTTTGCTGACACTGTAGACCACATAAAATGTTTACACCATTATACAATATATGGCAATATTTACAAAATAGGAACTTAAATTGTGAATCAGAAGTTTGATAGATTATAACAGTAAAACATTTTTTTTTGCAGAGACTTGAGAGTGAAGGCGAAGAAGATGGAACTGACCAAAGCATTTCTAATGATTCTGATTATGGTATGTTATAACTTGTTTAATTTGTTATTAGATAAAAATCATATGTAATAATGTGTTACTTAATATTTAATACTAAATACGTGTTTAAGATGTGTATAATACGGTAAGTTTATATACAGTGGAACTGGGAGCAAGAGGTATACCAGCAAAATCTCTCTACAATCTACTAAAATACCTTGACCAGTCGAGAACTCCAGTAAGGTCTACTTTAAAACGAGTATCTAGAGCTACATTAGCAGGCGCCTTGGAAATTTGGGTAGGTAGAGGGGGTAACATGAGTAGTAAAGGCGAGTGTCGATGATCTTCACAAAAAGGCCTATTAAACCTACAGCCGGAATCACAAGTCCTGGAGCTACTCAGGGTTACTCCTTTTGGCACACGATGAACCCGGTACCCGCACGGTGAATCCATGGAATGCTAAGAAGTTCATCTCCCTTAATCATAGTTTTTTTTTCAAAATTAAAAGTGGATCATAATACTAATGTACCGTCAGCCCTATTTTATGTAGAAAATAAATTTGTAACTCAGAGCACAAAATTATTAAATCACATGTTAAAATTAACACGTTTGCTACCGAAATGTTAACAAAATAACTATTGGTATAGACCAGCTGACTCACATATGCACCGTACGATATCTATTCCCGGACCGACATCCCATACATGCGCCGCTCGGGGTAGTTGAAATGGACTGACGGCTTTTATTTGGGACACTGTTTGCTTGTTACTTTTATTTCTCTAACAAATCAGTGGTTTAATGGCTTGATATATTCGTATCTGTCTATAGACATGTCTGACGTTAATGTGGGACATTTGGTCCCTCAGTTATCACAGTCAATGACATCAAAATGACACTCTTGTATATTCCGCTGAGGCAGTTTTTGTTTTAAATGATCACATTTTACTAGGTTTACTCTAAATGATATTTATCACAAAGGATGTAAACGGGTAACAAGTGATGGAAGCTTTTGTAAATATTCTGTACTATGTATAAAATTCAAATATACACATATTTTGTGTCTGTTACAATAATATTTATTTTGTCTGTATTTTTTTGATATGTAAGCCTATATAAGTAATATGTCTAGCATGGCATGTTAGTAGGGTGTTTGTTGATATAAGCTTTTGGTAGGGACTTATGTGGGACGCTCGGCCTATGATAGGATATTCGTGCTATAGACCGACGGGCTTATATATGCACCATCCCAAAAAAACACTAAAACAGCAAAAACAAAAATATGCATTCAACAAACATACTTGTAGGGTTTTTATGTAGTATAATAACTTATTACAACAACATTCCACTTTTGGATAAGCAATATCAAATTCTTACTGGCAGTCTTTCGAGAGAAACCAGACGGCTCATAAATGTGCTGCTCGGTAGCGAACATGTTAAATGTTTTTTTACACTAATGTATAAGGTAAACATTTTCAAATTGCTACAATACATTTTACAGCTAGTACATTTTTTGGCCTTTTAGTTTTTAGAAAAGGTATCAGATTTTTCATTAAAAATCATATCCATAAATTATATTTGGTGCACATGTGTGTGTGTGTGTGTTCTCAGAGCATTTCTATTTCAACGGTATCAGAAATTGTATCGGTTAAAGTTGAAATTTTGTAGAACTTTTTCTTGGTGTGCTCAAATGAAATGGTCATATTCTCAAAATTTGAATATTATACAGAACTGTCTTAACAGTTTTGGCTAATTATTTATAAGTAGATTAGTTTATCAGGATATGGTATTATGATTTAATTAATTTATTCCACCTCAACTATTAAGAATTTACCCTATGTTTTTCTCTCCAAGTATTGGAATTACGTATATTCATAGCCCCTAACAATTCACCCTCAAAATTGTAGAAGGACCATGAACAATAATTTTATACTTTTGAAAACGTGGTATATTGATCAAACTTCTTATTTATTATTAGATACTGTAGCAACTAGCATACACAACAAACATTTTAACTTCCTTTATTTAGCAATTAAATAATTACTTTCCCATTTTCCTTGATAATTCTGTTTTCCCAGTCAACCTTATGTTTTACTAACTTCATTTTAACAAATAAAATTAACAAATTATCACCTGAACTACCAAATCTCAACAAATGTCTGTGATTCTCCTAACACACACAAATCTATTTTGTGTGAGTAGAGGGGAGGTCACTTCACCAAAATATATTGATAGATAATGCTACATAGCCTAGAGCAGGGGTTCCTAAACTTTTTGGTACCATTCCCCCTCTTCTTGGAATGAAAGCCTCCCATGCCGCCTCCCCTTTATACTATAAATAAGTGGTATAGCCATATGAAAAAGAAACAATTATATATATTGAAAACAATTTATTTATTTATTCTTTCACAAAAAACATGGTATAACATTTCAAGTTTTAATTTGCAAGGTAAATTTTAACTGGTAAAAATAATATGTTAGTGAGATGGATGAACTTGAATTTTTTTCACTAGCATGCCTATTTGAGGTTTTATTTTAGTAAAAGGCTCAACACAAGTCATTGGCAACATCAAGTTTGTTCCTATATTTTGTTTGTATTGCAAAAAGTGCTGAAAATGTTTTCTCATACAAGTAGGTGCTTGAAAAAGGCAAGTATAATTGAAGAGCTTCCTGTGATACGCTCTTAAGTGTTTTTTTCCAAAATGAAGATAGGTCCAATATAGCTCTGTGCCCATATTGAACGGCAAATATTTGTTTCACGACACTTTTGTACTATTATTCTTTTCAAGCTGTCATGTTGATTTAATTTCAAGTTTACAATTTGCACATTTACTTATATTTTTTTTATAAATACGTACATTTCATTTAAATTTTCTGAACATCATGATCAATAAAATTACCTATGTGAAAATTCTGAGGTGTAAATTTAGTTTTAAAATTTGATAAATTGTGTACTTGAATTTTAACTAAATGAGAATTTATCTTACTATTTTGAAAATGGGTACTCACGCTCTCCTGACTTGCCATCACCCCCCCCCCCCCCCAGTTTGGGAACCCATTGCCTAGAGTTTAGTCAGCTCAAACACACGTTCCCTCCACCCTATGCTTGATCTATGAGATCTTGCACCAATAAAAGCAATCAAGTGAAGTGCTGATCCACTCAAATTTTATACACTATCCACAAATTTTATATAGTTCCGTAAACCTGTACCTGTTATTAAATTAATACACTTTTAAAACCAGGTGCGGAAAGTACTTCTAGCGAAAGTGAAGACGATCAAGTGGTTAAAGAAGGAGGATGCTCATCAAGCGGACCTACTCAACCTGTTAAAGTGAGTACATATTTAGGCATTAGCTGAGTTATATATATATTTTTTTTAATATTGTTACTAAATTTGTAATGAAGGCCATTTTTAAGAAAGTGAATTTTGCTTTAGTGTTGTATGTGCTCATTTTAAAATACCAATTTTGTTGTTGAAGGGCCCCTTACCAAAGCATAATAAATAATATATTGCCATAAATAAATAATTGCTAGCTGATTTAGAGTGTGTTTTAAATAGACAGTGTGTAAATGTTATGTAGGACGAAAATAAGTGAATCCTTGGTATACGAAACAGCGGTGTATGATTTATTAGAAAATGTTTGACCTATTTCATAAGTATTTGGTTTATTTAGATAACATCGAAATGTATCTTTCATCTTACATCTTGTAATATGCCTGAATGTGTATAGAACAATACAGTAGAATCTCGATAGTTCGAAATAGATGGGGCCGAGATCCCTTCCGATTATACGGAAATATGTTCCTGTGCATAAGAAAAAATTGGAATTTTAATGAACCATAATATTATAATTAAAAATGCACAAGATAAGTTTGAAAAACTTTATAGGAACATTTCTTAGAATCCCGACTCAGTTCCTTTGCATACCATATCGATAAAAACATTTCTTGGAAGCCCAACTCACTTTCTTTGCATACCCTATTGATATTAACATTTCTCGGAAGCCATACTCATTTCCTTTGAATACTGTACGGCTATAAATATTTCTTGCAAGCCAGACTCATCATTTTCTTTCAACTAGATGAAATGGGCTATAATATAACGAAAGCTCGAAATATAGGAACTTGGATTTTTGACACTCTACTGAATCTCTAAAAGTAATATTTCTTTATTTTTGTGGAATTTCATGAAAACCCTGCTAAAATGCCCAGGAATACAGTTTGAGTGTAGTTGAGCAAACACAATGTGACTGACCTTGAACATCCTGTTTTAATAATATAACCCCTTATTCCGTGCTCTTACCATACACATTACAGCATTTTTAGGAGCTTATAGTCAGCCAATAGTTGTTTAATGGAATGTTTTGTCATAAGTTTTTGACACTGTTATTTATGTAGGTCTTAGTTTTATTTTTGTTCTACAATGTATAATAATTATTAAATGATTCCACTTGAATAACTTATGTGATTTGGTTATGTTCTTTAAATATCATTTTGTAGTTATTTGTTTTTATTTTGTTAATATTGTTTCATAGACTATAAATATGACTATAGGAATTAGACAGATTCCTAAAGTTTTCTGTTCCCATTTCAATTAAAAAAATTGTCTTTCGATTCTCAATTCTTGTAAGTTATATAGGCCTACATGATATTCTCTAGTAATGAATTTAGTTAATATCTCGGTCATAAAGAGAAGCCTTTTGAAAGTTCAGTTTCAATGTAGACTACACAGAACGTTCAACCTTGATTTATGAATGGGAATTTCTAAAATCATGTCAAATATATCGGATAAAAGCGACAAACTGACCCCAAATGCTTCTGATTGTCTTTGTAATTGCAAAAAATAGTAATTTTTTTCATTATCTCAAATAGGCCTTTGCTTTAATTGTTAAACTAATTCTAAGAAACTAATACATAAATAAGACATACTTGATAGTTAATATTTTTTCAATAAATCACATCACACACATATTTTAAAACTAAAAAAATTAGAATCAGAACCTGGACTTTAATCAATGGAGAATCGAGTACTGACAATTGTCCGGTACCATTAGATTCGATGATTCTTGGAATTGAGAATCAATATCACCCCATCCCGAAGTATGTCCTATCCAGATATTTGGGTAGACATTTTCTGTTGAAAGATTAAGTTGTTTCGTTTGTCCAAAGAAGCTAAGGAAAGAAACAGTATATTTTTGCAAAACAAGTAAACTTTCCAATTCTACGTCTGTATGGATGTTTTTGGATACAAACTATAATCCTATCCAATATAAACTGTCAAAAACGAATAATGTATCATAACTGTTATTTTAGTTCCATATTTGTATAATATATACTGTTCTATAAAACATTTGTGATTTTAGTATAACCTTAGGCTCTCCCCACAGCCACACATGTACATATATGTATTTAAATATGTGTATATTTTTTTTACAAAAATATAACTTCAAACGAATTTTACAAATATAAATTTGTCTATACAAATTCAGTTGTTTCCTAAAAGTAAAAATAGAAATTTATTTCTGCACTTTAAGGATAAGAAAATAATACTAGTATAAAATAATATATTTTGAATAACTACATGCTTAAGAATCCCAAATCTTGTTTATATACCACCAGTATTGGGCCCTTTGTTGCAATTCATGTAAAAACTTCACACATAGCTTACTTTTAATGAAAAAATAATAATTTTGTTTTTTATGGGAAAAGAGAAAATTAACTAAATCTTCAGCATAATACGTAGTAACAATGTGACAGACCTCTTAATAGAAATTATAAAGAAATAGTCTTTCATATAGCCTATATTTGCCATAAATTGTTATTAATCTGTAGAAATGAAAGGTTGGTTAACCTAAAAATATAACTTATTTACACAAAGAGAACTCTGCAGTATTCAGAACAATTGGAATGAGGGATGTGCCAATTCCGATTCTAATGGTATCGGGCAATCGTTGATTCTCGATTCTCCATTGATTGACATGTCGATTCTGATTCTTGTTTTTTAACTGTTAAAATACATGTATGGTGTAATTTTTTGGAACAATAATTATCAACTGTTCTATTAATCTATTACTTGCATTGAATGGATAAACGATTAAAGCAAATACCTATTTAAGATATCGAACAATTTAAAACGACAATCGAAGATCAACAAAGACGATTGGAAGCTTGTCTGATCCGTTTCCTTGTCACTTTTATCCAGTATGTTTGTCATGCTTTCAGAAATTCTTATACTTAAATCAATGTTGGGTGCTCTGTGTAGTGTATTATGTTAAAACATAACTTTTAAAAACCCTCACCATATGACCAAAATGTTAACTAAATTCATTAATAATAAATATCATGTAGGACTATATAACTTTAAAGAATCAAAAGAAAAATTTTAGAAATTGGTCCACCTCTGATTGGAGTAAATAAAAACTCCATCAAGTAAAGTAAACTCAGATATTTATAGATTTACTTTTAGCTTCCTAGTAATGCTTAAAAATATTATTCAATTTAGGTTTTATTATTCTGTGTAAGGCAAAAATTTTAACTTCACATTAATGACATCCTTCAGAATAATTAAAATTAAAATACTTCAATTATTCATCTTCTGTGAAATATAAATTTTACTAATACCAAATAAGTATATTTAATTACTTTTGTTTTGTAGAATGATGACTGGGAGTCTTCGTCTGATAATGATAACCAATCAGATAGATGTCCAATCTGTTTACGTAGATTTACAGCACAAGCAATTGGTACTCCTGAAGCTTGTGACCATGCTTTTTGCTCAGAATGCCTTCAAGAATGGGCAAAGGTAAAAATATATAAACATCTACTTGTGTGTGTATGAGTGAGTGTGTGTATTTATATATGTATGTATAAAGTTATTATTGTTAATTATAAACAATTGTCTATTTTTCTGATGTTGGTACTTGTTGACGTCATATGTTTCATCGTGTGTAGCGTACATGATGTTTTTGAAGAATGCATCTTCTTCTTAAAAAACAATTTTAATTATGTTTTTATTGTATTTTTAATTTATATTTTTAGTAAGTTGAAGTTAGATATCTTGCTTTCACTCGATGGGCGTGGCTACGCCTTGTTTAACAGGTGGGGCCGCGGCGGTCGGAGTGGGAGGAACTAGTTCTGTAGATTATAAATAAGGTATTTTTCTAGCGTTAATCAGTCTTTGTATGTTATCCCTCTGAGGATGGTTACTTTGTAACTGAAATGTACATTAGGGTAAATTAAAGAAAGTTTGTGGTTAAGAGGTTTTTGTGTATTTATTATGCATCTTCTGCATATGTTGTCTGTTGGTTTATTAAATTGTTGTGTATATTTTTATAGATGTGGCATTTTTCTGCCGAGTTTAGTTTATTGGGTTATTATTTATTTCAAGTATGGTTAGGTTATTTTCTCAACTTGGTATATTATGTTTATGTGATATTAGGTGTTCTGCTTTATTTGATGTTTTTTTATTTTTAGTTATGAAAACTCTCTAATGTTTTGAAAATCTTATTTTAAGTGATCTGGTTGTTTTTCCTATGCAGTCGTTTTTACATAGGAAAAAGGACTAAATCATTTAAAATAAGATTTTAAAAAAAGGCCAAATCCGTACAGTCAAGGAATCAGGGGCAAGAGAATTTGTTCCAACGATAGAGCATTGGTGGACTTTAATAGAAAGATATCACTAGCTTTTCTAAAAGAGGATATCCTTAACAACTTGTTAAGGATCAAATCCACTTAGCTCAATCATCAACCCATCACACTATCGAAATATTTCGATTATATTATTTATTGAAAAACGTTAGAAATTTTTAAAATATTCATAAAGAAATTAGTATGAATGGCAACCAATTTACAACAGACAAAATAAAAGAGCATTTCAGTTAATAAACACAAACAAAATATTATTTGCATTCTCTCATGCATATTATGGTTATAAAATGCATTTTCTTTGAAAACTTCAAATGTATTAATTTATGCTTAATGTAGATTTCATATTAATTTGGTATAAATTTATATACTACTTAAAGTTTGTTATGAGAATATCTTTGTTATTTTTGTAATCATTATAACATATTTAGAAAATTTAAAAGCATAGTAATTGCCTCAAGAAAAATTATACATGGAGTTAATTTTTTTTATAGTTTTTATTTGATTAATATTAATGCTGGTTTGTTTTGAAAATTTCATTACAATAGTGGAATTATTCCTTGCTTAACATAGTAAATGGAGGAAATGTCTAGTAATTTTTTCTCTATGTTTAGAATGTTACCACATGTCCAGTGGATAGACAACCCTTTACATTGATCTTGGTAAGAAGACATCTTACAGGCAAAGTTGTTCAACGTATACCTGTTGGCTTGCAGAATTCCAATGACTTAAATTCTGAAGAAGCTGATGACCCTACATTTTGTGAGGTGAAATATTTTTCTGCTTATCTGGTTATTATAATACACATTAAAATAAATTAAGTGAATTAGTTTTTAAAACAAATTTACCGCTGGAAAACCCTCTGCTGTATTACACTTTTCAGTCTAATTTGCACGGTGTATTATTTTTTTTTTTTTTGTAATTATTGGTTATTAGGCATTGAAAAATTAGCACACATTTTTTATATAATGTTGAAACCAAATGTACAGACTTTAAATACTAATGAAGCTTTTGCAACATGTGGTAAAATAAGTCAAGGAGTGTATAACTGATGTTATAATTTGTTTCAATTGATAAAAAACACATCATCTGAGAAAAAGGGACTTTGAGATACTGTCTATCACAATTTATTCACAAATAGCTTGTATTTAGAATTTATGAAGATCTAGTTAGTTCAGAAAGCTTTGTTTATTTTTATGATAGTTTTTTTTACCGGATATTGTGCCGCGTTAAGTGATTAAAACTAAACAAACGTTAAAATATAAAAATAAAACCAAATTAAATCTATTCATGAAACTTCCTGAAGTGTTGTTGATTGCAAAGGAGAAGCTCCTCAGGGCAGTAAAAAAATGTTTCAGTTCTTTTGTTTTTTATGTAAATATACCCTGCACCTCTTCCTAGTTTTTTCTATTTGATCCTTCAACGGCCGGAAAAATCTTCAGTTACGTATGTCGGGGTCTCTTTAGAGATCGGCTGGAAGGAGGGGATCAATATTCGAATCTCAAACAGTTAACTTTGTATGGTTGGATTTCAAAATGACTAAGGCATAATGTTCTCCGAACTGAAGCACAGATGTAAAAATCAAACCTTTTTCCAAACATTTATCAAAACTAGAGGAGTTTCAATTAGACTGGGAGTGAGCATGCCAGTGCTATCGCCAACTCTCAGAAGGGAATAAGGAAGCGCACCGGTACGCTCTCAGTGCCTTGCAAGGGAACCCAGAGCATGCCGGTATGCTAGCCATGTTGACCATGTAAAAAATTCTTTTTCAATGTCTACTATAGGTTCACACTCTCTCTATGTATTTCTTGTTAAAATTTTCAATTGGTAATAAAATGCCTTTTATTTATTAATTGAAGTTTGAATACTTTTTTTTTATTTGATGTTAATACAGTTTTTTTCAAATATTATTTCATTGATTAAATTTGAAAAAGTTGTCTCTTGGTAGTATTCAAACTGTATGACTACATGTTTGAAATCTACCACAACTGGAGTTTTACTACAAGTAAAAAAATGTATTTGAAATTGAGCGGACGAATAAAAGTATTTTATTAAGAATTGAAAATTTGAATAAGACATATGTGTGTGTGTGTGTGTGTGTGTGTGTGTGTGTGTGTGTGTGTGTGTGTGTGTGTGTGTGTGTGTGTGTGTGTGTGTGTGTGTGTGTGTGTGTGTGTGTGTGTGTGTGTGTGTGTGTGTGTGTGTGTGTGTGTGTGTGTGTGTGTGTGTGTGTGTGTGTGTGTGTGTGTGTGTGTGTGTGTGTGTGTGTGTGTGTGTGTGTGTGTGTGTGTGTGTGTGTGTGTGTGTGTGTGTGTGTGTGTGTGTGTGTGTGTGTGTGTGTGTGTGTGTGTGTGTGTGTGTGTGTGTGTGTGTGTGTGTGTGTGTGTGTGTGTGTGTGTGTGTGTGTGTGTGTGTGTGTGTGTGTGTGTGTGTGTGTGTGTGTGTGTGTGTGTGTGTGTGTGTGTGTGTGTGTGTGTGTGTGTGTGTGTGTGTGTGTGTGTGTGTGTGTGTGTGTGTGTGTGTGTGTGTGTGTGTGTGTGTGTGTGTGTGTGTGTGTGTGTGTGTGTGTGTGTGTGTGTGTGTGTGTGTGTGTGTGTGTGTGTGTGTGTGTGTGTGTGTGTGTGTGTGTGTGTGTGTGTGTGTGTGTGTGTGTGTGTGTGTGTGTGTGTGTGTGTGTGTGTGTGTGTGTTATTTAACTTTGTCCATTATTATTCTTTTGCACTGACCTTAAAGTTTTTATATGTTAATTGCAAACAATTACTCCACCATTAAGTGCAATTCATTTTTACCTTATGATGAGGCACCTTTTGGTTACTTAACCATTATCGAATCACTGAATTATATTGCTGTTGTCCAGCATCATCACCAACATCACGGACCAAAAAATGACATCAGCAATATAATTCAGGGATTCGACAATGGTCAAGGGACCAAAAGGTGCCTCATCATAAGATAAAAATGAATTGCATATAATAGTGGAATAATTGTTTACAATAACAAAGTTTTTTACCTTAATAAGAATAGATTTTAAAATAAATGTTTGTATTACTTGTTTAATCATAATTGTCAAAAATCGCATTATTATTATTGTTAATAGATTTGCGGAGAAAGAACCGGTGAGGACACTATGCTTCTGTGTGACGGCTGCGATCTTGGCTTTCATATGGAATGTCTAGACCCACCTTTAGATGCTGTACCTTTAGAGGAATGGTTTTGCCCTGAATGTGCTTCTTTAATAGCTGATGATATTGCTCCAGAGGTACACATAAATCTGTTGAATCAGTACATTATAGGAATATTGTTTCCTTTGTATAATCAATGTTAGGAGTCCGTAACATTTGTTTTAATTAAATATTTTGAATAACATTAAGCCTATCCTTTAGTTTGTCTTTTTGCTAAAGTTTTATTAATTACAGATTGATTTTGGTGAAGATGAATTAGCAGAGTTGTTAGAGGATAATCCATATGTAGGGTTGCCACCTTTGCGTCCAAGGCCAGGGGCTAGAATGCTTCCTCGTACTCGTCAGTCTGAACGTATATTAGCAACAGTTCGTTTGAGAACAAATAATCATCAGTCAGGGCGGCAGCATTCTCAACTGGATGTGTTACAGGTTGGTAAATGTGTATATTATTTTTCAATACTTTGTTCTTGCAAACATGCTTAGTGAAAAAAAACTTTTAAAATGACTTGTATAGGTTTTGTCATTATTATGAAATAGCCATTCAATGATGATATCTCTTAAACTGGTTCCAAAACAGCTGAATTTTTATAATTAGATTATTTATTGTAATTTTTTTTACTTCTGTGTCTCCAACTTATCAATGATATGCAAAGGTTTTTATCTAAGATGAAGTTTTGCTTTAAATATTTTTCAATTACTTATATTAGATCATACTCTCCTTATATACACATAAACAAAACTGCAATCTCCCGGAAACAAATAAATAGACACATATAAAAACTTAACAAACTATTGAAATATTTCAATCAAAACTGATCTTTGTCAATCAAAAAAGAAAAGACTGAAGCCTCTTTTTTTGTTTTTTTCTTTTTTTCTTTCTTGACTGATGATAATTTTTGATCGAAATATTTCAATAGTGTGTTAAGTTTTTATATATATATATTTCCAAGAGATTGCAGTTTTGGACTATTGCCATTAGGTAAGTCTGTCAGTCTCCTATCTAGTCCAAAAATTACTATATATATATATATTCTTGATATTTAACGTTATCCATTGTTTTTCCGTTGCACTGACTTTATGAAGTTAATATATTACTATGTAAGTAATTTAATCCACCATTAAGTGCAATAATTTTACCTTGAGTGATGAGGCACCTTTCGGTCAATTGACCGAAAGGTGCCTCATCACTCAAGGTAAAATTATTGCACTTAATGGTGGATTAAATTACTTACATAGTAATATATTAACTTCATATATATATATACATATATATATATATATATATATATATATATATATATATGAAGTTATTATTTTTTTTTTTGGTGCGCGTTACGTCAACAAACACCAACTTCACAGACCGAACATCCACAACAGAAAAACATCAGTGATTCGACAATGGTCAATACCGATATCAATCGTACTACGTAATGTATATATTTAAATTGGACAAAGAATCGCTGGAAAGTGACCAATCGGGGGTTTTTGAGGATGCTGAAATCAATGCCGTCATCGAAAGTCACCGGGGATGTACTGGTGAGGCTAAACCCATGTGCAAAAGGGGTTGAATTAGGGTAAAAATGTCAGATGCCTAAGAATAGCGGGATAATGACCGTTCGGGGGTTTTTGAGAATGCTAAATTCAATGGTGTCATCTAGAGTCACCGGGGATGGACCGGATGTGACTACGTAAGTACCAAAGGGATGATTTGGGGTAAAAAAGTCAAAAGTCAAAAAATAACTAGAAAATAACCACTCGGGGGTTTTTGAGGATGCTGAATTCAATGCCGCCATCGAAAGTCACGGGGGATGGACAGATGAGACTCTACGTGAGTGCCAAAGGGATGATTTGGGGTAGAAATGTCAAAAGTGAAACAATTACTAGAAAATAAAAACTCTGGGGAAATTTGATGAGGCGGAATTCAATGCCCTCACCGAAAGTAACCGGTAATGCATTGGTGTGGTTCCACGAGAGTACCAAAGGGGTGAATTGGGGTGAGAATGTCAGAGGTCAAAAAATCGCTGAAAAATATCCGCTTGGGGGTTTTTGAGGATGCTGAATTCAATGCCGTCATCGGAAGTCTCCGGGGATGTACTTGTGAGGCTAAATCCGTGTACCAAAGGGGTTAAATTAGGGTAAAAGTGTCAGATGTCTAAGAATCGCAGGATAATTACCGTTCGGGGGTTTTTGAGGATGCTAAATTCAATGGCGTCATCTAGAGTCACCGGGAATGGACCGGATGTGACTCTACGTAAGTACCAAAGGGATGATTTGGGGTAAAAAAGTCAAAAGTCAAAAAATAACTAGAAAATAACCACTCGGGGGTTTTTGGTAAGGCAGAATTTAATGCCGTCCCAGAAAGTCGCTGGGGATGCACTGTCTTACCGACCTTTTACCCTGCCTTACCATGGCCCTTTCTCATCTCAATTGTGAAGTCAGTAAGAAAGTAATGGTTTATCCATTGACTACGAACCTAGTTTCATAGACCTGTGCCTCAAGGAATAAACCTCTCAGAGGAACCAACCCCTAAATTTTTGATAAAACCAATTAGCCTCCGATAAGCCCTATTCAAGCTCCTTTTCGGGTAGTGGAATCTTTGAGAGACACTTGTGATTTAAAGACTGTAACTGGATACCTAGTGAACTTATCGTATTTAGAATGAAAACACAGCTAATAGGAAAATATACCTTTTTATTTATTTGTTCCAAGGTTCAAATTAATTATTATTGTTTTTATTTAATTTAACAGGATTTTCTTGACTAATTACTTTTTCAAAATTTCATACAATTTGCCATTTAATTAAACATTATTATCTCATTCTATGTTTTTAAATTTTCTTATTATCATTAATTTTGTATATAATTTAAATTATCAAAGTTACCATAATTAATTTTGTATATAGTTTTGATTGTTACAGTTAAATTTAACATATTTTAAAATCTGATTCTTTTTCAAACACTTAATATTACTATTTAATGCCTTTAGGCTAGGCCTTGAACAATTATTCATTAGAAATTTACTTAGAAAAAGCCATATAAGGTATACACCTTTATACTTAATCCATACATTCCCACAGCGATGGGAATGGAAAGTCAATTTTGAATCTTTGTTACTTAAATTTGGGCAACCTAAGAGAGTTGACTAATCAGTCCCTTAGGTTATTCCCATCTTATTTAATTTTGAATTTAAGTTAATATAATTTGAAGTAAAATGTTATTTAAAAAGAATAATTAAATTGATTATACAACCTTGTACTGTAGAAATCTTTTTATCTTCATTAATTTTGTCATCAGTCGGTCCCGTTACAGCTTCAAGGGTCTTGGTAGGTAGGCGTCTCTCCATAATTTCGTTTAATCTTCTTATTTTCTTTAATTTTGCATTTTGGTGGTCGAAATTTTGTTCTGGGTATATATAAGCCCTTGCTCATATATATCTTCCTTCCCCTGATCACATCGTAGCACTTTTTACTCTGTTTCTAGCACATTTTTTCTTGTCCTGGTCGCATGGTACTAAAACACGTCTGCTCGCCTTGAGAGGCTAATGCATTCTAATTCTGGATAGCGTCTCTTTTGTGAGACCCGTCTTCTCCAATTTCAAACTTCCCACGCCCTAGTATCCATTTTTCAACTTTTGCCCAATCAGAAAGCCGTTGCCATGGCAATTGACTTTGTTTGTTCGGAAATTCTGAACTAAGATTAGTTTCACTTTTTGTAAAAGGCGTTTCTGTATTCTGATGGTGTCCTTTCCATTTTTACCTTTTATTTAATAACCTATTTGACTTTATTTCTTCTTATTTAATTTAATTTTCTTTTTAAAATTCCTAATCCAAAGTTCGACTGTAGCGCTTTCGTTTCGTAGTAACAAGATTTATAATCAATACCCTAGGCGGATTTTTCCGGAATCAAATATGACTGCTTCTAGTATAACCTAATTTCTAGGCTATTACATTTTAACATTTAATCTTTACTTTTACATAAATACTATTTTCCCTAGCTAGACCTAATTTACTTTCCTCACATCTTATAAATTTACATTCTTTATTCCTGATTATATTTAAGTACAATTATTTTAATAGCCGGCATCTAGGCCGAGTTTGTTATACTACACAATTACCGTCTTTTTTGTATACATAATTTAGGCTATCCACTTTGAAGTGATAATTTTTCTTATTGATTATAATTTGTTTTTTTTTTTAAGTGTAAAGTTATTTCTAATTTTCTTCATTTTACTATTATTTACCCTAGTTTTATTATTATTATTATTATTATAATGCTTTAAAATTTTTACATATAAATTTAGCCAATTATTTAACCAGGTTAGGTTTGATTCTGGTATTCTGTACAACCTGATTCTTTGCATCGGACATTCTGGCCGCTGCAACTGGTATGGTTCCACGCGAGTACCAAAGGGGTGGTTGGGTTGAAAAAGTCAAAACTCAAAAAATCGCTGGAACATAACCACTCGGGGGTTTTTGAGGATGCTGAATTCAATCCCGCTATCGAAAGTCACCGGGGATGGACAGATGAGACTCTACGTAAGTGTCAAAGGGATGATTTGGGGTAGAAATGTAAAAAGTCAACAAAAATACTAGAAAATAACAACTCTGGGAATTTTGATGAGGCGGAATTCAATGCCGTTATCGAAAGTCACCGGGAATGCATTGGTGTGGTTCCACGCGAGTACCAAAGGGGTGAATTGGGGTGAAAATGTCAGCAGTCAAAAAATCGCTGGAAAATATCCGCACGGAGGTTTTTGGGGACGCTGAATTCAATGCCGTCGACAAAAGTCTCCGGGGATGTATTGGTGAGGCTAAACCCATGCACCAATGGGGTTGAATTAGGGTCAAAATATCAGATGCCTAAAAATCGCGGGAAATGACCATTTGGGGGTTTCTGAGGATGCTAAATTCAATGACGTCATCTAGAGTCACCGGGGATGGACGGTTGTGACTCTACGTTAGTACCAAAGGGATGATTTGGGGTAGAAATGTCAAAAGTCAAAAAAGTACTAGAAAATAAGAACTCGGGATTTTTAAACCGTAATTTTTAAAAATATCCACACACAAAATTAAATATTTTCAACATAATATGTATATAACAGGTGTTATCATCGATCTATTAATTGTACCACAAGTATTACACGATATAATCCTAGAACACAAAGGGTCAACAATATTTGTAATATAACATGGGCAACAGCATGTGTATTTGAACACAGAAAGGTTGAACTTGCTATAATAACACTAACAGAGTTTTATCGTATCTAATTTTTATCTCTCCCTTTGAGCAGGATCTTGTGACACTTGCAAAGCGCTTGACTGTGCTTGTAAATATTTCAATAAATTAACAGCAAACATTTACTATCAAACACTTGTATAAGAAATATTCATAAATCAATGATTTTAAATTAAACAATTAAAATTAGAGATAAGTTCAACAGTGGTTGTAAAATAGAATATTGACTAATCTATTACATGGTTCAATATCTTATTCGCAAACGACTTGTCGCACAAGTATATTAGGAGCTAGAAGGTAAAACAAAATTGAAACAAGAAAAGTAGGCCTAAACTCGTTTTATTTGGAACTGCATGAGCTCAATAAAATACATTACAATCTGTCTAACTTGCTTACAGATTACGACAGCTGATGATAGGAATGAATAATCTAATATTTATGATTGTGCCCAGCTTCCACTCATCTTCCGTTCCAAACATATGACTAATCACACTTTCCCGCTATTTTTTAACAGTGTCTGGAATCGCACTCTCGAAAACTCACACGTGCGTTATCCTTGACTTCCGATGACGAAATTGGAGTCACCCCTTACAAACCCAGAGTATTATTTTACTAGACATTTTTCTAGTATCTGACATTTTCATAAAAATTAACCACCCTTTTTTACTCCCGTAGAACCACACCCTCATATTCCCATTAGCTTTTAATGACGGTATTGGACTCGGCACCCTCCAAAACACTACGATTGATCTTTTTCTAGTTTTTTTTGCCTTCTCACAATTATACCTCCAATTCATCATTTGCAATTCCCATAGAAGGTCACCCGTATATTCACATTGACGTTCGATTACGGTAAACGACTCAGCACCATTAAAAACCACCCGAATGTTCATTTCAATTGTTTTTTTTGCCTTCTGACAATTTTACCCCAATTCACCCCTTTTCTACTCCCGTAGAGCCACACCCGTGCATTCCCGATTGATATGGAAGACGGTATTGGATTCAGCAACCGAAAAAACACTAAGATTGATCATACTCTAGCTTTGTTTTGCCTTCTCACATTTATACTCCAATTCATCATTTGCTACTCCCATAGAGGATCATCCGTGTATCTCCATTGACTTTCGATAACGGTAAAAGACTCACCACCTTTAAACCCCCCCCCCCCCCCCCGAGTGATCATTTTCCATTGTTTTTTTGCCTTCTGACAATTTTACCCCAATTTACCCCTTTCTACTCTCGTAGAGCAACAACCGAGCATCCCCGTTTAATATTGTAGGCGGTATTGGACTCAGCACCCTCCAGAACATTACCATTGATCATTTTCTAGTTTTTTTTTTGCTTTCTCACAATTATACCCCAATTCATCATTTGCTAATCCCATAGATGGTCACCCGTGTATCCCCATTGACGTTTGATAACGGTTAAAGACTCAGCACCATTAAAACCCACTCGAATGATCATTTTCAATTGTTTTTTTGCCTTCTGACAATTTTACCCCAATTTACCAATTTCCTACTCTCGTAGAACAACAACCGAGCATCCCCGTTTAATATTGAAGGTGGTATTGGACTCAGTACCCTCCAAAACACTACGATTGATCATTTTCTAGTTTTTTTTTGCCTTCTCACAATTATACCCCCAATTCATCATTTGCTATTCCCATAGAGGGTCACCCGTATATTCACATTGACGTTCGATTACGGTAAACGACTCAGCACCATTAAAAACCACCCGAATGTTCATTTTCAATTGTTTTTTTGCCTTCTGACAATTTTACCCCAATTCACCCCCTTTTCTGCTTCCATAGAGCCACACCCGTGCATTCCCGATTGATATGGAAGACTGTATTGGACTCAGCAACCTAAAAAACACTACGATTGATCATACTCTAGCTTTGTTTTGCCTTGTCACATTTATACTCCAATTCATATATATATATCTGTCAGTCTCCTACCTAGTCCAAAAATTCCTATATATATATATATATATATATATATATATATATATATATATATAGGAATTTTTGGACTAGGTAGGAGACTGACAGACTTAATGGCAATAGTCCAAAACTGCAATCTCTTGAAAATAAATAAATAGGCACATACAAATACTTATCAAACTATTGAAATATTTTGATCAAAAATTATCTTTGTCAATCAAAAAAAGAGAAAAAAAGATTGAAGTGAACCACAGATGTGTATAAATATCCAAATGTCACAGATGCACAGATTTATAGTTTATGATATAGTGCTATATGTGATTTGTATAAATATTGAATATTTGAAACTAGATACTAATAGTCTGTCAGAAGGAAGGTAAATGGAGTTGTTAAAAATTGTATAAGTTAGGGGGAAGGTAAAAGGAGTTTTATCTGATGTTGAGGTTAGGAGGCTCTCTAGATTTGGTGTACCACTAGTATGATAACTCCTATCTTCTCAATTCTGAAGGGTTGCAATCAGGGGAAAGGGCCTTAATTATTTTGGTGGTGTAACAATCATTGAAAGATGTGATGTTGTGACTAGCAGCGTGTTGAGCGGTTGGCTTATCTATGTTCATGGTTCCAACGTCATGACTGTGGCCATTCATTCTGATGCTCAAACCATCCGTGGTCAGGCCTATGTACGGTGCTGAGCAAAATTTACATTATAGCTGAATTGTTAAACAAGGAAGAAGGAAAATATAAAAATCTATTTAAAAAATTTTAAAATTTGATATTCATTTTATAACTTTAATGATATATTGAAAGAGGTGAAGAAGAAATATTTGTTTCTTAAAATGAGTTAAACTAAAATAATATGGATAAACATATTGTAATAAATAAATCATATAAGAATTAAATACAAAACTGTAAAGTTTTATATGTTTTTATAGATCTAACATTGCAAATTTTGCTTTTAAACGTCCTAGGAAAAAAATTTTACCCTGGAAATCGTTGAAAAACCCTGGAATTTCCCAATTGAATTTTAATAGACGCCCTGAATACCATCAACTATAAGTGTTGCACTTGTATTACACTGGTACATATAGGCTAGTATGTGCATGTGTAGTAACTAACTATCAACGTTAATTGTGAACCTCACTGGGCGGGCCAGCTATACAAACATATTAACAAAGATTTGTATGAGTATGGGCCTATAAAGACTATCAAATGTTGAACACAATCCGTAGAAAATTTCAATTGTCTATTTGACAGATTTTCTTGAAATTTGTTAAAAAGTAATTGCTAATGTAACATAAGTACAATGGAATTTAATTCTAGATTTTGGACTTGTGAAAGAGTCTGAACCAAAACTTAAACATTGGGTTAAGTTTTAGAAACAGAAACAACTTTGAGAATAGATTGTATATTTATTTGCATTCATCGACTTACTAGTTTCAGGATTTGTTAACCGTAATCCGTAAAATGTTCTTTCTATGCAAATATTAAAGAAAAAAGTTCAAGTGATTATACCACCTTTTGATGTTATTAAAAATTCTTAAGTAAAAATCAATACACACAGCATTTGGAAAAAAATATCGATGAAATGAAATAACTTAAATAACATTTTGCAACATAAAATTAATTAAAAAGTAAATGTAATTTTTTTAATTGAAATTTTATATTTAAAATGTATTATAATTGTTTTAATTAAGATATTAATCAATAATTATTATGTAATCATTAACAATTTGTGCGCACTTTACTTAAGAAATAAAAAAAGTAAAGTTGAACGTCAATCTCATGATTTCACTTGATGTGGTGGATACACATAAGCTACTGTTTTCATTTTAGAGTTTGTAAAGGAGGCACATTTGAACGACCTGTTATCACTGGACACACAAAATGGATTAGTAATAATATAACGATCGTATCACCCATGCTGAACGTGTTAATGATCTGCAAATTCTGTCGGTGTAAAGAATATGGAGAAATTTATTTTAGAAAATCAATCAAAAGTTATTTTTTTAGAAAATGGTTTTGCAAAAATAATATAGATCCTAGCAAAATACTTATAACCAAGAATAACATTGGTTCACATAAGCAGTTTTTGTTAAAATACTGTTTCATTAATTTCTTAAGTTTGCACAAATTTTAAATGTAACACATAATTACATTTAGTGCTTTTTTACTTTTAGCCATCCACATCATCTGGAATAGAGTCAATGGAAGGTGGAGATAGCAATCATGAGATCGTAAGAAGATTTAGAAGACCTACAAAAAGGCATCAGAAACGTAGAAGGAAAAGGAGATCTAAGTTTAGAATCAAGCAGATTCATACCGAAGATGGAATAATTGAAGTAAAAGTGAAGAGAAAGGCAAGGAGGCGAAGGAAAAGGGTTTGTGTTATTTTTACAATTAGCATGTTTTAGAAATAGCTATTTATTTGAAAAGAATCAATTATGCCAAGTTTTTTAATACATTTTTATTGTTATCCATAACAATCGCATTATTAATAAATACACAAAAACCTCTTAACCACAAACTTTCTTTAATTTACCCTAATGTACATTTATTATTAAATTCAACCACAGTATATTCCTAATAAATAGTAATCGCATTATTTTTACATTTGTTGTTCCAAATTGGGTTATGGATGTTTCACTCTCAAGGTCCTGATGAGAGGTATTTTCAAATGAGCATAGAAATTTTGAATGCATTTTGTTATTACAATTAGTGTCTAAACCTAAAATGTTTGATTTACCTAACATTTTTTGTATTAACATTTTGGACTCTATTTATTTGGTCACTGGCCCCTCCACCAGACCCATAAGTTGACATGTGTATTGCATATGACTGTTTAATGATTCACTAAGACATCAAGTCTTCAGATAAATACATGTTGAAGTTTCTTGATGTAATCATCTTGAATTCACTGGTTAAACTACTTAACTGAGTGAATATGTAATTGCTTACTTGCTGACGCGTTTCAAAACGATCGTTCCTTTTACAAAGCTATCCCTCTACTGTAGAAGCTGTGTAAGTAGTTTAAAATTAGTAAATACATGTTATTATATACCACTGTGTTCAGAATAAAATAAAGGATAGTAATATGAGGTTTACATGTTGAAAACTTGAAGTTTCAATTTAGTAGCGCTGATAAAAGTTCAATATTTTGTTTTTGTTTATTACGAAAAAATAATTATATTTAGCTTTGTTGATGGAATAGCATTTTCTCTATGATGAATTATAGATTCATTTTAAGCCCAAAGTAATGCTGAATAAAATTATATGTACAAGTAGTATTACAAAAATCTATTTGTAATATTTATTCTAAAAAATATAAAATTAATTATGCACATAGATAAAAGTGCCAAGAATGGTGTACTGCAACGGTCTGATATACCATGGCAAATAGGAAATAAATAATTTCCTGTTTTTAAGTAATAAAGTTGATTTTTAAATTAATCAAGTTTGGAGTTATACAAATAATAAAGAGTGAAAAATTAAATAAAACCTTAAATAGAATAATTAAGCTAAATTAAAGAATATTAAAGAATAAATTTGGAATAACTAGCTAAATTTGACCATCGGGAGTGAGGCGAAAATTTTCTAAGTGCTTAAAAAAGCTATCTTAAGAACCAAACCACGTAGAACTTTCATCGACATTTTAAAAGAACCAGAATAAGCCAGAATAAACATTAGTGAAAACAAAATTTGAAAAACTTAAGAAACAAAAAAGTTACAGCAGTTTTAATAAAATAGACATTTTTCAGTGTTCCAAAAAATGATCTGCAGATCATCATCAGGTGGTAAGACTCTGTGAATATTTTGTGTATTATTCTAAATGTGTTTCTTTCCAGCTGACTATTGAAATGACATGTGTGACTATATCTAGACCATACATAATTGATAAACCAATTTTGGAGAGTTTATACTTATTTTAAATAGTAGTCAGCGGGAATAGGCTTGTTGTGGGCATGGCCCTATGAGCGGGAAATATACACGTAACTCAGGGAGTTTAGCACGGTTTAACAAGCGGGGTGATTGGCAGATGTTTGGTTTGTTTATAAATAAGTTTTTTAAACAACAAAATTTTGGTATTCTGCAAGATGGGATATCAAATAAAAGTAGGGTGGGACGTTGCAGTACCTACTATAACAATCAGCTGCAAATAGGTTTGAATTTGACATAAAAGTTCACTTTAATGTAATTATTTTAAAAGAAAAACCAAATGGACCAAACACCATATTTACAAGCACAAAATATATTTACAAAAATAGATACCATAAAAAACATATAGGTCTGTATAAATTATTGAAAATGCCATGTAGGCCTATTCAAAATTGTTTAATTGGTTTAGACTGAGTTTATTTACACAAACTCCTTTATTTGGCCACTTGAAAAACACTTCAAATTATTGTTTATAATTTTTAAGTGTGAAACTTGTGAAAGTAAATGTTTAGATGTAATCTTGAGTTATTTGGGCAAGTCGAGCAGTAGGCCTATCGCTCATACCCTGTAAGCATATTAGAAAACACTTTATCTATATAATAAATTATGTTTAAACTAAAATAAAAGTAAAATACTAAACAAATAAAGGAAATATGAATGATGACATGTTCAAATCAAGCAATCTATCAACTAGGCCAGATGTCTGATGCTTACTCTCCAGTACATCGTAAACAACTGTCTAGAACCAGTTGTTTGTTTATGGAAACAATTATGATAAATACTGCCAATCAGCATTATAAAAATAAATATTGCCCCATAACACAGCAGATGAACATAGTACACAATAGACGTTACATTACGTGAGACATTTAAAAGTATGTAATAAATCCTTTGCAAAATATGTCAGACTGAGTCCGACAGTGGAGCGAACGGGATATTTTGTGATGTCAGACTCAGTTCGCCTATGGAGCGCAAAAGATTAATAAATATTTTACTCTAGGAGTTCAGTGAAATATCCTGATTTGTACTTGGTAAGTACAAAAATAATTTTTTAAATATCAAAATCTGTTTCTTCTATAATAGGTAAATTTAAATAAGTATTTTTTCACAAAAATATAGTCATTTTGTTTTTTAAAGATAAATCATATATACATAACTGGTTTTAAAGGCAGTTCAATGACTTCTTCAGAATTGCATGAATCAATCACAGCCAAATGCCACCTGCTCCTGTTCCATTGCATCAGGAATCCCCTCAACAAGGCATATTGATATTGCACACTTTATGTTCTTCAGATTTACTACAAGGCTATGGTTTTAAAAATTTCTTTATCATTCACAAATCTTGACACTTACTACATGGCTGGATTTTCCAGACACCATGTAGTTGTCACCGATAAAACTAGTTAACAGTTGTAGAGCAAAAGGAAATTAAAAAATTGTTGTAGAGAGATGAATAAGACCAGGTGTATAAATTATTAATAAAACATCTTTTTATATTTGCAGAGAGATAATATACCTTGTGCAACTAACAGATAAAATTGTCATTGTTTTTAAGTCACAAGAATATAAACTAGCAATGATTAATGCGTTGAAAAATTTTATATTTTTTTAAATTGTCTAATTTTTAATAATATGTGATCATAGGTGAAGGACTGCTAACCTTATTGCAAATCAACCCTCTGATCAGCAACATGTGCATGAACTGATAAACAGCCTGGAAACAACATATTTTTGAATTTTTCTTTATTCTAATTATTTTTATTTTTGTCTAATTTTTTAGAATTTATCGTACTGTCTTTAATTTCTGTTATGAAAATATTTAACTTACTTATTTTTCTCATGTAAACCTAACCTTACTTTACTTTACTGACAATTTGTTTGCTAAAAATTATCTGTTAATTGTCATTTTCAATATTATTTTGTTGTTTGATATGTAAACAACATACATAATATATAAAATACCGGCCAAACTACAAAACAATCGGTAACACGTTATACAAACCATAGACTATACACACAAAAGAATGGTGACTGTGTACTCTGTGTAGCATTTATTGTGCAGATAGTGCTAATATTGAGCCTAGAGTACAGCACAATACAAACAAAAACAAATCGTAAACATAGGGCAATACTATTCTGAAAGAAATGATATAACGTTCACATATGGGAATGCTCCCACTGTCTGTAGTGCGATCTCACATACTGTTACATGAATTCTAATCAGAGGTTTAAGTTAACAAAGGTAAGAGTTTCAAGACTTAGGTATTTATATATCTCTTTACTAATTTATATATTTCAATATTTATATTTTATTTTGATAGAAGACACCTCGAATTGCAAGAGGCACTGCATTGACTGTGAAAGGAAGACTGGCATCTCGCTTAGGAATATGTACTCCTCGTATACCTAAACAAAAAATCCCTGAAACAATAAATCGTCAAAATATTACTACGGCTCCAATAAACCATCAAAGACATCAAGCTGGAGTTCCAACTCTTGATATCTTTGGCAGGCACGAACAACTTGATTATTTCTCAGGGTAAGCCAGAATTCCCTGTTGGAATTATTTGCTATTGTTGGTGAGTGTGTTTGTGCAATGTAATTATAAAATCATCTTCGTTATCCCAAATGCATCAATCAAATTGCATTTAGATCAGTCGTCTTAATGTAATTGGCGATATTTGTCAATATCCAAAACTTCAAGTAATACAGTATAAACAAATATTTTAAAGTCAATTCCTACTCAGATCAACAGAGAAAACTTTTATTTTAGTTACTTTTTATTAAATAATTACAATTAATATAAATAAAGTAACATAACCCATGCATTAAAACAGCTGTTCCACTACAAAAAATATAACATAAAATCAGCTGTTTTATGAAATCATATGATATCACTTAAGTCAATTGGGACGAAGTAACTATATTACACACTTTAAACCGTTTGTGAAGTTTTTCTCCAATATAAAACTAAAATTAATTAATATTTTTTTAAACTATTAACATCAGTTGTTATCCACTACAAGTTTTTAAAAAAATATTTGAACTTGAGTGGATGAATAAAAAGTATATTATTGATTGAAAATTTAAATTATTGATAGGAATTGAAAAATAACTTGTCCAGATAAAATGTAAAATATAAATATCAGGGAAGCTCTCTTTCCCTTGCTGCAGCTGCACATTCTGTTGATCAAATTTCTGTGATTCAGCCTTGAATCGAGCTTGCTTATAAAAGTTATAAAAGGAAATACTCTCAGTGCCGCCTATGAAATGTTTTATTAAGGATTCCTGGAAAGTTATTTTTTGCAATATAAAAGTTTTTTTTAACTCATATTCACTCAAATTCTAACCATATAAATACCTATAATGTGTATTATGAAATAATATAAGTTGTTATATTTTTATTTATTGTTATATATTATTTTTCTTCAATTATTTACATGTTTGTTTTTTTGTGTTATATATTGTTTGTTTTAATATATTTCTGTATTTTATCAATTCTTGTTAACTTAAATTTTAGTTTTTAACCAGTGACTTTTATGGCGATGATGACCAACATTGGTTTTTCGCCAGGTAAAAAGAAAAAAACTATATTACGAAGACAAATTTTTACTACAAGCTATCCGCAACACAAATTATCAGAATTAATTAATTTGTTTCAAACAATGTAAGACTTTTTATGTTAATGTATTGAACACTCATTAAACTAGATGTATTATTATTTAGTGTTTGTATGTTTAGGTCAGAATCAGAGCATGAAGAAGTTGGAGGTGGAGAAGTTGGCCTGCTATCTCATGTTCGTTTTGCGCGTCCTGGAAATAGGTTACTAAACAGGAAAAAAATTGCAGGAGTATTCTCTTCAACAGCTCGTAAAAAAGCGGTTAAACCAGATCAGTTAGCTGCTCCTGCTGGCGGTGATCTTATCAGCAGTATATTAGACAGTCAAGCTCTTTGGCATTCAAAGAAAGCCGAAATAAAAAGCAACAGTGACGGAAGTCTCCAAATAAAACTTCCAGATAAAGAGAACAAGAAAAGTGAACAACCTGTCGATGTATCAAAATCTAACGAAAAATCAAAAACAGTTCCTATGTACCCTGGTTCAGGTACAAACCAAGGATACGGTTATCAGCCAAATAATAACAGAGGCGGAAGGCAAAGATCTACTAATGCTGAGTCAAATCTACACACAAATTATGTTCCCAGTAGTTTATCACAATTTCCGTCACCACAGAATGATTTTTCAAATTATCAGAGTGGTGTTAATATAACTCCATTTCGCAGTACTGGACCGATTAGGTTTCGAATGACAGGACCTCCACGAAGACCAAATATTCATACTTTTACAAGTACAAACAATAATGATTCGCAGTCAGGGAGTAATCGGCAAATACCTTCCACTTCGCCTCGGCGTTCACCGACGCCTGATGAAGAAATTGACATTTACAGTGATATTGAACAAGAAAGTCAAGCTCAAGAAGGAAATGACCGTACTTACGGTGCCTTAGAACCACCACCAGAACCGCCTGCATTGCTGATGGGTTTAGGGATAAATGATGATGCACCAAGTGATGAAGACAATGGACTTATCATTGATGACCCGCCAGCACCACCAGAATTATATGATTTTGAGGAAGCTACTAAGGAAACTGAAACGATTGCCAAACCAAAAACTGATGACAAAGGTAATTTTTTGTTTTTTAAAAAATTTAGAAGTAAAAATATATACAGTAGAGTCTCGCTATTTTGAAAATCTGCCTATTCCTAACAGAGAGAGTATTTTGAACTGTCCTCGGCCCGACTACGTTATGCATCATCGAAGGCTACTGCTCTTTCCTTCTGGCTGCTACTCGATCTGTCTAAAAATCTATCAATACTATATTGAGATGACACTAGCAAACACCCCCTCTCTTAATTTACACCTTGACAGTTCAATATGTTGATTAATTATTTAAAATCCGCCTATTCAGAATTATCGCTAATCTGAACAACTTCGGTCTCCATTAGTTCGGAATAGTGGTATTCTACTATAGTATTAACAAGTAACTTACTTGCACAAATAATATTATGAGAAATAAAGTATTCATAAAACATCACTTGTAAAAGAAATGTTGGTTATTGAGAGATGTTTGCATAATGAAAGGTTCTCACGCACATACAGTAGATTTCGAATAATTGAGCCACTTTAAGACTGGCATAATTTGGTCCTATTAAACATAGTTTCTAATTATAGGATAATGCACTTTACTGGATAACACCAGATAACCTCGGTTTTTTGTCATTTTCAAATCTGTTATTCAGAAATATGTTCTAAACAGGACAATTCAAGAGGTGGACTTTAAACATATCATTTACTGTATGGACGTTAAAAATGGTAATCTTAAATGTAACTGGAGCTTCAATTCAAGTGTAACAGTTTCAAGATAAACTCTGAATAGATTAACAAGTTGTAGATATGTACGGCTTTCATTTCTAATAACAAGAATGTACTTGACAACTAAAAATTTCATCAATTGACTTTTATCTTGAGTTGATTCCTAGGTTAACCGTACAGAATTCTAAAATATTGTTTCATTGCTTCAGAGAAAATACTAAACAAATCAGCGGTTTTTTGGACCAATTAATCAACGTAATTTTATGTGTATAACATGTATTAGTTTTTGCTCTTTTAAATTTTAGTCCAACTAACCAGAATCCACTGTATAATTTTTGTAATGGGTGGAAAATTACTAAATTTTTATGTATGAAGCCTGTTTAAAAATATTGAACTTTTAATCATAAAAATACTTATTACACTTTTACTACTGCTTACGACCAGACTTTTTGTTAACTAAAGGTTGTTAAATTGTTAACTTACACTTGTGGAGGAAAGTGGTTTCCTCACTTGGTTTCCTCCAAGTGTAAGTTAACAATTTAACAACCTTTAGTTAATAAAAAGTCTGGTCGCAAGTAATAACAAAAGTGTAATAAGTGATTAACAACCAGCTCGTCATGAACAGCAACAAGATTTCGATATTTCATAAAAATAAATTACTTACATGACAGAATTAGAATTTCATCTTCAAAATAGGTTCCTTGAGCTGTCTCACATACAACCAAACTATCCTTGAATTTTCGAAAACTCTTCAATTGTGTCTTCCATTTTGGAAACAACCAGAAATTGAATTTACCACATTAGGTTGACATTCAGGAATGATTGACATCGGTTAATCAAGATATTTAGAATCTCAGAGTCAGGGTTGGTAGTGTAAAGCAGGTCATGGGCAGATTATCAAGCATCATTTCTGAATTAGGTTAGACAACACCACCTACGTTGTTTCTAAAACAACGTCAATTTTACAAGTAAACTGTTTTATGAGCCTCAGTCTGGGCTGCACATTACAGTAGAATTTCTCTAATTGGTCACAATTGGGGCCAAGGGAGTAACAAATTCGAGAAAGACAAACTATAGAAGCCATGAAGTTAAGATGTAATTGTGGGTAAATATAGCACATAAATAGGTATATAATGTAATTAATGTATTTACATTATTTATGTCGGCTAAAAACTCAACAACACTATAAAAAAAACTAGTAGCCTCCAGTATAGTTCGTAATTACAAATACAGGGTGTTAGTCTGTTGTCATAAAAGATGTAAAAAAACATATTACAGTACCTTGTAAGAACAATAATACTAGCAAGAAACAATGCAATACATTAAATCTATTTATGTTTTACTGTTTAAAATAGTCTGTCATTTTCTTTTGTACTAAAAAATTCTTTTCTGATGACAGTTATACTACATGATAGGTCAAACATTTATTATCATACTTTTATGTTCTACTGTCATCACAAGTTTAACTTTTAGATGTATCTCAGTGAATTTAAACTAATTATAAAAAGTAGAATTTTCTTTTTTTATAGTTGTTTAAACAGGTTTTATTAGTTTCTTTTTATTATAAATTTAAAAAATTATTAATTTTGTCTACTTATTTGAATCTTAGCACAAAATTTATATATAGGGAATTCGATTAGAGAAATATTTCTTCTTACGTTCTTTTTTTCAGAAGAATTTCTTTCCATTTCTTTCAGAAAATAATTTATCCTTTTATTATACATCTAAATAATTGGTAGTTTTTCAGAATCTGCTAGAACGTTTTTTACCAAAATAGTACTTTTTTTCAAATTTGTTCTCCAAAATCTTTCTTTTTATTTATGCTATATTGATTTATTATATAATTTATACAATGATTGGAATTCTATTAGAGAATTGATCTCTAAAGTAACACCTCTTTGATGTATGTCTATGTGTATTTAATTATAATAAAATATAAATTGAAATAATTATTAACACTTTGAAGCCTAGCCCTAGCCCCTTAATAGGCGCCCGTCTATCTGCCTGGAAGTTTTTAGGTCAAATATAAAACATTCCTGACGTATAACAAGTACCATATTTACAGGAAACTATATATTGTTGTAAAGGGAATAGAAACCCGCTTTCAGGAAATTTATACACATGAATTGATTACTTATATATAGTTGACGCTATGCTCATTTGGAAGATGTATAAAAAAGCCAAAAAAATCATATAGTAACACTACATCACTGCACTTCATTACACATATTTTGCATTGGAATGAAAACAAATACTACATGTTATATATAAATTTAAAGCTAAAAGAAAATGTAATTTAGAAATATTTGTTTTAAAATTTAGAAAATTCTAAAATTGGGTCATTTACATTTACATTCAGTTCATCCTTGGCCAAGATCGGTTTCAATGTCACTTTTAGTCTAAAACCAACATTTCTCGTATTGAATCGCTTCCCAAAGTGTCTTTAGCTATTATATCTTTAATGTAATACCTCTAACAATAAAAATTAAATAAACTAAATAACTTGACATTTAGTTCAGAAAGTTTACCTGCTCAAAGAAAATTTATATTTTCAACATGGTCTACCTAGAACACATTAAACACGTTAAGGATGTCTAAGAATATTGTGAGATGATTAGACTTCAAGTATTTTTTTTTCTAAAACTTAAAAATTACATGATGAACATTTATTTTTTCACAATATTCATGTTGTAGATTGAAGTAAAATTTATTTTCAAGACTAAACTATTTTTTCTCTCGTTTTTTAGACCTAAATAAAACTGACCTTGTTGCCAATTATTCTTCAAGATCACCAACCTGTTCTGATTCACCATCTTATGATGACTCAGCAGTGATGTTTCCTTTTGTTGGACCAATGCCCCGGCCACCTTCTCATCAATCTTCAGATCCTGATGAGAACGAAGAAGACTGTCCTAACTTCTCAATGTATTCAGCTGCTAGCATGAATCTTGCAAGGCGTGACGAACTGGGTCAGATGTCTTCACTTTTGGAAGAGTTAGATATACCAATTCCTCCATCAGTAACACACTCACCTGAAGAGGAAGCCACAGCAACGGTTGTCAATGAAAAAAATATTGATGATGAAAATGAGGCCGACATTTGTGATAATGATGTAACTAACACAAGTTTAGAAAACATACCTGTTCCAGAATCTTTAAAAAATAATACAATTGTAATGGCAGAGACAGTTCTTCATGAAAATATCTCTACTGACAAACAGAGTACATGTGATAATCAAGATGAAATTGACAAAACTCTACCAGTTAATGAAAAATTACTTGATGAAACTGAAGATGGATGTAGTACACAGGGAGATATTTTAGAATTGGAAGCTAATATAGACGCTCCTGCTCCTGACGAGAACGAAGAAGGTTCAATAAGTAGTTCTGATGAAAATGAAGATACTGAAGAAAGAAGTGAAAAAAATGCTGATGCTGGTGAGAAATCAGATGGTTTAATTGATATCACGGATGAAGAAATGAGTGTTTATGAAGAGCAAGATAATACTGATAACTTTGATAAATTAAATTTAGACAATACAGATAAAAATGTTACAGATGTTTCACTTGAACGTATCGCGTTTGAATCAGATGAAGATAATAGTTTAGTTGGCCCAGCAAAATCTACAGTTTCAACGGCTATACTTAACAGCTCTGAAGGACAACAAGCAGTTACATTACCTGGTCTTGAAGGCTTAGAAACAGAAACTATTTCAGAATCTGAAGATGTTAATTTTGATGAATTGCCTGACACTGATGTTCAACCTAATGAGTTGCATAATGATGAAGACCATCCTTCAGGTAAAAAAAAGAAGAAAAAGAAAACACGTAAAACACTCCCAGTAAGTGAATCAGAAGATGCCAATCTTTTAGGCATGAAAGGCCAACTTTTGGATATGTTGGAATTCGAAGAAGGTGAAATAATTGATGACAAGCCCAAACAAGGCTCTAAAAAGGAAAAAAAGATTAAATCTAAAGTTGACGCTATTGAAGTAGATGAAAATGTTAACACTATTAAACAAAAAAGTCCACCAGCAGAAAAAGAAACAACAGAAAAAAAGCAAAGAAAAAAGAAAGATAAAACTATATCTAAGGACAAAAATATTTTGACTAGTGCTGAGAATAAAACAAAAGAACCGAAGGAGAAGAGTGTTAAATCTTCTGGACAACCAGAAGATATATCTTGGAAGAAGTTGTCAAAAAATACAAAGGATAGAAATTACAGAGATGGGAAAGAAAGGGATTTGGGAGATAAGGCTAAAAAAACAGAGACAGAGAAATATGGTAAAAAAGAAAAACGAAGTAGGGAAAAAAGAAAAGAACTTGAAAGATATAATGTGAGAAGAATGATTAGTGAAAAGCCAAAACGTCCTCGAAAAGATGAGTTTGGTAGAGATTTGTCCCCATCAAAATCACGGTCAAATTCAATTTCTCCTTTTCGAACAAGAAATAGATCTCCGTTGAAGCCTCGAAACAAATCTAGAAGTAGAAGTAGATCTTGGAGATCTAGAAGCAGATCACGAGGTCGAAGAAGGAGTAGATCTAGAAGAAGATTCCGATCAAAAGAAAGATTTAAAAAATTCAGATCGAAAGAAAGAATCAGGAGCAGATCCAAAAACAGGCTGCGAAGTAAATCGAAAGATAGATCCAGGTCAAAGTCAAGAGATAGAAGTTATAAAACTAGATCTGTAAACAGAAGTTTAAGTAGGTCAAAAAGATCCAGAAGTTTATTGTTCAGGGATAACAAAAAACAAAGATCTAGATCTTATTCTCATTCTTGGACTCCTTCCTTCTCTCACTCGTCATTCTCAAGGTCTCGTAGTCCTTCTCCTCGAAGAAAAAGATCACCTAGAAGAAGAAGATCTAGGTCTGTTACTTGTTCTACATCTTGGTCACCAGGACGTAATAAGAGTGCAGGTAGAGGATTACGAGATGAAACCAGGCGCAAGAATTTGACAGTTATTGTTCCTAACAAAAACGCATTAAGGAAAAAAGACAAGAAAAAAAGTTCCAAAAAAGTTAAAGATGATAAAAAGAAAAGACGACGACGTCAGTCTCCAGCTCCGTCTAAAGAAGTATTTACGTCTGGGGATAACATTTTGGTAAGTGTTAACTTCAAATCAAGTAAAGGAGTAGAACAAATCCCTGCTACAACTCCATTACTAAGAGAAAGCACAAAACGAAAACAGCGGGATGAAAATGAGAATGTCAATAAAAAAAAGAAAGCAACAAGTACTCCAAAAAAAGGGCCTGGAAACAGGAAGAAAAATTCTCGTTTAACAAGAATTAATGAGGCTGCAAGTAAAACAAAACCCGTAGCTATTATAGATTTAGATTTATCACCATTCAGGGAACAAACCCCATCTCCTAAAGAAGTTATTATACTAACTGATAGTGATAATGAAAATGAAAAGCAAAGAACAGAAATTCAAGCTGAAATTGACAGGTTAGATGAAAATCATCAAGGCCATGGACCAAACAATTCAGTTTCTCAACTCGAATCGCCCGCTGCCAGTAGTTTCCTTATGACTAGTACTGGGCCAAAAACACCTCCAGAACCACATATAAAGTTCTCAATTTCAACTAAACCATCACAGATTCGTGTTTTAACAAATCCATTATTGGAAACAGAAGAAGATTTAAGAGAAGATGAAAATATAGAAAACGGAATGGATGAAATTCTTCATAAAGGTCCAAACACCCCACCAGAGCCTCCTCCGGAATTAAATACACCTGCATCTCCTCCTACAACTCCTTATGATCCTTTTGATCCAACAAAGTCTCGATCGCCAAGTCCGCAACCACGAAGTAGTAATTACGATGAACCTGCTTTACAAACAAATGCTTTAAGAGAAGACAAATCCATAGAAACTTCTTTGAATTTACAAAACGAAGTAGATGAACACCCAAGAATAACAGAACACCGGAGTCTAACTCCTCCAAATGAAACAGAAGAGTTGAAGAACACTCCAGAACTGACAAAAGTTCATCTAACTCCTAAAACAGTTGATCCTAACCTGAACGAAATATCTCCTAAACATGTATCTCCCGCCCCAACAACAACCGATAGCTCTAAAATACAGGATAATAACGTACATAAATCTCCAGATAAGTTGTTAACAGTTGTTATCAACCAACAGACCAATAAATCACAAATACAAACGCCAAAACAGTTGAATCAATCTACTTCTAAAGCAGTGACACCAGTAAAACATCAAGCTACTCCAAAAACAGCGAGTGTGAAACACCAGTTATTGTCTAGTACGTTGTTGAAACAAATTCCGATTTTAGCACTCCCACTTTTACAAGCTCCCCCAGTTTATACACCCTCAATGACATTAAATGCAAACAAAAATTCTGCGCGCATCCAAAATGGAGATCAATCAGACGATATGGATATAGATCCTAGTTCACCATATTCTCCTGGATCCAGTGAGGGAGATGATTTATTCGACCCACCAATGGCTACTCCTCCACGTCCAGGTAAATCTACAACAAAAACAAAAAATAAATCTACCTTTGATGCTTTGTTTGGAACTCCTGCAAAAGGAAGACATGCAAGACATAATGGGAAAGCCGCTTCCAAAAAGGGAAAACAAGGAAAAACTAAAGGTAATGAGAGTTCTAGGTTATTATTTTGTTATGTATTTTTGTATGTAAAAATATTAACAGTATAGCTGCCAACATTTTGGTACCATTTAATTTTTAAGGTTAAATTCTAGGCAACTATTTAGGTCATAATCAAATAATAAAGAACTTCAATTAATAAATTAATCCTAAAAAACGTTTTTTTTAATGACAAAGCCATCATCAACAGTGAGTATATCTAACACATTTGTACTATAATTGTTATAAATCATATTTACACTTACAGAGATTATTTATTGTTAAATAAAATAAATTTTTTTTAATGTTTTAACCTTTTGAGTTTAATTGCTAGTACACATGGACAAAAGTGCTGTGAGTGAATGAAAGCGTAAATGTATTAATAAGTATACTAAGGTTATGTCATGGCGCTAATTTTAATAGAGCGCAGGAAGAATAAGGCCTGAAGTCGATAACATAATTGAAAAGTTAACTGTATAAATAAATAGTTGTACCTTGCTCACAATTCAACAACTTTTATTTACCTATAACTGTTATAGTTTAAATGTTATAATAGCTATAATCTGTGGTGATTGACTGTGAGTTGGTGTTTTTATTATTTCATTATTACGTGTGCTCACAAGCAAATCCCTAAAGTTTGGTATATCCGTGACTTTATAATTGCAGGCTTTTTTTTACTTCGCATACTCACTGATAAAAACAAAATGAAGTAGAAGTGTGCAGGGAGTTAAAAAATTATCACAATTTTCCTCTACAATAATAACTGGGAATGAGAGTTGGTGTTATGTCCAGAAACTAAACAGCAGTCAAGCCAGTTGAAGTCGCCATCAACTCCATGACCCAAAAAAACCAAGGCACGTGAGATCAAACCATAAATCAAGAACTATAATTTGGTGTTGTGAGACGCTCAAGTGATGTAGTGCAACTCAAGCACCCAAAGCACTCAAGCATGGCCTTGGTTCCCCACCCCGCTTATTCACCGGATCTTGCTCCATACGACTTCATTCTGTTTCCCCAAATGAAGTGGGAGCTCAAAGGAAAGCGTTTTGCTACCATAGAAAGAGTAAAACGACAAGCGTTGAAAGGCATTAAATTAGAAGAGTTAGAAAAAACATCTCGATATGTGCATCTTGTCTAATGGGGAATACATTGATGTAGATAAGAGTGACATTGTCCCAAAATTAAATATTAAAGGTATAACAAACATATTTTGATTATTTTTGGGTCCTTCCTCGTATGTTTAGATTAAAAGTAATGAGAATTGAATTCTTTTGGTTTTAAATGTTTCTTTGTAACAAATAATATGTAGGATTTATTTTAAAATTAATTGAGAAAATTGTTTGCTATTCTTATTTATACTTTTTTTTGTGAAACCGTCTTATTGATAATATTCAATTATTTTTAATGAAACCTTTTTTTAATTAACAGTTTTTTAGCTCTGCAAAGGTCTGTTTGTTTTATGAGGGGTAAATATTTGTCAGTGGATACTTGACAATGTTCTGTACAATCTTGCGCATTTCCTAGAAGCAAAACTTTAGTTCTAAATTTCTTTTGAACTTCTGTAATACTAGACATGTTAATGTAGGAGATGAATCATTTCTACAAGAACTCTTGATTTTCTATTCTGATATTAAATTTATATTACAAATAGGTTATTTTTAATGGAACTAAATTGTCCACAACATTCATTTGCACTATTAATTATACAAGGTGTTTCATATTAACCTCTCTGATTTCAATAAGGTATATAAAAAAAACCAAGTGACATGAAATAAAAATTATTTTAATATTTGAAAGTACATAGAATGCAGTTTAATTTTCAAGGTTTTGAAAATGATATCTTGTAATTGTCTATCTCCATTGTCCACACACTGATGAAGGCTCCCGGAAGTTGTCCATTACTCGGCGATCCATATTCGGCGGAAAACCGTTGATTTTTCAGTGTTACAGCGTTAGTTCTTTGACACTTCAGGGACACATGTACACCTCCTTCAGGTAACTTCATAGAAAAATATCATGGGGTTAAATCAGGCGATCTCGGGGGCCACTAAATGTCACCCCACAAAGAAATGAGATGACGTACAAATTTGTTCATGTGTCCAAGTCGTTTTCAGTTAATTCTCGCACTTTCTCCACTTTGTAAGGGTGCATTTTAGAGTCTGTATGCAGTATTTTGCAGATAATCAGAGTGAAAAGGCGTGTTTGTATACAGAATGCCGTGGACATCGTTGAATTGAGACCCGTACTCTATCCCCGTTTTCCAGTGATGTTAACATCCTAATTCTGCTTGCTGATTAATTTTTTAATGGTGATGATGTTACTCTGGAATTCGATACCCATTTTCTAATTGTTGGCCCACGGCCAATAGCAAAATGAATACAAAACGCACGCTGTGTTGTGATCACGGATCCACCATTTTTAATAAACTCTTCTACTACAAACGGACGAAGCGGTCCTGAACAAGCCATTGCTTACACTGAAAACTGCATGTCATAGCGCATTCTGAGATACCATCCCTAACCTTCTACTCTCTCTCGTATTCAGCCAACGACCTTATGAAATCGTAAAGGCTAATATAAAACACCCTGTATTAGTTCCAATTACATATTACATTTTTAAGATAATAAAATATTTTAACACTGTGAATGTTTGAGAAATAATAAACCTTGACTGCTGTGTTAATAATTGCTTGCAAAGATTGACTTCAATCAGACCCTTGCTAGAGCTTTAAAACATAATTAGATGTGTTATAGTGTTTGTTATTTGTAAAATAATTTTGGATATAAATTTTACAAAAAATAATAAAGATTTTGTTTGTCTGTACCAGCCGCTAAAAAGGAAGTGGGTGTAAAGCTAGACGAAGATCAATTCAAGATACTAGATGACTTGCCGAGCTCAGCTGTGGAGATGCAGGTGAAGGATAAGGTAACAAATGGTTCCATTGTTATTTAACGAGCTTTTTAAAACATTTTTTCACGGCCTTTTTATCGATGCCTTTTTTTAAACTTATCTGCAGTAGGTAATAAAATTACACAGCTAACTTTTAGTTATTACAGTATAAAGTTAATTAAGTACATAATATTTTGCTTAGTTAACACATTGAAGCCTACGCCCGGGTATAGAACGAGCCATCGTTAGTTAACACTCGCTACTAGCGCTCGTGTATAGCTCAGGATCCCGTATTTATTTTCATAGCAACGTAATCCCCTCATTCTCGGTTTCATCAATATCGTACTTTATACGGATTATTCTACTTTACACTTTAACTTTGGGCTAGTCAGAATTGCTTCTATGAACAAAAACTTTGTTTGTGATGTGTGACGACCTAGAGCTAGCAGATAGCTGTTTATTTCAGATAAAGCGTGTTTTGCAGTGCGAGTTATTTACATTTCGAGTTTGTTAGTTCCGTTAGTAATTTTGTTTTAATTTCTATTTTTAATGCTATTGTGTTGTAGATATAATGACACTTTTGGAAGTGATTCAATGCAAGATAAATTGTTTTTAGACAATGAAAGTAAAATCGATCTAGGTCAAGGTTCGATCGACTGAATGAAAACGTAGGTGACCCTATTTTAGATTCGGATTCAGGAAAAGAGAATTTTCTTTTAGCTTTAAAGTCATATATATATTCATTATCATTCCAATGTAAAATATGTCTACAGAAGAGCAGTGATGCACAGTTTTGCTATTTTATTCATTTGACTTCTTTATACATTTTTCAAAGGACCATAATTCAAATGTAAATAATCATTCCATATGTATATATTTCTTGAAACTTTGTTTCATTCCCTTTAAAAACTTGTATCAGGAATTTTTTATTATATTTTACCTACAAACTCCAGGCTGTTATAGACAGGCGCCTGTTAAGGGAATAGGCTTCAAGGTGTTAGTTAGCTGTTATAAGTACAACATTTGTTGTAAAAGTGATAAAATATTTTTTAAGGAATTGCATTGCATCAAAAAGCATAAAAGTTGACTTACCAGAGCTTTTTATGAAATAAACTATATATTTTGCTCAGCTTTTATAGAAAAATACAATTATAACCAAAATCAGCAATAATATGACAAATTAGAAATTTATTGTCAAATTAATAAAAAAATTAATTGTAACCATCGCCCAAAAACTGTGTTGATAAATCGTCTTTTTAAATAATTTTTGAAAGAAAATGCACACTGAAACTGTGAAATAAGTAGAAGACAGTATAAGGTTAAACTCGGACCTCTTGATGTATGTCATCTGTAGTCTAATACTTGGTGTTATGTCTTGACCCATTTGAGGGCACTGTTATGGTTGTACAGAACACATGTACATCACAGGTAGCAACAAAAAGCTATATACATAGTCAACAATTTCTCCACCAAACTAAGAGAGATGCAACTATAACATACACAAAAACTCATGTTTATGGATATGATGTTTAAATTAAGCTACAGTTATCACATCCTGGAAGCAAATATTAGCCTTTACAGTTGATAAATTAGTAGTTCTTTTCATGAGTAATATTAAAAAAATGCTTTGCTAATATCATGTTCTATGTGGAATTTTGCAACTAAGGCCGCAGTCATACAAAAGGCAACTGGTGACGGCAACTCAACGCAAACTTGAGTTGCTATTAGAAAAGTTTCTAGTCAGTTTACAAGATTGTTCATATAAAGTTGATAGTTTAGTTATCGTTATGTCGTCGTCAGAGAAGGATGCTGTCCTTGTTTATATTTTTAAAAAGAAGTTACATAACCGTTTCAGAAAGACAATTCAGTGTATACCTCTTTAACATTATTCATGCGAGACAAAGTCAATACATTGCTGGGCAAAACTATGAATTTACCCAGACCAATTTTTTAATTATTATCGCATGAGCCTGTATTTCAAAACATCAAGAAAAAACAACTAATAGGCGAGATTCGATTTCAGCTGGAGAAAGATTAACAATAACACTAGGCTAAATTTAATTGCTCATTTAATATATATTTCTAATATGTATAACTGCAAAACTTAAAATATCATTACATTGCAATGAAATAAAAATGAGTTTTTAAAAAAATAAAATTCAAGTGCTGATTTCATATATTTTGAAAAAAATTGATGGTAATCATTCGTATCGTCTTGAAGTTGCTGGATACACAAATCATGACCAGAACCACCAATATTTTGTTTTCTGATATACTACAGCAGTATAATAAAAGACTATTCAAAGAAACAGAAACACAAAATATACAAATAAAAATAATTATTTAAATACGATAGCACTCTTGGAGAAACGCATACACAACACAACAAATACTGCTGGCAACTGAGCAACGAGCTTACAGCATGTCATAACCAGAGCAACTCTAGTTTCTGTCACTCGCTAGTCGCGTTGCTATCACTTCGCTATGAATATGTGTATTCAACTCTATATTCTGTGAAAAAGCGACTTCAGTTTGCATTGCGTTGCCGTCACCATTTGCCTTCTGTATGTTCACAGCCTAAAGGGATACTCTTCAAACCCAAATTCATGAGACGATTTGTCAATATTTAGGTCATTTTTTATTAATTAAGCCATATACACCCATTTCAAAAATCTGCACTTTCTTTGAAAATATAAAATTTAACAAATACAAGATATTTCTGACTTGTGTTTCATGATCATATACTTTTTTACCGTAGTCATTTAAATCTATTTGAACTCATTTTATCAGATAGTAATTTGATAGACTTTGTCTATTATTGTTTAAATCAAATTATAGTTGTGTTGAAGCTTTATTTTTTCATGAAAGAAAATAAATCTTTCTTTGAAATATTCAAGAATAAGTTTCCTCCTGTTTGAAATGTTTCACCTTATAGTAGGTTTAGGTGGGGCATCCTTCCAGATTTTCAATAGGATTGTCTGTTTTTTTTATGCTATACACTATTTAAGTTGTGCTTTGACAGTTTCTTCAGAAAGTGTAAGCTTAGTTATTATGTTTGTTAGAATAAAATGCATGAGTAGGCTGAATATAAAGCAAATATTATTCATAAGCAAAACAAATATTTTCTCTCCACACTGAAAATTTGGGATTGTGGTGCATAAAATGAATGTTTAAAAAATGGGTTTGTGGTGCATGCATGAATTGTTAAATATTTTGTAATTTTAAAATTAACAAAAAGGTTTCACAAACAAAATTGTCAAATGACTATCCTATTTTGGCATTCCCAAGCTAGAACAAAATGAAATTCTAGACATCTTACTTAGAGTTTTATGATGGAAGGATTAAATGACATTTGTTTGTTCATTTAAGTTAGAAACACCAATAAAAAAAAAGAAACAGATAGCTTATTGATTCATAGACATTCCAATTTGTTTTGGTTTAAATGTGTAAAGCTTTTACATTAGATAAAATTAAAATTATTATGAGACAATGGCAAAAAGGCCTAGTGCTATTAAAATTGTTTGTTCCAGTAAGTTTTCTATAATATACTTTAATTATAATTTCGGCAGTCTTTAATTGTCAAGTTCTAGTGTATAAATTTTATCAACCTACATGGACAATAAAATTTACTTACATTTAAGACTGCATAGCTATATCAGGGTGTCTAGTGACAGGGAAAACCTGGAAAAGTCAGGGAATTTTAAGATTCTGGAAAAGTCAGGGAAAATTTTAAAAAATCGGAAAAATATTTATTTTGATTAGAAACAAAACTAGTGGCTATTGCTCTCGAATATTTGTTATTGTAAGCCAGTGGGCTGGTTTAGGGCCAGGGCAGTCAGGAAATAACACTTCTTTATTTAGATACCCATTATTTATTTGATAAGCCCAATGCTATGACTTCAGGACTTATGTCAATAAATATTAAACGTGTCGAGTTGGTACAGCTGGGAGGTTTTAGCCTGGACCGTGGCCTTGGGGTGCGCAGTGGTTCTGTTATCATATGGACAGGTGGGGATAACAGATAACTCAGTCTGTTTCTGACCACACAGAACCCTGTTTAAACATTCGTAGCCAGCTATTTGTCTAGACTCGTGGTAGTATGTGTTTTATTTGACGGTGATTATTTGTACACTGTTTATTTCAACATGGAAGGTTCCAGTTTTCATTGCAGTAGCGGGCAAGCGCGTCATGCAGATGTCGTCATTACCTCCCCTCCTTCCTTAGGATAAATATAAACTAAAAGATGAAGTGACTGAAGCAGAGATTATATGGTGCGTGAATTTAGTAATGCAACACTTCTTTACGCAATGCAGAAGGTAGTGTGCCTCTTTCTAAGGATGTTCCTTGATAGCACCATTGCACAGAACATGAGATTGGGGAAAGATAACATTTCCTATAGTGTTGTAATCGGTTTATCAAATTATATTAAAGACCTGTTACTGACATCATTAAATTCAAATTCTAACTATGTAATTGGCTTTGATGAAAGTTTAAACAAAATATCACAAAGAGCCCAAATGGATTTGAGTGTTAGGTATTGGGATGCAGAGACGGATGAAGTGAAAGCTCGATATTTTGGTTCTGTGTTCCTTACAGACACAAAAGCAAAAGAGTTACTCAATTCGTTCTTCAAAGTCTGGATTTATCCAAGACCCTTCAGATATCAATGTAAACTGGGCTTTCTATAGACATCTAAAAGAGGAAAAGTCAGGGAAAACTCAGGGAATTTCTTCAAGCTATTTTACTAGACACCCTGGAAAAGTCAGGGAATTTCTTCAAGCTATTTTACTGGACACCCTGTATATGATTTATATTAACTAAATAACAAAAATTAAGAATTGTTTTTATTTACCATCCTCTGCAACTTAACTGATGTCTTGAATTTTATTCATCCAAACATTTTAGACTGTTGTTATATAATTTAAATCTCATGTTGGTTTTGTAGACTTTACTTTTTGTTTCATAAAGTCTAAATAGTTTGAAAATCAAAAAATTTGGTAATAGTTGACGATTGTGAATTATTTTTTTAATTTTATTTTTTGTATACGTGTTACTGAAAATGTATTCTTAATTAGAAGAGATTTTAAATATTACAAATTAAAAGTAGTGGTTAAAATGAAAATTAATTACTGCAATAGAAACAACCTTTTATTTAGGAACACACTCTTTATTAAGTAATTATTCAGGAATTACCATACATCTTCAGTTATACCACTTAAAATGTAACTGCAACATATCTGGTTAGGATCCTTTTTGTTATAAAAAAGAGTTTCCTAATGGAGAGTAAATGGTTGCAGAAATGAAGCAATTGGATTCTGTAACTAAACATAACCTATATTCTTTGTAGCTAGATTGTAAAATACATACGTAGTATGAAATAGTATTATAATTTTATGGAAAGTACATTCACTTTATAAATTGTATAATGTATTTGTTCATATTTCTTTAAAATTTCAACCACACTATTTTTAGTTTGCTATATTTAAAATCTTTTCCTTATTGTTTGAAATGTATTTTTAAGTAACAAGTGCAAGAATGAAAAAAATTAAGCCAATCCTTTAATTGTAATAACTATTACAAAAAATGTAAATTTATTATATTACTACTAATTTTTAAGTTCTTAATGTATTAACAAGTACTGGTTGTACTGTAAACATATTTTTATAATTTAAATATTTCTTCCTTGCTGTATATATAGACATATTTCAATAATTTTTGTGTGAGAATACAGTGACCTATAACAATTATTGTGAAACTCTTTTTTTCTTTGAAATGTTACTCTGCATTATTATAATTTTTTTTTTGCTTTTTGGTAAGAAGAGATATTTTGCTTCTCTTGGAAAGACATATTAACGAGCAACACTCCTTGCTTATCAAAACATGTTTTACATGATTTTAGATTTTGAATTTATTTTTTTAATCTTAATTTTATTCAAAACCTGGTAGTGTTGGTCTCATACACTTCATTAACACTTAAGCTGCCAGACACAAAATACCACAAAATATTGGCGTTTTGCCAAAGAATTGCCAAATTATTATAAACCTATTTTTAACTAGTGCTAGCTTATTTTTTGTTCCCCAATCATATTTAAGTAGAAAATACATTTCTTATCAATATATATATATATATATATATATATATATATATATATATATATATATATATACACACACACGTTATAATTTACTTCCTTGTAAGGATGAGTTTATCTAAGTGTACCAAGGTTTGTACTTAACTTCAACCAAAATAGTTTTTGTAAGAATTACTTTACAAGTAAATATTTAGTCAATATTTCTGACTTATTTTTTAGGTTTTGTGAAATTTTGAAAACAATAGTAAAAATCAATATTTATTTTATATTAAAAATATATAAAGATATACTTCTTTCAATGAACCTATTTGTTTCATTGGAATAATCAACTCAACTTCACTAAAGCTTTTAAGAAATATGTGTGTAGGGCCGTAACGCCCGACCAAAGCTTATAACATCATGTTTATAATGCTGTTGGCATATATCTATCAAACAAACACCATTGTAATTATATCTGTAAGTAGTGAGAAGCTTCTTGTTAAATACTGTGCATTCATTTTCTCAAAAATAGCAACACTGGTTGAGTAATCTAATAAACATAAAACGTTACTAGACGAACAATGTTGAGCCCAGTTGAGCGACGGTATTCGGTTCATCCTACTGGGCCGTCGAGCCAATTGGCCCAACATGCAGCTAAAATTTTAAACTATTAGCACATTTCAGACATTTTTAAATCTATAACCAAAGGTATAGTAAGACAGTGTTGAATGTTTAAATAAAAGCTACTGGTGATTTCATGATATATGTAGTAAGCTAATAGACGCTACTTATGGCCAGACATAGAATGTAAAGCTTTGGCTGCTACACATTAATATCGTATTTTAAAATTCTCTGTGTTCAATAACTTTTAGTGATTTTCTTTTCATGAGACTAAGTGAGGGGCAGAAGAGTTTATTAATTTCATTGTCAAAAGAACTTCTCATACCTATATATTTTTTATTTATTTTAAAGGTTGATTAAATCTTACAAAATATATGACAATGTTGTTATTGATTCTTGATATGACAAATTTTAATATTTGTATATTTATTTATTTATAATTTATTTTATTTCTTAAGCCTTCAAACATGTTAATCAAAACATATTTAAAATTTTTAAAGTGTATCAAATTTATGAATACTGCAGTTTTGATAAATATGGCATCGTTTAAATAGGTTTTTTATTTTTGCTTTAAAATTACAATAAGTATTTGCTTAGGATTGGAACCATTTATAATTTAATGTTGTTTCTTATAGTTTAAATATATTACTATGTTTATAACAATAAAAGTAGTTAGTTAAGTAATTATAAGCATATTTTGTATGTATGTCTGCATGCGTTTACCTATTAGGCTATTTGCATGTTCTGTTTCATTGAATACTGGTGTTTTAAAAGGAATATTGGGGTTTTAAAGCTATATCAGTAATTTATTTCTATTTTAAACATAATTATAAATGAATCAAAGATCAGTTCAAACTTATTTAATGAATCCAAGATCGGATCAAACATGTTTTTCTTCGGTGGTTTAATGTGAGTGTCTTTATTAGCATAACCGAAATCGACATCGACACAACTGAGTGAAACCTGTTTCTTGAGTTACTTGTGCGAGCTGGTAATAAAGACAAATAAAAAAAATGAGGTTAGGTCAAGTAAATATAAAAGCCACAGTAATGCTTTTGTTATCCAATTCAATGGTCAGTTGGTTTCTCACCATGAGAAATAAAAATGGTTGAGAATGTCCTAATTTTTGAGAATGTCCTAATTTAATTGTAGTGCAGAGATATGGACAATGATGAGTTGCATCATCGTGTGGCCAAGTAAAGATTTATGATTCATTTTGTAGTTGAGGAAAGCTCTATAGGTCTAAGAAAATCTGTTCCAACAATTAAAGAATTCCTTATATAAATTTCTGTCACAGATGGGTTCAATTTTGTGAAGTTCTGTCCTTTGACTTCCCAAATACAAAATAAATATTAATTTACTGAAGGTCACAATATAAAGTTTCCAAATGTAACCAGCAACATATTTTTTGAAAAGTTGGGTTTATTTCAAACCAGTCCTAGCTGGACTAGGATTGTAACAGCTGTGAATTATATAAACCAAGTTGTAAGCATTGTTCTTAAAACCTTCCACTTAAGTACCATTGGAATTAATAACTTATAGCCACCATAGACAGATATCTTATGCCTACAATGGAAGTCTGGCACATTTCTGAAACTCTTGGTTGTCTTTTACTGTTCTTACAAATACTTGTACATTTAAACTGACAAATAGCATCTAAAAACAAAGCATATATTGACATATAAATACATTTTGATTATTTGCAAGGTAGAAAATACAAAAAGACTTTCTTGTTTAAAAATACTTGCTACTAATGCTTTCTCGAGTATTTACACAAATAAAACTGCTTTTTAATTTCATCATTAATATAGGTTTAATTTAAGAAGAATCACAAACTATTTAGAACCTTGATATTCTTTCTGAAACATACAATATATTAAATTTCATGGATACTTTTTATTAACTTTCCTCTCTATTTGAGTACAGTAAACTCCCGATTATCCGTGGAATAGGGTGGCACGGCAACGCCGGATAACGAATTCCCCGGATAATCCGCTATGAACAAAGCATAAGCAAAACGATTGATAATCGATTATTATACCATAAGTTACACAAATAATGACCCCGGTTAATGCAATTCACAAATAATCTTCAGAGGACAAAATAAATACATAAAATAATTTAGAATGTCGATATATTTGACGGATTATAACATGTCCATTTATATGTCTAACTATTTACAATACATACATAAGTATATGTCAAAAATAAGTATGTATGTACATATGTAATTTCCTTTACACATAATACTTTCACTTTTTAACAAAAAATCTGTCACTTTCGTCTGTTTTTTATGAGCATTGATTTAACTTTAATGTGCGATCTAAGTTTCTTGAGAATCATTTTGTCGCACAGTGAAGAGTCATCTTGCTCTAATTATTGTGTTCGTTGTTTTCATCTCAAAAAATTTATTTCTACCATATACAGGTTTATTTGGGACATTAAAACAGTGTATTAGACATTAAAATGTTGTTTTATTTATCGGTTTACATAAGAAAAAGGAAATTTACATAAAATATCAACTAATACAAATGATAAAATACTGCATGACAAAAAATAAAATTCAATAAAAAAGACAGAGAAATAAAAATAACGCATAAAAATTCAAACTACATACTACTAAAATAACCACTCAATGTTAAACTCAGAATGTTTGTTTCTACTTGTGCCACAAAGCCATAAAGATCGATAATGTATATGACAGACAAGGATAATGCATATATCACATCCTAGACTATTTATAGCCGAGATTAGCTGAGATTTGTTTACAATCTTATGATACACATTAGGTTTTCGGGCGTCCAAGCATTTTGTCCTTGTCTCTTACATACAGTAGTTTGCTCGCCCCTTGTATTTCGCTGACCCGCGGCGGGATGGTTCCCTTTTTAATGTAAAAATTAGTACGTACATATTTACATATCTATTCCCTTCATCTTAACTTCTATTAAGCCTTAGGCCTATATGTATTTACGTCGTAATTCACCGTTTGGAAATTTAAACACATGAATCTGATTGGAATAAAAATTGGATATTTGTAAAACAATGGCAGACCCTGGATAATCCGCAAACCGGTTAATCTGCCCACGGATAATTGGGAGTTTACTGTATTTGGTTCAAGTATCCTTCTCACCAATGCATAAAGCTCAGTAAAATAAGAAAATAGCAAACACAGCAATTAATAATTAGGGATGGGCCGATACCTAAAATTTTGGATTCTCGATTCTTTTAAATTATATAGGCCTACATGATAATCTCTAATATTGAATTTAGTTAACTTCTTGGTCATATCGTGAAACCTTTTAAAAGTTCCATTTTTAGTGTAATAGGCTACACAAAACGTTCAACAATACATTGTTTTATAAATTAGAATTTCTGAAATGGTGACAAACATATTGAATAAAAGTAATGGTTTATTTAAAATTACAAATGTGAACTTCAGTTCACAATTACAATATGACTTCAGGAATAGGCATTTCAATTTGTACAACTGGAGAAATTAGTTTCCAGTTAATTAGTAGTAAGAACTATTTTTCCTTTGTGTTTTGTTTCGACATGTTTGAAGTGGTGATCAGAGACGGGGAGAGAGAGAGTGTCGAGGCCTCGTGAGTAAGAGTGAGAAGAGCGATGACAAACAAAATTATCAAAAACACTTCCGATTGTGTTTGTTGTTGTGTCATAAATAATAATAATGTTTTCGTGATCTCAAATAGACATTTGATTTAACCATTTAATTCATTCAAAGTAACTGATACTTGAATAAGAGATAGTTGATAATTAATTTAATTTCCTATAAATTACTCCACATGCTTATTTTAACAGTTAAAAACATGAGATTCAGAATCGTCACTTAATTCATGGAGAATCAAGTATCAGCAATGCCTTGATATAATTGCAATCGGCCCATCCCTATTAATAATATAACACTTACAGTTTTTGTGTTGTACGTCTTGAGGTTTTTAAAATTACTACTACTGGTATCACTTGGCAAAAACCACTACTTACTGATATTTTTACTGAGTTTGCACTAGATCAGTGCATTGTTCATTGGTGTGAGTCTGTAGTGTATTGGTATGTCATTGTTCGTAGAGTAGTTGTTAATTATGAGTTCAAATATATTATTAGATTGTGAGTGTGTTTTGTTGTTTAGAATGTATTGTGGATGGTTTTTGTGGTGTTCTAAACGACATAACTCTTTCACAATCTAATAGATTTGAACTCATAATTAACTACTCTGTGAACATTAACACATCACAGACTCATGCTAATAGAACACACCTGTGCAACTGTCTTATCCGTGACTCACAGTATTGAACAACTCATTGATCTAGTGTGAAACTCATCTGCTGAAAAATCTCAGTAAGTAGTGGTTTTTGCCAAGTGTTACCAGTACTAATAACATACATTTTTAAAGTTACAAACAATACTAGTCATGAATTGTTCTGGAAATTCTTTCATGACATATTAAACATAAAGTAAACTTGTTATAAAAAAAAGGTTTAATGCAAATAAATGTACTTTTTTTTATAAAAGTAGGACTGATTTGAGTGAGTTACAAACCAGGTTGAAAGGCGAACACATCTCCCAAAGTGGCCATAAATATACAAGAACAAAGTAGGGAATAGTTACATTTTTTAGGAGAATGCATATTTTTAAAAGTATAAAAGTGCATTATTTGTTGCTTAAAATAGAAACTAATTATGTAAAAAAAAAAACAGCAAATTATTTGTGAATATTGTTTTGAGGGAAACCTTATTTTATTCCTTACTGATTAACCTTCAAATAAATTATCCCATGGTTATAACCATCAGTATTTTGTAACAGCGTACTGTTTCTACACCACTAGTTGTTTCAACCTTCGATAGAAGGTGAATACAAATAATTATTTTGTTTCTAAAATTTAAGAGCTTTTCTGATTACTTTTCAACATATTCACTTTGACGATAGAGGGTTTTGTAGTGCCTGTGGACAAGTTTATCAATAACCTCTTCATAAATTATTCCTTTCCATGAATTGAGATTCTTCTTACTTCCTTGTTAATTTTGAAGTTCTAAACAAGTCTTGGTTAATGGAGAAATTGGAAGTCCCTCGGCACTAGATTGGGTTGTATAGTAGATAATCAAAAATACTAAGAGCGATTTGGTTGCTTAAGCAACTCTGTGACAAGGTTTTGTCATGGATCATAACAATGGGAAAATTCATCACATTATTTTCCAAGACAAGCGAAGGTGGTGGATTGAAATGATTAGGGATCCCTTAACCATATTATCTGTCATTTTTTAGTATAATTCATCAGTCCATGCTGGCCTAATTCATGACTACAACCATCTGCATAGGGTTTATGCAACCTAGCAATTTCTTGAGTAATTTCAGTGGGATATTTTTTATCATCTACTTTTAGATCTAACCTTTTGTTGAACTGACGATTAAAAAAAAAAAAAACAGTTGTATCTGTGATCATTTTTCTGAATAAATATTTGGCTATGAATATCTCAGCAGATTACCATGATTTTATTTTATGAATTTGGCTAAAAATAAGTACAGTAAAACTCTATTAAACCATGCGTCACTTAAAACTGACTGTGTTTTGTAGATCATGCCAACCAACTGCATAAATAGGCAAGCACAGTTTGGTAGATGCCTCAATAGCTGTTGATATGATCCTCTAAATATGCTAGATTAAAGTAAATAGTGCTCCCATTGTTTGGAAATGATACTAATTTATTTAGTGTTTATAAACATTTTCTTATTAAAAACTTTAAAACCCATGCTTGACAATTTTGCACCCAAAAAGTCACTTTCATTAAACCATGTGTTTCTTAAAATTACCTCAAATTCGCAAAAGAACTGTAAATAGTGTAGGCATGTCTGTAACTTTTATAATAGTTACTTACTAAGTATTGGCAAAGGTTTGTAAGCAAATACCCAAAAGGTCACTGGCTTCAAGCAACTTCCATTTGTTAAAATGATGTCCAAGACAACCTTCATCTCCAACTAGTCTGTTATTAGGTTCTACTGCAGTGATTTTAGCATATCTTAAATGTAGGAAAGTTTTAAAATCTGCTGTAAAATATTTGCTTGCTACATGGATATAGGTATGTGAGTGGTGAGACAACTATGTAGGTAGTATTTGGCTATTGACATCCATCTCCTTTGATAGAAGGGAAGGGATCATGATTGATCCTTAAAATAATACTTGTATATTATCTATTAGTTTGTCTTACTTGCCCACATTACTGTAGCGTGTAATAGAAATATGGAATGTATGGCTCCAGTATTTTTTATTATTCAAATGTTTAATTTTTTATTTCCAATAAGATCTATTTTTTTCAACAGTTCTTGAAGAAATTAAACCGACAAGAACGTGTCGTTGAAGAAGTGAAGTTGGTGCTAAAGCCTCATTATGCAAAGAAACATATCAGCAAGGAAGATTATAAAGAAATATTGCGGCGATCAGTTCCAAAGGTAAGTAAATAAATGGAAAATATAATATTTGAAAACTTTGTTTAGTACGGATAATCTGTACAAGTGTCTGTATAGGCAACTGTAGGTTTTTGCAAGTAATTTTAATATAGCCCAAAGTTTTTAATTTTATCAATTATTAAAAAGGTTAATTTATTTGACCTACACATGTTCTTCCCCAAATAACACCCTTATTATTATTGACGTTTTATTCTGGCTAAGCACCAGGAAACATTTTAATGATTTTAGCTACAACTGACAACATCGCATGAGGTTGAAATTAAAACGTTTTTTCAAGCAAGATTTTATTTTTTCAAACAAGGTTTAATTTTAATGTATCTCAAAAAGGAATCAAATACGTAAACTGAACTATATTTTAGAGAACTAATTTAATTTTAATTTTTTTCCTAACACTATATTTTAATGGACCTTAAAAAGGACTTCAAGAGATATTTTTGTGTTGAATAACTTTTCACTTCGTTCAAGGTTCTCTTCACAGCCTTTTTTGAATTACAAGAATTACATCGACTTGAATTTAATTTAATTTTTCCTCGGTGTTTGTTGTGAGAGTTCTGAGTGGATTGAAGCATTACATACATAAAACCTTAACAACCGACGTGCCTTTTTTTGGAACCATGTAAACAACATAACTTATACAAATTATATTTTCATGAGATTAAAAATATGTCTGAATATTGATTGCAAGCCTTTGGACACTAATAACTCTAATCTTTCCTAACTAAATAAATAAAACCCACTAACCATAATACAAAAATCTTTATTTTACTACGATTGCCTTATGTACATTTTGATTACGTGGTAATCATCTTCAAAAGTAAAAAAGTACTTCTAGTAAAACTAGTCCACAGTGCTCAACAAATTTATTAACTAATCTTTCCTTCCTAAATACTTAAATACATCTTTTTCCCCTTTTCAGGTATTAACAAACCGTTATGAGAGAAATACAATTAATTATAAAAATATAAGGTAGATGATTGTACATTCTAAGGCAAGTTGGAGTCAGGGTCTAAGAACAACCAAGAATTAGACTCCAGAGGTGTTTCTATTTAAACAACAATAAATCCAATGCTTATATTTGATAATTTTTTAGAAAATGTTTGCTAAGCTGTGGTTGTGATACAAATGTTATTACCAGAAAATAAATGTAGCACTGAGTTTATATGACAAACACTTTATTATATACAATCAGAATATTTAAAATATAATTTAGGCGATTACATATGTTCTTGTATCTTTACTCATTAGTAAATAAAACTCTAAAAGAATAACACTGTATAGTACTGTTCCTAAACTAAATTGTTATTTACTACTGACATTAAAGTTTCACACAATTTAAGTTTTTAGAAACATACTTTTAGGTTTATTTTAAATTATTACAATTTGTATCTTTTTTCATGCTTTTCTTTCCTTTGTTTTTTTTTACAGGCTCTTTCCTTCTAGAAATCTTTAAATAAATAATTGTAGTCTTTTTTTACCTATAATTTAATATTTTTAAACCTATATTCTCCCTCCTGGTTAGTAATGTAGCTGGCTTCCACAATTTATTCCTGGCTCATAAATATCTGTTTCTTAAGAAATAAATAATCATATAGATCTGAAAATCGACTTTGTTTCAAATCCTGTATGTTTCTGAAAGAATTGAAGCGTTAAATATATAAAAGTTCAACAATCAATATCCTTTCTTTTAACACGTTGAGTGCTGAGGGCGTGTTCTCCCTCTCAATTCATTGGTTCGGTGTGAGGTTAGCCATTGACGGAAAATTTTGTGTCCCTTGTCGGTTATTGTGCCGGTCTTTATTAATATTTCGGTGCATTCAGGGTGTCTAGTGACAGGGAAAACCGGGAAAACCTGAAAAAGTCAGGGAATTTTAAGATTCTGGAAAATTCAGGGAAAAGTCAGGGAAAATTTTAAAAAATCGGGAAAATATTTATTTTGATTAGAAACAAAACTAGTGGCCATTGCTCTCGAATATTTGGTATTGTAAGCCAGCGGTTTAGGGGCAGGGCAGTCAGGAAATAACACTTCTTTATTTAGATGCCCATTATTTATTTGATAAGCCCGTTGCTATGACTTCAGGACTTATGTCAATAAATATTAAACGTGTCGAGTTGGTACAGCTGGGAAGTTTTACTGGACCGTGGCCTTGGGGTGCGCAGTGGTTCTGTTATCATATGGACAGGTTGGGATAACAGATAACTCAGTCTGTTTCTGACCACACAGAACGCTGTGTAAACATTCATAGCCAGCTATTTGTCTAGACTCGTGATAGTATGTGTTTTATTTGACGGTGATTATTTTTACACTGTTTATTTCAACATAGAATGTTCCGGGTTTTCATTACCTCCCCTCCTTCCTTAGGATAAATATAAACTGAAAGATGAAGTGACCGAAGCAGAGATTATATGGTGCGTGAATTTAGTAATGCAACACTTCTTTACGCAATGCAGAAGGTAGTGTGTGCCTCTTTCCAAGGATGTTCCCTGATAGCAACATTGCACAGAACATGAGATTGCGGAAAGATAAAATTTCCTATAGTGTTGTATTCGGTTTATCAAATTATTTTATAGATCTGTTACTGACATCATTAAATTCAAATTCTAACTATGTAATTGGCTTTGATGAAAGTTTAAACAAAATATCACAAAGAGCCCATGAATATCATGAAAGCCTACCACTGCAGGAGCCAGTAGAACATATGCATCACATGAGCGTTCATGCAGCCCCGCCGCACTCAACTTGTTGAACCATGTCAACGAAGCAAACAAATAGTTTAGTAACATTAATAATCACTAAAATGTTGGTATTAAACTTTTTTCACAACTTATACAAACTATATTTTCTTTTTTTAACTAAATAAATGAAACCACTAACCACAATGCAAAAATCTTTATTTTACTACAATTACATTATGTATATTTTGATTACACGGTAATAATTTTCAGAAAAATCAAGTGTAGATAAACGTATAATTGACACAAGCTATAGTTTAAATGTTAATTTAGTTTAAAAAAATGATAAATATAATTTAGGAATAATGATTTAATGAATAATGATAAAGAGCCTATCCCTAATTTAGCTTCATATAGTTTAATTGATTAAAATATAGTTAAGATTTTACAATTTTGTATTTAAGAATGATAAAAATTAATGTTAAATAGTACAAATTTTTGTATTATGGTTAATGGGTTTTATTTATTAGGTAAATTGTGTTTCAATAAATCGTTTCATATAATGATTGTCGTGTTTTTTTCAGCACGCACCATTTCCCAACTTTGCGATAACGCAACAGGTTATTACTCTAAAACTAAAACCATCAGATTCATATTCAGGTTTTATTTTAATAATTCTATAGTAGAAATATAGATTAAATAAGGTAAAATCATATAAAATATAGATGTTCTATTGGGAAGAGATTTTCAAACGATCTTTAAACTACTGCGCATTATTGATATTACATTAACTATAATCTATTTTAATGCTCAGAGTATAGTATAGGTTTTGAATTGAACCAGGAATTATTACAAAATAGACGTCAGGGGACTTGAAAAGTACAGAAGAATTTAGTAAAAGAACATATAATGTACATACTAATACATAGCACAGAAAGCACAAAAACAAACTTATTGAGTGAAAAAGTCTTTTATTGAACAAAACCATATCATATGACAAATCAACTAAAGATTAAGTTTTATAATACATTTTATTATTTTGCTGTTCGGCTACAATACGCATTATTCTTTACCGGGCAGAACATACAGATCTGAAAAATTTAAAATCATGATTAAATATACTGCAAGTTTTTTTTTAATTTAGTTATAATGCATTTTTCAGAACTGATTCATCTTCTTTGCAATTATAATTAAAGATAACTCTTGGCTTAGGTATGTGTTGTAGTGGCACCAAGCCCATACTCTTCACACCATGTATGCTGAAACCATGATCCGGATTAGTGACTTCCTGATTATCAATGCTTTGTTGTATATCAGAATAAAAAGCCATTAGTAATTTTACTTTTTTGTTTCAGATCTGTCACAACAGGTCAGGCGAAATCAACCCGATGAAAATACAGTGTCTTATTGAAGCTTATGTAAAAAAATTCAGGTACAACAAAAAGAAAACTTCCACTGGTCCACTTCCAGGGGGACAACCTACAAAACTCAAAGTGTAAGTTCCTTAAGTTTAATTTGTGAATGATTATTGACCAATGCTACTGTTGTTAGTCTAAACAGAATATCTTATACAGAGTAACTCAGTTGTGAAGCTTGCTTTTATTAACCCTTTGCACTCCATTGCAGCGTATAAATAGGCAAAGCCAATATGCATTTCAGCTCTGACCATCAGAGCAACACCCTTGGTGCCATACTCCGAAGCCGAGCAGTACCTGTCTATGTTTTTTATCGCATCCACTCAAACGCCAAGTATAACTCGGTTTTACTTTTCTGGCTATCACTCCTAAACCAGTTATAGTTTGGCATTTTTAAAATATGGCACGAATTTGTGTGAGGTTTGAAGTAATTTTTTACAATCCTATTAATAGGACAACCAGCCCCAAGTGTCTGTTTTCATATACAAATGCTACATTTTAAGTGACTGTTTGATGAATATATTATTTAATTGTTCAGTTTGATTTTTTTTAAAGTTAAAGAATGTTTGTTTTAAACTCTCTTTTTTATTTATTATTTATTCCTAGAAATGTTTTGTGAATTTCCACACCCAAAAGTAATATAAATAGAAGCATTCAATTTTTAATTAATTGTATATAATTTGTTTACAGTAAACATTCAAGTTATAACCTAATATTACTAATAATAAAAGAGATTATATAATTGCAGAATAATAATTATTCAATGCCTTTATAAATGACAGATTAAATTATAGAATAAAGGTGTCTGAATAGATGCTGCAAACACCCAAGTCGGTTCGCACTAGAGTTCTGAACGCCATGCCGAACGAGTGTTTTTATTGTGATAGTGCAAAGGGTTAATATGTGGAGGATATCCATAAGTTCTGTGTTATCAATAGAATAACAAATTGCAACAATCAAATCATTTTCTCTAATCTTTTCTTTGATTTCAGACAAAAGACTATGTGGAGTTAAATTTGATCTTGGTGTCCCTAGTGAGGTATGTACAATTTACTTATTCCAATAATTTATTATTAGTTTCTAACGAACATAATTATTTATAGAATATTTAAATAGACAATGTTTGTTTTATTGTGTTAGTAAACAGACCGAATGTAAGAAGCGTGATTTTAAACCAAAGTGCTTTACAGGTCGGAATCAATGATATATATATATATATATATATGAAGTTAATATATTACTAAGTAAGTAATTTAAATTACTTACTTAGTAATATATTAACTTCATAAAGTCAGTGCAACGGAAAAACAATGGATAACGTTAAATATCAAGAATATATATATATATTTATAGGTTAGTTTTGGTTGGTAAAGATTATTTAGATTTTTTGGACTAGGAGACTGACAGACTTACCTTGGTAAGAATCCACACTGTAGTCTTGAAATGAAACATAAAGAAAGGAAACATTGTAGCTTTGTGATGAAGGTCAAAAAGTATTTAATTATTCACAGTTTATTTGAAAATATTTTGTTTTCTAGTAGTGATTCAGATTATAGTAAGATTAATAAAATTATTCTTGTAAGACGTGTTAATTCCTCTCACCTCAGATAAATGGATATAATGTAAATATTGGTTTTTTGAAAGCGAGAGATTTTTTTGTAGAGCATGTGTTCTTTACTGTTATTTTCCAATCTTCTCAGTTTTCTTCCATCATTCCCATAGCGAACTGAAGTGAAATAGTTAGTTTAACTCATTAAGGTATCAATTAGTTGCATATCGCAGCACTCAGCGAGTACGATTTAATTTTTAGCATCATCTGAGGTTATTTCACCATACAAATATTCTCACTTATATAGAAATAAATATTAGGTATTTTAGACAGGTGTAATTTTTTTTATTCAATATTTTGTACCTTATTTATTATTTTGTTATTATACATAATCATTATTACTCAAAACAATTTAAAATGTTTCTTTGTTTAAATCCTGTCTGGTATTTCCTTATGATATTGTCTCCATAGCTGCGAATTTATAATGTGAGACAATTTTGTGTAAGAGGAAATTTACATTTTTCAGTTTAACTTTCTAGTTTTAATTTTTATTTTTTGTTGAAAGATTAAGTTTTGTTTTTAAAATAGTATAAACAAAACAGAATTACAATTTTTTAAACTAGAGATGACTTGTGTAGTGAATAATAAAAACTAACTGCTTAAGTTTTTCATCAAGTAATTTTTGTACTAGGATTATTTTAATCCATCTGAAATGTAATAAGTTTAATGGGCAATGTATAAAACAGTTTTTACTGTTTTATAAAAATAAATTGTATTTTTGTAAATATTATTAATGAAATCTTAACCTGTTTTCATGACTACTTTTTGTTTCTTGGTAGTTGTATTGAACAATTTCTTTACCCGTTTTCAAGACATTTTATTAATATAAACAACTTGCACATCTGTTTCAGAAAGTCATGGTAACACCATAAAGGACATGTACTGTAAATAGACTATAAAATCAATTGATCATTCGTGCTGGCTACTTTTATATGATTATAACGTATCTCTTGTATATTGTAACTATTGCTATATCTGTATTTTTATTTATATTAGGAGGCAATGGAAGTGTAAAGTAATGTGTACAGTACATTACAAATATTTTCTTTTTTTAGTAAATGTTTGTTTTATTAAATGTATTTATAATAATTAATTGCTTCTTTAAAATGTTTCTTTTTCTAAGTAAATTAAATAAGTTAATTAAAAAAAATATTTGTATGATTCTATACCCTTCCTTTGCTCCTTGATGCTGATTATTTTATTACAATAAAAATATTGAAAAGAACCCCAATACCACAAAAATAATCAAAAATAACAAATAAAACAAGTTACTTAAGATTAAACCCTTATGTACATTTCGATGACCATGTCATCATCATCAGAGGGTCTTGTTACAAAACACAATCTAGCACACAAGAAGTTACAAACTAGAATGATCTTCTTCATCATTCTAGTTTGTAACTTCTTGTGTGCTAGATTGTGTTTTGTAACAAGACCCTCTGATGATGATGACATGGTCATCGAAATGTACATAAGGGTTTAATCTTAAGTAACTTGTTTTATTTGTTATTTTTGTGGTATTGGGGTTCTTTTCAATATTTTTATTGTAATATATTGTACCACTGTGCTCTTGATATTGTGTACTGATTATTTTATGACAAATTATTTCATTGGATGTTGAATAACTAGGGATGGGGCGGTACCTAAAAGTTTCGATTCTGATTCTAAAAATTGTCATTCGATTCTCAATTCTTGTTTCTCAAAGTTCCGTTTTAATGTAACGGGCTACACAAAACATTGGCCTTGACTTATGAATAGGAATTTCTGAAATGGTGACAAACATATTGGATCAAAGTAATGGTTTATTTAAAATTACAAATATGAACTTCAGTTCACAATTACAATATAATTTCAGTAATATAGTCATTTCAGTTTGTATAACTGGAGAAATCGGAACTAACTTTTCTATGTGTTTTGTTTCGACATCTATAAGTGGTGGCGGCCAGACCGGGGAAGGGGCAAGAGAAAAGCGATAAAGCGAGTCCTCCCAAGTGAGAGAGACAGCAGAGCGAGAAGATTGATGACAGCGGACCAGAAATGCTTCTGATCGTCTTTTTTGCATCATAAATAATAATAATTTCGTTATCTCAAATCGGCATTCGCTTTAATCATTTAATTCATTCAAAGCAACTAATACTTGAATAAGACATAGTTGATAATTATTTTTATTACCTGTAAATTACACCACACACATATTTTAATAGTTACAAAAAAACAAGGTTATAGCCACTCCATTTTATAAAGAGAGAATTATGGCTAAGGTATGTGGTGATTCCAGTGGGAAACATAAATTTGTGTATTGGAAACAGAAAAAACCCAGTTCCTTCAAAAATGTGAAAACCCTTCCTGTGGCCTACAAAAATTAGAATAAATATATACAACCATTTTTATTCAGATATACAGATTGCGGACAATTCAACCTTCTTTAAATGATTTTCATAAAATGTGATTACTGTAGATGCTTATAAATGTAAGAGATCATATCTCCTTGATACTTGTATCATACATTTCTTATACTGGATCTATAAAATATGTGTATGGAAAAAATGATTGAATAACATATGTGTATATCATAATTTGTTAATCAACATCCCAAGGAGTTCCAACATCATGTAAAATCCCTTTATTTGTTACGTTCAGTATGTTGTAAATTGTGAGTCCAAGTATGAAATTCGGCACCGACTTTTTATGTTTTTGTTATCAGAAAATTATTTTTTACATTTTAGTAAGTAAAGATAATATTTTGGGTTCTTTTTTTGAAGTTGGTTCTGTTTTTTTCTGGGTTGTTTCTAAAAGAATGTCTTCCTAATGGAAAAAACTCCATAAGAAAACGTTCTGCTGATTGCTATAATTCTGATCTGGAATTTCTTGCACCTAACGCCTCGCAGCCAAGTGATCCAGAAGATGGAAAAGAATCTAGAAAACAACTCCACCACCTTTTTAAGAGTGTCATCCACTTAGCTAACTGAAGGTGTGTACAGTAGAAAGCATTCCTTAAACGTACAGTAAACCTACTTGACATTTTATTTTAGTCTAAGGTGTAAAAACAGGAAAGCATTAGTCAATTTAGGAATTTTTTCAGACAATTTGATTCCCAGCCGACACAACTGTCTTGGTAGAGTATATGTATTTATTATCGTTGCCTGAAACAAACAAAATGTAACCCACAGTTTCCAGCTGACAATTGTATTGGAACAGTATCTGTATACAGTGCTGGCATTCGTTGTTTCGCCTTGTCAATTCTGATATTCACCTTGTCACTGATATTCACAGGTTGTTAGATGACGAAAGGGATTTATTTGAAAGAAAGGGATTTAACTCTGACTCAGAAAATAGCCTGCATCACACTTGTACAGAGTTTTGGTTTTCTATATAACTTTTGTTTTTTATCGTATATATAAATGTGCAACTATTTGTTATCTCAGTGAAACAGTTGATATTTTATACATTAACATTTGTCCCCAAGTCTACACCTATAAAAAATTTAAATAAACAGTTTTTCTTTTTAAATGAAAAAGAGTATTTTGGATAAAGGTATGTGACAAAAATATTATTTAATTAAATTATTCTCCCGCTCATAACAAATATATATATATATATATATATATATATATATATATATATATATATTTATAGGTTAGTTTTGGTTGGTAAAGATTATTTAGATTTTTTGGACTAGGAGACTGACAGACTTACCTTGGTAAGAGTCCACACTGTAGTCTTGAAATAGAAACACATAAAAGCACTTAAACAATGATATATTTCAACCACACAGTGGTCTTTATCAATCGAAGAGAAAACACAAAAAGAAATATGAGAGAATGAAATAAAATAATTGTAATCACAGATTGTGTAGAGTAGAAATCAGATGTCACAGATGCACAGATTAAAGATATATATATATATTGTTTCCATGAACATATGAGTGATTATAGTTTATATAAGTCTGTCAGGGGGAAAGAGATAAGGCTAGTTGGAAAAAAAAAAGAAAAAAAAATGTATGGATTTATCTGATGTTGAGGTTAGGGGATTCTCTGGACTTGGTATACCACTGGTATGATAGTTCCCACCTTCTCAGTTCTGAGGGATTGCAATCAGGGGGGAGTGATTTAATTATTTTTGTGGTATAGCAGTCATCAAAAGTTGTGATGTTGTGACTCGCAGCATGTTGAGCTGTTGGCCTATCCATATTCATAATTTTAACATCATGTCTGTGGCCATTCATTCTGATATTCAGACCATCCGTGGTCAGGCCTATGTACTGTGCTGAGCAAAGTTTACATTGTAGCTGGTATATGACATTTTTCGATGTACAATTATGATGACCCTGTATTTTGAAGACCATTTTTGTTGTTTGGCTGTTGAAACTATTTGCTGAGGGGTGTAAAAAGATTTTCTCTTTCTTGACTGAAGAAGATCATGTTGATCGAAATATTTCAAATAATAGTGTATTAAGTGTTTTATTGTGTTTTATATGTGCTTATTTCCAAGAGATTGCAGTTTTGGACTATTGCCTTTAGGTAAGTCTGTCAGTCTGCTATCAAGTCCAAAAATTCCTAAATAAGCTTTAAGCTCTACTAGAACTAACCTAAAATATATATATATATATATATAGATTTTTTGGGCTAGAAGACTGACAGACTTACCTTGGTAAGAGTCCACTCTGTAGTCTTTAAATAGAAACACATAAAAGCACTTAACCAATGATATATTTCAACCACACAATGGTATTTGTCAATCAAAGATAAAGCACAAAAAAGAAATATGAGAGAATGAAATAAAATAAATATAAGTTGTAATCACAGATTGTGTAGAGTAGAAATCAGATGCACAGATTAAAGATATATGTATTGTTTCCATGAGCATATGAGTGATTATACATGAGTGTCCATGGTATACATTGCCATGAGTGTCCATGGTATATGACATTTTTCGATGTACAATTATGATGACCCTGTATTTTGAAGACCATTTTTGTTGTTGAAACTATTTGCTGAGGGGTGTATTGGACACGTCTTGCATCTAGATATATATATATATATGAAGTTATTATTATTACTTGTAAATAATTTTTTCCACCACCAACTGCAATAATTTTACCTTATGTGATGAGGCACCTTTCGGTCACTTGACCAGTGTCGAATCACTCTGTCGCAATGGTCAAGTGACTGAAAGGTGCCTCATCACATAAGGTAAAATTATTGCACTTAGTGGTGGAAAAAATTATTTACAAGTAATAATAACTTCATAAAGTCAGTGCAACGGAAAAATAATGGACAACGTGAAATATCACGATATATATATTTGTGTAATTTATTTTCTGATTCTTCAAAAAATTCATGAACATTGGCTCAACACAACAGATATCAATTTTTGTCTTTTTCTACCTAAAACACTTTTGTTTATAATTTTATCGTGTACAACCCGCAGGGGAGGTGTGGACTAGCCACATCTACTAAGAGGGGTTTGGCGTCCCTCGCGGTACCCCAGTCTAACATACACACTACTAACAAGACTATTATACTTACTACACACATAACAACACAATCTTTTTATATATCATCACTTACATTTTCTCCTAGGGAATTTTTAGAGAACCATTGAGCGTTGGGAGTGCTGAAAGGGTGAGATCTTGACAGACTGGTCAGGAAGTGGCCGCAGTGCAAAATTATCGGAGCCTGTGTACAGTATATGAGTATTCGACTGATGGCCATCCAGACAAGCTAATGTGGAAAACTATAGGCCCCAGAGCTCTGGAGGTTGGAGATGATTGTATGTAATCCAAGTACCCGTTCCTACAATCCCACCCGTAATGCCAGACACCATGACTGACGTTATAAAAAATGTATGGATTCCACAAAACTATAAAACAACAGGTTTGAAGAGGATACGTTAGAATTCGCCTGACGAGCCTAGTATTGAAGGTGGAAGTAAGAAGTTGATTGTGGCAACAATAACTGCATTGCCATCACCAAAATATTTAATATTTTCTAGTCCCAAAGAAGAAAAGGATCTGTCTAAAGTTCTCCCTTTCTTATTAATAGCCACTGCTTGTTCCAACCTCTGACAGACGCAGGCATCATTAGAATTCCTTCTTTCATCAGGTCATGGTATTTGTGGCTCCCCATATCCCTTGATCAAAGAGGGTCCTTAGTTTTTCACATGTAAAGATTTGAAGAACATCTCTATAGCCAAAATCAAGTGAAAACTATCTTTTCAGTCAGCTACGGATGCTGTGCCTATTAGGAAGACTGACAAAAGCAATAGAGTAGCAACAGCCTCTTCCATTGTCACTTTTGGAAAGTCAGAGGTACCTCAATTTACACGTGCAAGTTACCAAAGACTCTCACTGAGGTCATTTGTGGGTAACCCTAGGCGATGCTTCAAGTGTCAGCTTTTAGCCAAACTAGTTCTTGTTTAAAACAGGGTGGATGCAACCAATGTAAGCATTGAAGGCTAAGATGAAAAGGATTGCATTATTGCTCCAAAGTACGCAACTGTGGTGGTGATCGCCCTTTCTTCATATTGTCATCAACCCAAAACCAATGTTCCTTTGTATTGCAAAACCCTAATTGTTCCTAACTGGACTACTCATTTTTAACCAAATCTGTGTAACTTAAATAAAAACAAAGCAATATAAAAATGACCAATCTATTCTCTAAAAGAAATCAAACAGACTAAACCCCATACAAAGTATCTCATGTTTTGTGGCATGGTAATATCATCAACTTCTGACATACCAGATTTGGGAGCTATATCAAAATCTGTAACTGGTGCAATATATTATGCCTGTGTTAACATTTTACTTTTTTAATCACTTTAACAATAGTTTATGACTATCCGAACTTTAAATTTGTTAAAACTTGCTGAGACAGAACGTTGTCGATCGCTATATGGTGATCTTCATCAGTGTCTTCTGCTTGGAGATGTCGGGTCAAACGGTGACGGTTTTAAAGGCAGGTTTTCGATAGTATCAAAGACCTTGTGTGATTTTTATTGTGATACTATCGAAAACCTGCCTTTAAAACTTTCACCGCTTGACCCGACATCTCCAAGCTGAAGACACTGATGAAGATCGCCACATAGCGATCGAAAAGATTCTGTCTCAGTAAGTTTTAACAAATTTACAAAATTTAAAGTTTGGATAGTCATAAACTATTGTTAAAGTGATTAATTAAGATTCACTGAATGGACTACAAAATTCAATTATTATAATTTAATTTGATATTTTGCAATTTAGGAATGAAAGGAATAGAGTTATTAGACGTTTGTACAAAAAAGGGGGAAAAATAAAACAAGTAAAACATAACTAAATGTACAATAATACTAAGATAACAATTAAATGATGAATTGCTACTAGTGAGAAAGCATAAAACTATTTTAGTTCGGCAAGAGTATGAGTAGACAGATATAGAAAGTTTATAATAGGGGAAAACGTCTCCTAAGAAAGATAGGAAGACCTCACAAAGAATGGAATGTGAAGCTAAATGAACCCATTCAAAGACACATTTACTTAGAGGCAGAGGAAAAAGAGGATGTAGTGGGTCTGGTGCAAATAAATCCTTTGTTTTAGTTCAAATTAATATGAATACTACACAAATCTATTGCTATCTCAGTAGAGGCTTTGCTTCGTAAAAGAGACGATTGTTTCGAAATGCATCAGCAAGTAAGCCCTTACGTATTCACTTAGTTACGTATCATTTAATTATAGTTTAGTCAGTGAATTCAAGATGATTACTACAAGTAACTTTAACACTATAGCTGCCGGCCACAATATTGGCGTTTTCCCGAGGAATTGCCAAAATATTTTAAGCTTATTTTTAAATAATGTGAACTTATTTTTTGTTCCCTTAACATATCTAAGTACTAAAATAACTATCTTATCATAATATATATAAAAACAAATGTGTTGATAGAGTAAATGATGCCTAAATAAACTCTGTCTGGCCAATTGGCCTGACATTGTTTTGAGGTAATTATATTTTCTTATCTGTGCAACACTGTCTTAACATTTTGTGTGTATAAACAACAAAACAATAATTTTATGCTCCCGTTATCCACATAATAAGCTGACTAGTGTGAAAAGTGTTTTGGAGCCTATCTTGAGAACATGTAAACGTGTCACATGTGTTTGATTTGTCAGTTTATAAATATCTAGTATATAGAAGAGAATGGTAAAATATATTCTCTCTCTGATGGTTAAAGCTGTGTAGTTTAGCCCAACATGGCAGCTAAAGTGTTGCTAAAAATATCCATATATTTCCATTGCTCTACCCTAAAAACTAAAATAATTACTTTTTAAACTAATAAAATAGAAAAAGTTGCTTGATGTTATCATCTAGAATTCACTGATTAAACTATAATTAAAAGGTACCTAACTAAGTGAATGTGTAATGGCTTACTTGCTGACACGTTTCAAAACATTCGATCCTTTTACAAAGCTAACCCTCCACTGCGGCAGTAGAGAGTTAGCTTCGTAAAAAGAAACTAATGTTTTGAAACTCGTCAGCAAGTAAACTATTACTTATTCACTCAGTTACCTTTTAATTATACTAGTAATAAGATAGGTCGAAGATAAATTTTTTTACCAATAAATTGTCAAAATGACATACTTTATAAAAAATAATGATATAACAATCAACTTACGTAAAATCTGTTTTCATCTCAAAATTGAGTTCTTTACAAACTTTGTTTCAATCACTTCTTTCTTTTTTAACTTATAGCAAAATCTACTACTAGGCATTTCCAGGCAATTCTCTTTTTAGAGAAATTTTAGTAGGTCTTGTATTTCCAAGTAGGATTTTCATTTCTTCCGTTTGTGCAAGTGATCTATTGAAAAAAAAATAAGGTTTAAAGACAATAAAACTTAATTATTTTGCTGTAAATCAACATTATTTTAAAACTATATTTTTTTCACCTGTAAAAATTTTGAAAATCTCGAGCACATTTTATGAATTGAAATTTAATGGCTAACACAATACTCTACAAAATTAATAAAACATTTCTCTTAATAAAAACAATTACTAAAATGGAACAGTACTTGACTTGACTTATTTAGATTCACAATGGAATAGAGGGTACAAAACCACCAGAGCTCACTAGGTTTGCCAAAGATAGCGTTAGGAAAAAATGTATACTACTTTGAGTTAGGAGTTTGTAAAATCTAAGTCTTTAGTGACCAAAGGCCACTATATTTGTTTAATATTAACCCTTTACACTTTAAACAATACCATAAAAATTGTATACAATAATTAAACCTAACATGAACTTACTCTGCAGTTTCTCCTTTTTTACTGCACATATTCACGTCAGCACCATGTTCAAGGAGAATACGCACAATCTTTGTATTTCCAACTCTAACAGCTTCCATAAGGGGTGACATATTATTACAAGGAGTATCCACCCAAGCACCAAATTCAAGCAACATTTTTGTTATGATATAACAATTCTTACGAACGGCTTCAATCTAAAACAATACTTTTTATTATCTTCAACTCCTTAAATTCAATTAATTGAATTTTCTAGTATAGCCCTACTTCAGTATAGCTTAAAGTACCAATATGTTTACTTATATTGTGTTATGCAGTAATTCTAAAATGAGCACTCTTAATCTCTTTACACCTTCTAAATGTTACATAACTAATTCTAATGTTTATTGAATTTATTAATATTATAACAACGTTTGTTGTTTATATCAGTCTCATGTATAAATTGCATTGTAACGAAAAATAATGCTTGTGATGTAAATAATCCTCAGAGTGCGAGAAAAAATAATAAAACATGGTGCCAACACCAAAAATTACTTCACTGTACAACTTTAACTCTTTGCACCCCAATGATCACTATATCGGACGTAATTCACTTCCAAACATCTTATAATATTTTGCACTTATATATTCCTCTCAGACCTGCAGATTTTGTGTTATACATTTTGATGTTTTGTAAATTACTTGTGTTGGTATCAATTGGCAAGAAAACCTCTACTTAATGATATTTTTTAGCAGACGTGTATCACGCTAAATCAGTGCATTCATTATTCAGTGTTGTGAGTCACAGACAAGACTGTTGCTCAGGTGTGTTATATTAATATGTCTATTATGTTGAGCATAAAATGCATAACCTATAGAAATAGATACAAACACACCCTGATAAACAACAATGTGCAAAAAGCAACACAGGCTATAACAACAAAAACACAAATACATAACATTAACATATACCAACACAACAAAAAACGCTTCCTCATTCCGCAAACTCAAATACAAAATAGCTTTTAAAACATATAACACAATTAAAAATCATTTACGAAGTATAGAAGCACTCCAGAACAAAAGGGCAGAAGTATACAAGATCACATGTAACAACTGTCTTAGCTTTTACATAGGCCAGAGAGATTATTTTACCACACTATACAAGGAACACATAAAAGACACAAAAAACACAACCCAAATCAAACTTCCTCATTCACGTATAAAACATACTTCACACATACGCCAATATAGACAATAATATAGTCCTTTATTACATCTAAAAAAGCAACAAACTAAACACAACAGAAAACTACGAGATATAAAAATACCACAAAATCCATCCACAATACATTCTAAACAAAATGCTCTCACAATCAAATACTATATTTGAACACATTTAACACACCACAGACTCACACTAATAAAACACACCTGACCAACGGTTTAGTCCAAAACTTGCAGCATTAAACAATGCACTGGGCTAGTATAATATACGTCTGGTCAAAAATATCAGTAGGTAGTGGTTTTTTTTTGCCCAGTGATACCAATAGATGTATTCCTCTCAGGTTGACTGTTCACTTGAGTATCCACTTATTTCCGCGACCTAGTCACCATTTCACAATTAGTTTTCAAACATCACTGCCGTCAGAGAATTTAAAAAAATTGTAAAATCATCGATATTAATTTTAATTAGCCCAATTAAATAACAATAAATCCTCCGGAGGGCCGTGGACAGTGTGTTCTAATAAACGTAGGAATTATTAACAAATATAAAAAAGAACATTAAATAAATCGTTTACCTGTTATGAGTCGATACAATGACTAGTGTTACCTCTCACGGGTTCCCTCGGGAAGCTAGCATTTGGCCGGATGCAGTCCTTTGGTCGCCAGGGGAGACGTGTTCTCTCTCGACTCGCTAGTCTTGGTCTCTGTCAATGAATCCTTATTTCATTTTAAAACTATACCGGAAATATCAAACTTTGCCTGCACAGCTACTTTACTATCAGTCAACAGTCGGTCTCTCGCGGTGACAATTAGAACCGTTTGCTCTCAGAACTATTGGGCGGTAATATATAAGGACATTAACAACCTTAAAGGTAATATAAAAAAAACGTTACAGTTTTTATCACGTCATAATTCTTTTGTGACATGTAACTAATATGATGTGTTGGGATTTAAAGTTTAAATAGTATACATAAGGGTTTTTTTTAAATACAAGTATTATATGTAATAGTATAGTCTTACAAATTATTTAATGGATTGCATTATTTATATATAAATTAGTATCTAAATAACTATTGCTGGATTTAGTATCCAAATGGATATACAAATACAGTGGATTGTGGTTTATACACATGGACTCTGGTTCATATGTTAATGACCAAAAGGTTAACAGACCCCACTTCCAAAAGACTTCTTAGTTGACTTTTATAAGCAATTCTCATTTAACACAATTCTCACAGGGCATATGATAAAACACAAATTTATCTTTTCAAACATTACCTTTTTTAAAACAAAAATAATCTCTCAGTTACAAATAACTGTATAAAACAACTGTGGCGTAATGTTTAACATAAATAAATGAAACCTCTCAACCACAAATAACTTTCTTCTTTTATTTAAAACCTTATGTACATTTCGATAGCATAGCAATCATCCTCAGAGATAATTTACAATGAAAATACAATAATGAGTATTTTCATTGTAAATTACCTTTAAGGATGATTGCTATGTAATCAAAATGTACATAAGGTTTTAAATAAAAGAAGAAAGTTATTTGTGGTTGAGAGGTTTCATTTATTTATCTCAGTTACAAAGATTAAATCATTCTTTGATGTCTCTCAAAGAAGATACGTCTCCTGAAACAGCTATCTTCATATAGACAAAACTCAAGTGGCACTGTAGGCAACTGTTAATATAAATTAAATAGGGATGGGGCAGTTCCGATTCTCGATTCTAGGAATCGTCAATCCTAATGGTATCAAGCAATCACCGATACTCGATTCTCCATTAACTAAAGTGCCAATTCCGATTTTTGTTTAACTGTTAAAATGTGTCGGTGTAATTTATTGGAAAAATAATTAACTATGCATTATTAATGTATCAGTTACATTGGATGAAATAAAAGATTAAAGCAAATGCCGATTTGAGATAACGAAAATATTGTTATTATTTATGACGCCACATCAAAGATGATCAGAACCATTTCTGGTCAGTTTGTTTGTCACCACTCGTCTCTCTCTGCTGTCTCATTCGGGTGGGCTTGATTCTCTCTTTATCTCTCTCTCTCCACATCTATTTATCAATTAACTAGTTTCTCAAGTTGAAGATAGAAACAATTGAGATTAAATCAGTTTAAAATGTTTAAGTACTCAACTAAGTGCGTAACCTGCTTATGATGTCAGCTGTTTTGGTAAAATATAGAAAATAGTGTATATTAATATTGCAATTAATTTTTCAGCAGACAAGGAACTTTAGGATAATTGCATCTTTTACACTGTGGCTTTTCCACTATATTACCTCAATGACCATTGTTCTCCTTTTAAACATTTTTTGTACAGTAAAAATTTGAATTAAACATTCATAAAAACTTACCATAGATCATAAATCAAAAATAGAGTAACGTGTCAATACCCTTTCCATAAAAGACAGATTAATAATGTATTTTCCAAGTATCTATACGGGTGAAAACACATACGGTTAATAAATGTATTGTCATATCAACTTTAAAAGAATAAAACAACTTAAAAAATAAACATAAATCAACTAAAATACACAATATCTTTTTTTGTATTACACAGTAAGAAAAAACATTTTACTTTTGAATTTAGTAGAATAACGATTTACTAAATTTTATATAGAAGTTCAACTAGTCTTTATGACTATGATCAAACATAAAAGTTTCACTGATTATCACAGATAACAAAGTCCACCACAATATTTTACTACTTTTGGTATCACTTGACAAAAAAACCACTACTTACTGTTATTTTCCAGCAGTCGCTTTTCACACTAGATCATTGTTCAATGTTGTGAGTCACAGACAAAACTCAGAACACTTACACACCACAGACTCACACTAATACAACACATCTGAGCAAGAGTCTTGTCTGTGACTCACAGAATTGAACAATGCACTGCTCTAGTGTGAAACCCACCTGCTGAAAAATATCAGTAAGTAGTGGTTTTGCCAAGTGACACCAATAGTAGTAATTTTAAAAACCTCAAAATGTACAACACAAAAACTACAAGCTACAATGTTTTTATTTCATTTTTCGGAACACATTTTTAGTATATCATATATTTCAAATTTTTAACAATATATATAAGAACATGGTTAGAGATTATTACCAGGGGTGTTAGTCTACGTTTATCTGCGATGTTAGGATTTGCTCCACTTTCCAACAATTGTTTAACTTTTAATGTGTGTGCCTAAAACAAACAGTCATGTACAAATAGTTTACCTAGAATAGTTTTATATTCTTTAAAACATATCATTCTAGAAATAAATGAAAACATTACAATTAATAGTTATTTTAAAGTTGTATAAAGGATTTGAAATGTTATGACACTTTTCAAACAAGGTTTCTGGAAATTGTCTTTTTTTAGATTCTATAATTAAATGTATCAACTTTTTTACCTCAAAACCATTACTTATTACACTTTTTCTATTACTTGCGACCAGACTTTTTGTTAACTAAAAGTTGTCAAATTGTTAACTTACACTTGGAGGAAACGTTTTCGTCTCACGACTTCTTCAGCCTCGTATTTTCGCTGAAGAAGTCGTGAGATGAAAACGTTTCCTCCAAGTGTAAGTTAACAATTTAACAACTTTTAGTTAACAAAAAAGTCTGGTTGCAAGTAATAGAAAAAGTGTAATAAGTAATTAGCAACCAGCTCGTCATGAACAGCAACAAGATTTCGATATCAAAACCATTTTCATTGCTTAATAGAGAAAAAACAGATTGTTGTTTTGAGAATTTTTCAAGGATTCTTTACAATTTAATTATATTTTTATTAGTAATTATAATTTAATGTGGGATACATAATGTAAAAGGAGTTAGTCTTTTAGTAATTTCCTCTGATGACTGCTTTGCAATTGAACTACATCGAAAATCGATCTATATTTTGCAATCAAAAATAGAATTTTGATTCTGGTTCAAGAGGTCTTATTTATTTATAATAAAAAAAGGGCAAAGTGTTTAAAAGAAAGAACTCCTTAGTTTCTATATAAACTTAATCGTGAAAGTAATGAAGAACCACATTAACAAGTATATACAACAAACAAAAACTACCTTAAAGCTTTTTTTAATTCAAGTAAACTTAAACATGAATTTTATTTCTGCTTTACACATTTGCTGAACATTTTCAGACCCTGTTTCATCTTGCCAGGTGACTTTTTTGATAAACGACTGGTTACAGATCTTTTCAGATTACACATTTTTTATGTTGACAAAAAAATGTCAAGTGGGATCAAGTTCGAGATTCATTATATTCTCAATGTTGCACTTGAGAAAAAACTAAATCAACGTCACAGTATCCATCCCTGTTTATTGTTCTTTTTACAAAAATGAAAGTACCAATCACTTGATCTTCCATCAAAAGCATGAAACATTAATTTAGGTAGAGTCCTGCTTTTTTGATGGTATATTTTAATGCTGAATAATATAATGTACAGTTCTAACCCTCAAACTGTAGTTATAACAGTTTACTATTTCACTCATATGAAATGTTCCCTTATCAAAGAAGAGAAAACATTTTTTTCTTTAGAGCTGTTATTTCCTTTAATTTGATGTACAAAGTTAACAGTGAAGTCAAACCTTTTAATTTGTCATTGGGTTTAATTTAATGTAACAGTTTTATTTGTAGATATGCAAATAAAATCTTATCTATCGTATTCTAAACAGTCCCTTTAAAAATGTATAGTTTTTACTGTAGATGATTCACTATCCTGACTTCTAAGATAGGTTGCGCTATTAAAACACTCAGTTTGCATAAGCGAAATGACACCCTGCGTTGTCTGCTGTGTAGTAGAAATTGCACTGCTCTAAATACCTGAAATGAGGCGCAGTTGCTGTTATTCTCAAACAGCACTGCCATCAGCAGGAACTGAATTTCCATCTTTGCAGGAGCAAAACTTAGTTGATTAATAAAACTCAACAAACTAGATTAGTGAGTATCACTTTGTACAAAATCTAGGGTTCATTAAAACTTGGAAGTTTTTTTTCAAACACTGTATTATAATTCTTTCTTATAACACATTTACTGCTTAAAAATTTTATTCCAGTTCTTAAAATAAGATTTTTTTTTTAACTTAGCTAGTTTCTTCAAATATATTTCTCAAATTTATTTTTGAGGTCGCCTTTATATTTGCAGGTTGTACACGGTAAGAGGAAAAAATAAAAGGAATAAAATTTGTTTCCTTGATTCGGCATAAAAATTATACAATCTCGGCTAAGTTACGAAGCTACTTTTATGTGTGCCACCCTGTACTTCAGACAAAGCCACTACGTTATCCATTCACAATTCATGAAAATTTTATAAAATTGAATTTCTTATATATTATTTTACCTCAAAATTGTTAAATTTAATTTTAATTAATGTGAAAGAGAAATGCTAGTTCTAACCTTAGTTTTCGAATGCACAATCGTCTCTTGGAGTGGACACTTTGTAAAAACTTAACTGGCACTCATTTTCTCTAACACTACATCCTATTGTCCTGTTGGCGGCTGATGTGGCATCCGTAGTACAACTTCTTTGTTCCAGTTCCCAATTTACCTCTTTACGCATTTTAGCAAACTTAAAATTTTCAAACTTCTGACATTTAGAATTCTCGGAACTGAGTATGTAACTGTCTCTAATTTAAGTCTATTTTAGTCTTTTATGGTTTACTAATTTAGCCCAAATTTACAAACTTATATTTATAAAAATTTTTCTCTAACAAAAAGTTTTACTTTATTTAAATTTTACTTCTGTTAATTTATAATTTAGTCACTGTTATATTCATATTTCACTCTTTTAATTTTTTGGTTATTTTCGGAACCTCTTTATCTGGAAGAATGCAACACAAAGCGATGTTACCCTAATTGGAAACTGCTTTTGGGAAGTCCTCTTCAAAAAGATCTAGAAATGCACCAGATTACATTATAGGCAAACTATAACTGTTCTTTTATCACTGTATTTTCATTTTCTTACACTGTTTCCAAAAGAAATTTGAAAAAAGAGCGGTATCGACATCCTTACTCGTTGACTTCTCAAGACACTGAGCTTTATGTTTCTTTGTCTATGGTTCAACTACCCCCCCCCCCCACTAATGTGACAATGGTTTTGAGAGATAGTACGATCGTCAGGCCATGTACTTAATGCCTTCCAGGCTTGTTATTATTGTCTTGTTCCGCCTCCATGTTTTGTCCAAAAAACCTTTGTTTCTCTGAGTTTTTTCATTTTGCATTTTGTAAAGTTTTCCTATTCTTGATTTTTTTTCATTTTTTTTTTTTTTTTTTTTGCTGTTTCTTCTCGAATGCCGATGGTCTCTTTAGCATGGTTTTGATTTTCCTTGACTTGCTTTAAGTTTTACAAAAATTCCCTTTCACTTTAAATGGCTTTGTCTATTACTTATCTATATTATTTTAATCGCTAATTATGTGCCTATAGCATTATATTTTTGTTTAACCCTTTGTATTCATGAATTACAACATTTTTTTTAATTTTTTAAACAAAATTTATGAACTCCTATTTAAAATTTTAAATTTATGAACTCCAAAACCGTACTTGCTTTAAAAACGAGCATTGTACATGATATTTAAACAAAAGACAGTATATTCTCAGAATTAATTCTAGGTTTGAATTACATCGTTTTCCATCTGATTTCAATATTCAATTTCTTTAAATATTTTTAAAATAAATTTGTAATATTATAAATCCCTAAAAAAGGTACTTACATGGTAGATGTTAGGATTATTCATTTAAAGCTGTATGTAAACCCACCTTGATACAAGCAATGAGAAGTGGTGTCTGTCCTAACTTATTCTTTTCATTAATTTTGAGTCTATCGTTTTCACAAATGTTTTTTGGAGTCGGCTTTATTCCATCCTTTTTGTCAGAATCTTCCTTTTTTTGTAGTAATATTTTCAATTTTTCACTATATTTGACAGAATCAATAGTAATAGGTTTTACAATGGTTTTTAATTATATTAAATACAGTAGAGTCTCGATAATTCGAGGTATATGGGACAGAGACCTTCTCGGATTGACAAAAACTCGGATTACACGGAAATAAGTTCCTGTGCATTAGAAAGTAAAAACGTTTCTAATAAACCCTAATAATGTAGTAAGAATGCACAAAATACATTTATAGAACTGTATTTGATTACAGTTCTTACATAAACTAATGTTGCTTTAGAATAGACTATATTAATTAAAACAACCTCTCACCACAAATTCAACAAATTTTATTTTAACCTAAGGTTAAAATAAAATTTGTTGAATTTGTGGTGAGAGGTTGTTTTAATTAATATAAACATTTACGCCACAGTTGCTTTAAGTTGTTGTTGGAATAGACTGTTCATTACAGTTGCTAAATTTTTTGGAAAAAGTTATTGTATCTTCTGTGTCTGCTTATCAGATCGTTTTTGAACTGCGGAGTCGTCTTAGCAGAAGCACATCTGTTAGTGTAGTGCAGTTTCCAACGCAGCCGTTTCCCAAGGTGACTAATTTTCCTTTCTTGTACTGTCTCAGTCGAACCTTCATCTTTATTATCGTAATCTCTGCCTTCAGTAGTTTCTTATGCCATTTCAATAGTTGTAACATGTGTTACCGTTACTTACATTTGTCCTTACTCATCCACTGACTTGAGACCGTTTCATCGACATTTTTACAACCTGGAAATTTCTTGATAAGAGATGTTAAATCTGTTTCTTCTTGTGGATCAATGACACAGTCAACTGTTTTATTATGACTCAGGACTTTTTTCCACGACTTACTTGATGTTTCTTCTATTTCGTTTCATCATTCGATAATACAGTACACAACTTCCTTAAGTATATTCTTTTTAGAAAGTTTACAATGCTTTCTTCCTCTTCTGTCGCTTCCAAGCGAGAATATAAAAGGTAACGTCTGTATTTATTTCTTACATTTGAGAACACAGTAATCCATCGGCTGGATTAGGCATGTAACATTTGCAGGTAGAAATAAAGCACACATATCGAACCGCAGTTGATCTTCATCAGGATGCAACGGTGCATTGTCTAACAGTTTAAATTTTAATTTTTTTTCAAATAGGTGAAATAATCTGAAATAGAATTACGCTCTAATTAAACAGAACCTCGGGAAATCAAGACTCGGATTTACGAAACTCTACTGTATATAAAAATATGAAAATACTATTATACATTTTATTTACAAGACATATTTTTTAAAACGTGTTCTTTTTTTTATAATAAACAATCTCATTCAAAGTTTTATTACGTACCAGCAACCTTTAACAACACAATGTCACTTAGGTGATCATCAAATAATAGTCCAGTACTGTGAAAGTAAACAATTACTCTGGGACAAAAACGAAAGGACTTATGAAGGATTTTCTGCAACAACAAAATAATTTTATGACACTGTATTGTGACAGCAAAATGTTTAATAAAATTTAAGTTTCACTTCAGTGGGTTTAATTAGGAGAAGCTTGTGTACACTACTCTCAATGTTGAAAGAGATTTCAATAGGTATCATTCAAGAATCAAAATCAAAGGACCTCTAACATCAACAAATAATGAAGAAAAACATGATGCTATTCATTCTGATTCAAGCAAATTGTTGATTAATAAAATTTTGCAAAACAAGCTGTATTAATCGATCAATAAGAAAAAACAATATTTTAAGAAGAATCCGAGAGAATTTTTAAACTCTTGAATTTTGTAGTTTATTACAATCGGTGAAACTCAACTGATGAAGTCCATTATGTTAGAGAAACTGATGAAGTTTGCCACAGAGCAAACAAAAACGTTCTGTCCCATTTAAGTTTTTGGAAATTTCTAAAATATTAAAGTTCGGATAGTCATAAACTAGTGTAAAATTAATTAATTAAGAAATTTTAAAGTTTACCTCCCATTGTCTTAAACTTATTTGAGACGATAGAACGGCTTGTCTATTTCAACACTTTGGCTTGCTTCTTGACCAACAGCTCTAATTGAAAGGCGTAAAATGTATTCATCTAGCGCTCCATTAAGATTATCAAAATCTGTATGAAAGAAATAATACCGTATGCGCTAAAATAAACAGTACTGCAACAATTGTCAAATTTTATTTATTTCACTTTACATAGTTTTACAAACACATACAAGTAAAACGAAGCTAAATCAGTTAGACTCGGGTATAAACATGTTCTGTATGACTTCTGTTAAATTTGAGACAACACTTGTACAGTTCTTGAAGGTTGTGGTGAAGAGAGGCTATTTCAAGCATATGGTTATTTTTTCCCCTAGTTGGACGATGATGGTTGGAGGCTGATCACGGAAAATCTTCTCCTTCATCATTATCCAGATGTAGCCTGCACGTCCCTCCCCTTTTGCAGAATAATATATTTATTATATATATATATGTCTGCTGCTCACACCGTTTTGTGTACCGTGTTAAGATCCCTAAATTTTGTCTTGTGTTCCCGCGTAAAGTACCACGCCCAAATGCAAGTTTATTCCCGCTGACATCTACCTTAACGTTTGTATGACCTCCCCTAAGTTGTTTGGCAGGTTTGTTAGGTCTGTATTTAGTCACACATGTCAGTAAAATAGTCAGCTGGAAAGAAACAACATTTATATGAACACACAAAATTTTCAAAGAATCTTACCACTTCATGAGATCTGCAGGCACAGCAAGGGGACGTGCAAAATATGATCATGTTTAAGATACCTTTTTTAAAAGGCTCCTGTGTTCTTTAAACATGATCTGCCAGTAGACATCGTCTCTGGGCTTCAATGCAAAAAACCAACTAATTTTTAGAATAGCTCAATAAAATTGTTCTCAGGAGAGAACTCGTTTGAAAAAGCATTAGGTTCTGAATTTTATACATTTATTAATTAATGAAATTTAATTAAAACTGTACTTTGATTTTATAATCATTATTTATCAGTTGGAAAAAACTAAAAGGTTTTATTGGTTGTTCAACACAGGATAAATTCAAATACTGTAAGTTTTTATAATGCATTTAATTACTGATTTAACCTAAACTAATTTTCTTTTCAAATAAAACATATTTAGATCTCTCTTTATCTGCACAAATTATTAATTAAAAGTTCGTTAATTTTCACATATTTAAAACCTACATTTCATATACAATTCATTAATTACATTTACATGTTTTTTAAAAAAAAATTATTTCCAAATTTAACAAAATAAAATACTTTATTTTCTTATTTCAAATTGAATTGGTAAATTCACATTTTATTATAAATAATTTTAAAATATATACGATTCAATAAATCTGGTCTTCTTGAAAATGATTGGCTTATGGCCAAAACCACTTTGTAAATTTAATATTTATTATTCATTATTTCAACAATTTTGTTATACTAATTAATTTTATTACTTTTAAGATTTATTTATTTATTCAACATAGAATGAAGTCATTGTTTAAGTTTAATTAGTAATTTGAATTTAATAAATTTAACTGACTAAATTTGACGTTAATTCGTATATAATAGAGAAAATGACTTGCCAAGGATTTCCCAATTTTGTTATCTGTTTTAGAACACTGAAAAATGTCTATTATTTTTAAATGGCTGTAACTTTTTAGTTATTTGAGTTTTTTAAATTCTGTTTTCATTACTGTTTATTATGGATTTTTCTGGTCATTTCAAAATGTCGATGATAGTTCTACGTGGCCTAGTTCTCAAGTTAGCATTTTTCGGCACTTAGAAAATTTTTCACTTCACTCTCGTTTGTCAAATTTAGTTAGTTATTACAATTTCATGCTATCATAATTTTTAATTTGTCTTAATAATACTTATTCAAAATTTTACTGACTTCTTGACTCTTTACTATGTTTATTATACCATAAATTAAAACCTTATTATTTAAATATTAAAATTGTTATGTAAAAAATAAGAAATTATTAATTTCTTAATTGAAACGTTAATTCAGACCGTTTCAAGCCGTCATGTGATGTAAGTTCGGGGGAGTAGGCTGGGTAAGGAAAGTTATGGTGCAGTTGTTTCAAGTTTCTTGAAGGAGACCAGATTGTGAAAAATGAAACAAATTTAACTCGTGCACATTACAGAGATTATGTTTGGCAATTGTTGGGATCATATATAATTTAGAGCAACCTTATGCACACTTAAAACTTTATATTCTGCACTAAACTACAGTACTGTTTAAAGAGCCTTTAGCATAACTGATTCCATAACCTGACAAGTTGAGGTAATTATTTAATAAATATGACAATAAATGAAATTGATTGACCTTATAAAACAGTAGTGATATAGTGTTACTCAACAGCATGCTTTATAACATTTTTTATACACTATAGTGCAAAAGTGTATTTTTTTAAGTGTAAAAAAATATAAAGATACCTACCTTTCTAAGTTTAAAAAATCGTAATATGCCGAATAAAGTAATAAATCAGCTGCTTCAAAATGACAAAACATAAGTTCATTACTTTTAAATCTTAGGCCACATTTTGGACATACGTTTACATTCATTATACAAGTACTGCAATAGCAGTGTTTGCACGAATATATTTTTAAAGGAGTATTTATTTTGTTTTTGCTGAAAAAAAATTTCAATTTAGTTAAAGTGTAACAACATAACCTAAAAATATAGTTTTATAATGGGCATACCAATACATATCTTTCAGAATTATCATTCTGAGAAAAATTTTCATAAATAATTATTATTGAATCAATTTATATCATTTCTCAGTATTTATTAAATGACAATAATCGATTTTAATTATGCAAGCATTATCATGCTGAAACTTAGACGCTATAAATAACAGGCATCGAATGTTGTTAATTTTAATCATGTGTGCCAAAATTAGTTAATTTTTAAAAATTCATGTTTTCTTAATATGGAGATGTAATCTCTTTTTTTGAAGTGAAGATTAAATAGATATGTTATGTTAGTTGTCTGTAACAGTATACCCTGTCTCTATTATGTGGTTCGTAAAAAAGGTGTGTCCTTGTATTGAAAAGTATGTGTATTCTTTAAATATTTGCTGAAAGATGTGACTTTTTGCCTTATATAAAATTTGTTATAGATTGTACATGTTAACCTCTCTAATACACAGTAGAACCTCTCTAATTCATTACAGTAACAACAAATACCGTCTAAACTATCACAAAGTACAGGTGCCATCAGAAACAAACTATTTAATACAAAAAAAGACACTTTTTTCAACTAAAATGTAAATAGTTTTAATATGCCATATTTTTTTGTTACTGTTATCGTTTCACCTCAGTTTTAGTGGGTGTTTAAAATTACTTTCATAAATGCACATTCAACTGGTAAAAAAATATTATCACTACATAATTCAATACATACAGTGATATGTGTTATACAGTATTTGGGTTAAGTTTTGGTATTTTCAAAATTTAAGTCGTATTTATGGTTTGGGTTGTATTTCATAAGATTTAAATACACGCTCATTGATTAGAGAATTAATTTAATTTATATAAATTACACTTTTTTGTATTAACTTGGCAAAAAAAAACACTACTTACTAATTTATTCAGCAGACACATTTCGCACTATGTCAGCACATTATTCAATGCTGTGATTCATTAACAAGACTGTTGCTCGGGTGTGGTGTGAGTCTGTGGTGTATTTCTGTTCTGTGGTGTGTTATTGTTCATAGAGTAGTTGTTAATTATGTGGTCAAATATAGTATTTGATTGTGAGTGCGTTTTGTTATTTAGAATGTGTTATAGGTAGTATTTATGGTGTTTATATATCTAATAGTTTTCTACTGTGTTAAGTTTGTTGCTTTTTTTAATGTAGTGTAGGATTTTTAGATTGGTGTCTATACCAGTCTGTGAGTATAATGTGTTTTGTATGTGTATGGCAAAATTTGATTTGGGTTGACACACCAACACAACACACCTGAGCAACAGTCTTGTCAGTAATTCACAGCATTGAATAATGTACTGACCTAGTGTGAAACGCGTCTGCTAAATAAATCGGTAAGTAGTGTTTTTTTTTTTGCCAAGGTAAAACAAAAAAGTGTTATTAATACAAAAAACTTCAAGATGTACAACACAAAAACTGCAATTTTTAATTTTTATACTTATTGTAATAGGCATGGACATTTAAAACTATTTCCATTTATAGATACGTTCACACAAATTCTTTAAACTCTTACTTACATAAATTTTTTTTTAACACAAGCAACAGATGTTGCCCCACAGAGCGCTACCCAACATTGTTCGTCACATGTCTAACCCTTCCTTCAAGGCCACTTGCAAAGACTTGAAGAAGTTACAACTTGAGTACAGTAGCACTTACGTATGATGTGCTAATTACCATATAAATATTTGTTGACTCCATCTTCACGCAAGCTACTAGTTCACACTAAAACACTTGTAAATATTTTACAAACTTGCCTATAGTAGCACTTACCTATATTTGTTGAGGATGGCCGTTTTGGGAGATATGTCCCATTGTCAATTCAGACCGTAACTGATCTCAAGGTTTAAATTAAGGTGTTAGGATTGGGGTGGGATATTATGGTGGGAGTGTGGGTGTAATTTGTGAGCATTAGGAGTAATGATGTCACAATGTTTGAATGAGTTATAATGTAATTGTGTGTTGAGTATGTGTATAGGGTATAGTTTTAAGTGTTTATATATTTCGTATTGTTCGGTTGTATAATGTTGGTTATTTCTGTGTTGTTTATGAAGAACTTGTAGGTTGTATGGTATGTTTATGTAGTCATGTTTTGTGGAGATGAGATGATCGGTGGAATTTGATTGGTAATTATTGTTTGTTAGTGCGTTTATGTGTTCTTGGTAGCATGTGTAGAAAGACCTCCCTGTCTTGCCTATGTTCGTGCCCCAGTTATCTGGGAAGAGGAGTAGTAGTTTTTATTTTCCCTAGTTCCTTTCTGCATTGCCTAGTATAACTTTTAATCCAATATCAATTACATTGGGAGAGGAAATAAAAACTTCTTTTACAAAAATAATTCTACAGCAATAAATGTCTTGAATTTAGTCAGTGATATAAAATTCATCATTTTCTGATCATAATAACAAAGTTGGGTACTTTTAAAATCAGCAACTATTGTTCTGACCGGCAAAATTTTTTTTTTGCTGGTCAATTTGACCATGCTGAACACGAATTTGAAGTTATTTTCAATGGCGCAAATCTTAGCGGTAAACCTAAGTCACATAACCGATAAAATGCTTTTCGACTGTCCAACAAATGCCACTTGACTTTTCAACTGAAAACCTGTGTTATTTTTAACCGCAAATCAATATCAACCATGGTGATAGTAGTCACAGGACCTGAAAGATGCTTTCCGATTGGCCGACAGATGTCGCATGAATTTTCAACTGAAAAGGCGTGTTTTAGTGTGTGTGTGTGTGTGACGGATCTTGCCACACATTATTTTTCGAAGCTTGTTTGTACGATGAAAAGTGAGTGATTAAGCCTTTATGTTCACACGATGTGCTCCTGATGAAGACGAACTATTTAAGTGCGATAAAGATCACAGATGACTTCAAGCTTAGTTGTGGGATGGTTGTTTCACTGCCAAAGATAAGCTAGAAAAAATGTGGGTGGAGGGTTTTGGCCAAGGTCGGTTCGTTTTTACAGCAAACCAAAGTGAACATTAAACAACTCAGTACAATATCAACTTTGTACACACCAAAATACCTCTAAGGTAAGCACCTAGGTTAGGTTAGTTTATTTTATGATTGCTGTTAAAAATAACTTCAGATTCCTGTTCAACATGGTCAAATTGACCAGGAATAATAAACTTTTGCTGATCAGAGCGGTAGTCGCTGATTTTAATAACCATCCAAAGTTACTGTGTACTAAGTGAAAGCTCATAATTACCAAAACCTGATTTTATGCAGTTTTCATCAACAATTTTATAGTTTTTCCTGTTCTGAGAACTTTTTATATTACTATATAAAAATTTTATTGCAAAATAATTTATGTATGATAACCAACAAATGCACATATGTAAGCTTTAAGATCAAGTTTTACAACCCTTTCAATTACTTCATTTAGTATTGCGATGCATTTGTTTATGTTTATAATTTAGGTAATTGTTTGCCTTATCCACTTCAGCGATTTCAGCCGAAACATTTTACTGGCCGATGCAAAAACTCATAACGAATATAAAATAAAATGAAAAATCAGCAATTATCAAGATCAGCGAATTTTTTTCCTGATCAATACGACCTTGCTGAAACGAATCTGAAGTTTTTTTACTGCAAACACATTTTTTAAAAAATAATAAATAACCTAACCTGACCTGACCTGGTTTTCTTAGGTTAATATGTGTTTGCTGTTAAAAATAACTTCAGATTTGTGTTCAGCAAGGTCAAATCTTTCAGGAAAACAAAAATTTCGCTGATCAGATTGTTAGTAAGCACTAAAGTCAGGTTAGGTTGTTATTTTTTTTATGAAAATATCTGTTTGCAGTAAAAAAAACCTTCAGATTCATGTTCAGCAAGGTTGTATTGATCAGGAAAAAAATTTTGCCGATCGGAGTGGTAGTCGCTGATTTTAATAATTACCGAAGAAACTTTCGCTGACGTCCCAAATAATTAAAATTTTGGAAAAAATTATTTCACCCCTACTTCTCCACAGTCTATTATAACCTACAAAATCAATGTTTTGCCTTAATTTTTTTACCTTGAAACTAGCAAAATGCCTCAAAAAGTATTTACGTTATTTACATGTTTTTTTTAATTACCACAAGAGGTTAATTTTTCATCACTTTTTAGTTGTGACTACGTTTTTGGGCGCGCAGTAATAATGTGCTAGGTCTGGACATTAATATACCAAAGTATCCAGTCAAGATAAATTTAGTTGTAATTGTATACACAATTTAGTTGTAATTGTATACACTATTAACTATATTAAAATATACCTATAAATTACAACCAAATCTATCCTGATTTCATTCTTCATAAGTATATTTTAATATAGCTATATAGTAATGTTGTATAAAATTACAACCACATCTATCCTAACTGTACACTTTATAGGTATATTGTTAATTACCCTTTTGCTATTACCAGACTTTTTGTAACTAAAGGTTGTTGTACCAGACAACTAAAGGTTGTTAAATTGTAAACTTACACTTGGAGGAAACTTTTTCGTCTCACAACTTCTTCAGCCCCCAAGGGAAGTTTCCTCCAAGTGTAAGTTAACAATTTAACAACCTTTACTTAACAAAAAGTCTGGTCGCAAGTAATAGCAAAAGTGTAATAAGTAATTAACAACCAGCTCCTCATGAACAGCAGCAAGATTTAGGAAAATCGTATGTCTAGTATAGTACAGTATGCTGTTGAAGCTGTGCGCCCCAAAACGTAGTTTCAACTAAATTATGATAAAAATATAACCTTCCGTTGTAATAAAAAAAAAAGTAAATAACTTGAATACTTTTCGAGGCGCTTTACTAGTTTCAAGGAAAAAAAAGGTAAAACATTGATTTTGTAAGATTTTAGCTAACTGTGGATGGGGGAGAGGATAAAATATATTATTTTTCCAAAATTTTAATTATTTGGGATGTAAGCGAAAGTGTTATTTCTTTGTATTCAATTCGAGTTTGCATCGGGCGGTAAAATGTTTCGCCCGAAAATCGCTTACGTGGCTAACTTAAACAATTAACATAATTTAAATTGTGCACGGTAATATATTTCTAAAACTTACCAAATAAAACAATTTATTATTTCTTTTATGGTTTCCAATCTATCTTTAAATTTGTCCAACTTAATTTTTATTTCGATTAGGTTAAAATTGCCATTACAATCAAATTCTGCCATGACTTCAATGTCTTAGGAATAGTAGTATTCTATAGCGAGAAAAATTTAAAAAGTTTGTGACATTTTAATAAATACGTTTCTTAACTTATCCTGGTTTGTTGTTAAAACATAATATAATCACTGAGCACCGTTAAATTTAAACAGTAGGTTACAAACTTTAAACAGCAATCCTGCTAACAACTTTCAAACAAGTGGTCCTTTCGTGTAGATCTGTATACGACACAGTGTGGACAGTAGACTTTGATGTAATAATCTGTGATCATATTTAAGTTATAAAACGCATTTGTTTTGTTATGGTTTAGGCTATGTGGAGGTTTACAATTATTGTATTTATATTATTTCCATCGTTATAGTAGAATTGTTGGTTTCCAACTTAATTTAAATATAAATTCTTCAGTGTTTGCAATTTTTTAAATACATTTAAAATATGCCAACTATCAGTGGTTATGACACTCATGATGATGGACCTGGGTTTGTAGGAATCAGATTTTGTCAGGAATGGTAAAAATTACATCATTTTCATAAATTATAACCTTAAAAATTATCTGTAATTTTTTTTATGGGTTAAATGACATTTTTTTAAATGTCATTATCCCTATTTTTACTCTTAAAAAAAGTTTATCATTTAATATAGCAAAGCTATGTAATTTTGCATTTTTTAATATTAACTTATACATTATTTGTCGAGTTGTACATCTTGAAATTTTTTTAATCAACAACTATTTATCGATTTACTTGGTTAAAAACCACTACTTACTAATATTTCTCAGATAAGGCATTGTGTTTACCAATAGAAGTAGATTTTTCTGCCTGTTGTAAAATTAAAATATTTTTTTTTTATTGAGGTGTTTCGTTATAATTCCATTTAACTACATTTGAAAATGTAGTTATTCTAAAACATGTCAACAGAGAAAAATATTTTAATATTAGGAAAGGCTGAAAAATATACTCAAATGTATAGGAATATTCCTAACAGAAGTGAAGAGGACTATATATTTAAAAATGCAAGTTAAATTAAATGTTAAAGTGATTAATTAAACTTAATTTTGTTCATTTTTGTAGCCAAATGTATCCTAGTTGGATACATTGTAAAAATATTCCACTGTAATATAAAATAGGGTAATTATTCCGACGTGCGACTACCGCTATTTTCGTGAATGTTTTTTCTTATGTATTTTTACGTCCTAGACACGAATCCAACATTATATTTTGTCGCTGACACCGTTTTTTTAAAAATATACTTAAAAAACACAACCTAAACTAACCTTTATTGACGTAAGACTAACGCTATTTTCGTGAATTTGTTTTTACTTTTCTTATGTATTTTCACGTTTTTACATATGTACGTTCCCTACATTTTTATGTATTTTTGTGAAAGTTACTTTATTTTACATTTTAAATGTTAGATTGTAATGACATGTAGGCCTATAGCGTGAACCGAGCACCCAGTTGCTACAGCGCACTGCACTATGTCTAGATCTGTAATTTTATACATTAGTATATACCTACATTAAAATATACCTACAAAGTATCCAGTCAGGTTAGATTTGGTAATAATTTTATTCAGAATTACTATCTATTTTTATTAAATTATAACCAAATCTATCATGACTTGATACTTCATAGGTATACTTTAATGTAGGTATATAGTAATGTTGTATAAGACTATAACCAAATCTATCCTGACTGATTACTTTGTATGTATATTTCAATATAGGTATATAGTAAAATTGAATACAATTATAACCAAATCTATCCTGACTGGATACTTCGTAGGTAGTCATTCGTAGGTAGTCGCACGTTGGAATAGCTGTAGTAGCACGTCTGAACTTACGTCAATAAAGGTTATGTTTTTTAAGTATAATTTTAAAAAAACGGCATCAGCGACAATTATTAATGTTGGATTCGTGTTTAGGACGTAAAAATACATAAGAAACGTAAAAAAAATTCACGAAAATAGCGGTAGTCGCACGTCGGAATAGCGGTAGTAGCACGTCTAAACTTACGTCAATAAAGGTTATGTTTTTAAAGTATATTTTAAAAAAACGGCGTCAGCGACAGTTATTAATGTTGGATTCGTATTTAGGACGTAAAAATACATAAGAAAAGTAAAAAAATTTCACGAAAATAGCGGTAGTCGCACGTCGGAATAATTACTTAAAATAGTGCTATTTGAAAAAATAAAATAACCTCACTCTAGAATTGCAAAAAACTTAAATAACTAAGTATATGACAAAGCACTTTAAAGTGCTACAGTAAAATTAAACTACGTAGTATCTGGTTATGTAAGGTTTAGTTATAAAAATAAAATTTTCAACAATAAAGTTAAAGTAAATAATATTTGTTTTCATCTCCAATTTAAACTGCTAGTTGATACTTAAACCTATATTAATATGACACACCTGCCTATAGGAATGCTTACTTTGTTTAATGAAGATGGCTGTTTTAGGAGGTGTATTTCATTGCCACCAATATAGTCTGAGTTGGGATAAATTTCATTAAATAACCAACCTCCCTAAACAAAGTGCTACTAGAGGCAAGTGTAACAATATATCTGATCCACTGTTTTACAATGAACTAATTAACTAAATTAGGTTATGCATAAGAGCAGCCACCTACGATATATTGGAAAATTGTTCAAAACCACCAAATAGGACGATATCCACAAGAATTTTTTTTTTATTGACCCAAGAAAAGTACTTTTTTCAATTTAAAGTAGGGTAAAATATTCAGTACAGAGGTATAAGTTGTAAATGGGCGCGGAGTGATACAAATGTTTCGAGACGTCACAGTGCTGATTATAAGGTTGTGAGCATCGGTGTGGAGTGATAGAGTGAGATCCCGCATACCTTACATGTGTAGATATTTGTTACCTTACGTGTGTAGATATTTGAGAAACATTTTGGCTTAATTTTTATACACATACAGTATTTAAATATACCTATAAAGTATAAATCTCCAGTTAGGATAGATTTGGTTTTAAATTTATACATTACTATGTACCTAAAAAGTGTCCAGTCAGGTTAGATTTGGTTTTAATTTTATACATTACCTAAATGGTTACATGTATAAAATTAGAACCAAATCTATCATGACTGGATACTTCATAGGTATATTTCAATATAGATATATAAAATTCACCTTCCCTGGTAATAACAAAAATAGTTATATAGCTTCAAGACATGTTTTTGTTACTAAAGTTTAGATTGCTAAAACACGAACCTTTACAATTTCTACCTCAGCGCTGAATTTTTTTACCCTACTTTAAATTGAAAAAAAGTAACTTTCCTAGGTCAATAAAAAAAATTCTTGTAGATATTGTCCTATTTGGTGGTTTTGAACAATTTTCCAAAATATCGTAGGTGGCAGCTCTTACGCATATTTACCCAAAATTAAATAGCTAGCCTATATTTTTAACCTTCTGGTCAATAAAATTGTACATGGTGTTGATACAAAAGACACTCTACAAAGTGTTGTTGTTTTCTCGATATATTTTAACATAAAGTAGTGCAATATCTGATATTCTTACTTTATTTGGAAATTATCAAGATCAGCGACTACCACTCCGATCGGCGAAATTTTTTTCTCCTTGATCAATTTGACCCTGCTGAACACGAATCTGAAGTTTTTTTTTACTGCAGACACATTTTTAAAAAAATAATAACCTAACCTGACCTGGCCTGGTTTTCTTAATTTAATATGTTTTTGCTGTTAAAATAACTTCGGATTTGTGTTCAGCAATGTAAAATCTATCAAGAAATAAAAATTTTTACCAATTGGAGCTTTAGTAAGCACCAAAGTCAGGTTAGGTTAGGTTATTTTTTTAAATGTAAATATATGTTTGCAGTAAAAAAAAACTTCAGATTCGTGTTCAGCAAGGTTAAATTGATCAGGAAAAAGAATTTCGCCGATCGGAGCGGTAGTTGCTGATCTTAATAATTACCCTTTATTTTATTTCTACCTGTATTATTTCAATATTAAAGATAAAATAATTAGATACATACAACAATCGGTAATACTTGACCAAATACTTTTCTACTTTAATATTTTCATTTTCACTTCATTTTCAAAAAACAGCTTATTAAAGAGTCAGAAACCATAAATATCAGGTGAAATATTCGTACATTATCGTGTTCAAAATATAACCACAATTTTCAAATCGAATTCTTGCGATAAACGGTACCACACTATATTACTATATACGTGATATATATTTATACATATATAACAGAGATATTATCAACTGATATTGTTTACTTTAAGAAATAATAAAATTGTTTTGGCTTTATAACCCTCAGCTTATTTATAATAACAAGACTATTGATTTGCTGGTATAAATACTTGAGCAAAAATTAGGTTATTAATTAATTAAAATGTAACGATTAATTATAAGTTCTGATTATACCACTACATTAATTATTTTGGTAAAAATATAGTCTTAATGACGGTTTAAAATTTTTGTTAGTTTTTAAATTACTCGTTTTAATGTGTAGTGTAGAACACGAATATCAAGTTTTTTCCGCAGAAAATACGGAAAGTTACTTTTTTCACATTTTAAATGTAAGGTTGTAATGGCATACAGGCCTATAGTGTGAACTGGGCACGCAGTAGCTACAGCGCACTGCACTACGTTTAGATTTGGTTGTAATTTTATACAACATTACTATTTACCTATATTAAAATATATTAATCACTTAAGCAATAGTTTATGACTATCCGAACTTTAAATTTAGTAAAACTTACTGAGACAGAACGTTTTCGATCGCTATGTGGCGATCCTCATCAGCGTCTTCTGCTTGGAGATGTTGGGTCAAGCGGTGACGGTTTTAAAGGTAGGTTTTCGATAGTATCAAATAGTATGTGTGATTTGTATTGTGTTTATTCGTTTAATATGTGTGTACTTTGTGTTTTTGTGTGTCTGTAAATTTCATAATGTTCTAGTGTGTTGAGATGTGGTCCTTTTTTGTTGATGTGTAGGATTTCTAGGTTATGGTAATTGTCTGTGTATTTGTGTCCTGTTTCTTTTATGTGATTGTAAAATGTTGAGTTGGTGTTCTGTTTGTGTTCCTCGACTCTTTGTTTAAAGCTGCGACCTGTTTGTCCAATGTAGAATTTGTTACATTCGTCGCAGATCAGTTTGTATACGACCCATATTAAAGTATACCTATGAAGTATCCAGTCAGAATAGATTTGGTTGTGATTTTGGTAAATATTTAGACTTATTGCCGATGCAGAACATTACAACCAAATCTATCCGGACTGGATACTTCATAGGTATATTTTAATATAGGTAGATAGTAATGTTGTATAACAATATAACCAAATCTATCCTGACTGGATACTTTGTAGGTATATTTTAATGTAGGTATATAGTAATGTTGTATAAAATTATAACCAAAAGTTAAATATTTAGATTTAAAGTTTAGTATTAAAATAAACTGACTTTGACGTATTGCAGTGCACTGTAGCTACTGTGCGGCCGGTTCACGCTATACAGCTATTACAGACTGACATTAAAAATGTGCAAAAAAATTAACTTTTCGTATTTTCCACAGAAAAATGTTAATATCTGTAATCTACACATTAAAATGAGTAATAAAAAAAAATTTTTTAACAATATCAATAAGACTTGTTTACGCTATACATGCCATTACAGACTAACATTTAAAATGTGAAAAAAAAGTAACTTTCCGTATTTTCCGCAGAAAAAGTTGATATTCATGTTCTACACATTAAAACGAGTAACAACTTGAAGCAACTGTGGCGTAAATGTTTAAAATAAATAAAAACAACCTCTTACCACAAATTCAATAATTTTTATTTCAACCTAATGTACATTTCGATTACAAAGTAATCATTTTCAGAGGTATTTTACAAATAACAGTCATTTGTAAAATACCTCTGAAGATGATTACTTTGTAATCGAAATGTACATTAGGTTAAAATAAAAATTGTTGAATTTTTGGTTAGAGGTTGTTTTTATTTAATTTAAAACAAGTAAATTTTTTAACCAACGTCATTAAGACTATATTTTTACCATTTTTTTAATGATGATTTTTTTTATTATTTGCTTTTAATAGTATTTTTATACTGATTTGAAATTTATCATGACTTTTTTTCCAACTCGTCAGTTTTTTACAAATGAATTTTTAAAATATATTCAGTTTCATACATTTTCAATTATTTTCTGATGATTGAAAAGTAATTTTGATAATGAGAGCATAATTTGTTAAATTTTTCAATAATTATAAGCCTTAAAAATAACTTTGAACTACAAAAACTTAAATATCTTGTTCATTTAAAAAAACTAGGAAAATTGGGAACTGATGTCTTAATGCAAATTGATAAAAAAGGTTGATACAGAATAAATCATAGATTCTTATTTAAATAACTGAGTAAAAATATTGGAACGCGTTTCAAAACAGTTGTTTCATTGATGAAATTAGCTCACTCCTAAGTAGCTACATGGAATAGGGAGTTAGCTTCTTCAATGAAATGACTGTTTCGAAACACGTTAGCCAGTAAGTTAATAGTTTTCACTTAGTTATTCAAATAATTACATATAAGATATTGATATTTACAATAAGAAGCAAACAATTGCCAATTGTTGCTTTCTTTTACAAAAATCTTGGATTAATATTGTAAAATATATTTATACTTTCTAAAATGTATATAAACTACTACTTTTTACTAATAAGATTTTTCCTCTCAGGTTACTAACACTGGTTTAATTTTTACTTTATGGCACTGCCAGCACTTTTGCACTGATACTTCAACATCATATCCTTGATCCACCTTCCTTGGTATCCCTTTTCCATATTCTTGATCCACCTTCCTTGATATCGCTTCTCCATATTCTTGATCCACCTTCCTTGGTATCCCTTTTCCATATTCTTGATCCACCTTCCTTGGTATCCCTTTTCCATATTCTTGATCCACCTTCCTTGGTATCACTTCTCCATATTCTTAATCCACCTTCCTTGGTATCATTTTTCCATATCCTTAATATTCTGGGAAATTCATCCCAGCATCTCACTTAAATCAACAAAATATGCGAAAGAAATTGATGTGGGAGTGAAAGGAATGTGTTTTTACACTCATTGTACCCCTGATCCAAAAAATGTAATATTTTTTTTAAATCTTTTTAATTTTCCAAAAAATTTCTACATTTTTCTTAAAGGATATCCAAGGATTATTCTCTTTAGCAGTCTTGGCTTTTCTCCAAATCATTCTCTTTCATAAGTTTTATAACTTTTTGAAGCTACAACCTTCTTTTAAATTTTTGCTTGTCCATATAGACTCCTTTAAGGCGAGTCTACACATTAAAACCCAGTCCTGCAGGTTATATGAAACACAAAAATTCCATCTACACTCAATGTTACAACAGGAAACCACTAAACCTTGTTTTTGTTCAGAATAAGGCAGAAGAATTTTCTCCCTATGCCTAAATTACAAAAAAGATGTGCTAAGAGCTAGAAATGTTTAGCCTTAAATCGTTTAGGGCAACTTGGCTGCCTTCTATGAAAAATTTTAATAAGTCAAAGAGCTCGCACTCCTTGAAAAGTCGAGGTACAACTTTTTAAAATAGCGTTCATCTGGTGCGTGTTTGTTCTGTTACATCTAAAACATTTTCATACTTATTTTACTGGCACTTTTATAACCTTTAGCATTTTCTACACAGCTGGCATATACTTTCTTGATAATTTCTCAGCAAGAGAATAATTGACATTTTAGCACTAAACGGAGGATACCTGTCCACAGGCGAATAAACTATAAATATTGTAGATTTTGTCATCATCACATTTAGGTCAAAAAAACCATTAAAAACAAAATACAAAAGGACATTACAATATAAATAAAAGTATATTAAGTTGGGATAACTGCTCTGTTATATCTAAAACATTTTTGTCCTTGTTCTACTAATACCTTTCTAACTTTTGCATTTTCTACACAGAAGTTAGGCATATCCTTTGTTGATAATTTCTCAGCAAGACAATAATTACCAATTCTACCACAATTTTTAAAGTAGTTTCAAGGGTAAGTATTTGTTATCAATGTTATTCAAAGTGGGTACCAGATATAAACTGTGTAATAAGAGCCTCTTGCAGCCAAGTGTCTGGCAATTTGCAAAAATGGATAGCATTTTCTTAATAATGTTGTAAACACTCATAAATATTTGCTTTAATCACATCTACTTTTCTTTATCATGCCATACCAACGCCATTGTTGCTCCAATAACCATACCTGTTTTCTTTAGATATTTTATATGAATTAACTTATTTTTAAATCTCTATAAATAGACTGCCTATGATGTAGGCTGATGTGGTTTTTCATTTAACTTAATTCCAATGAATTATAATGTAGCAAGGTATTGATTTCAATATTACCCCTTCCAGTTGCCATTATGTAATATACTAATAAATACCTATCCATCTGAATAACCATTATTTTGCTCTAATATTATAAATAATCTAGAACTTATAAGAAGTCCAAAAAAAACAATTTTTATAATGTTTGCCTTAATTCTTGTTTCAGCAACAATATGCTGTATCCTAGAGAAGATAAAGAAAATAAGGTTCTACTATATGCTGTAAGTATATACTTACACTGAATTCATTTACTAGTAAATTAGCTTCTACGTTATTAATCTCCAGTCGTAATTTGATTGTTTATTTGATACAATTTTTAACAGAATATTAACCCTTAGCACGCTGGACATATAATGAGCAAGTATCAGACTACGTGCTATTAGGTAAAAAAATTTTTTTAATTATTTAAAGTTCTATTTAATTCTGAGCTCTTAAAGATGTATTTGGACCAAAAAATATTGAACTATTTATTTTTATTATTTTTTATTTTTTTTACAAATATTATTAAAAATTAACTTACAGATATAAACATATTTGGCTAATCCAATATATCAACAATGTATTTCAACTAAACAATTACCTATGGCATATTACAAAACTTACTAATACTCGTATTATTAAATAAAAAGGAGCCAAAATATAATATATATCAACTTTTGTACAATTACTCATGTCTCTGTTTCAAAATGTTTTCTGTGTATGAAAAGGTTCAACATGCTCATCTGGATGGAAGGTTGGGTTGAACACACAAGTTTTACAAAAGTAAATTATTTCTTTCCTATGTCCTTATTTCAAACACACGACACATCTTGTTCCTCATTCTTTCTTTATTAAGAAGTGGTGACCCTCAAACCTTTCTTCAGGAGATCCATGGTGATTCCGATCTGGTTTCCTTTTCTTTTGCTGGGCAACTCTTTTTTCAACCAGATCATTCACTAAGTTATCTCTTTTGGTCTGGTAGCGTGATTGAATGAATTGGGTAAGACAGACCCCTCATTTATATTATAAATAGGAATTGTATCTGCAGGACTTACATCATTATATGTAACATCTACTCATTTGAAGTTGCTTGATGTAATCATTTTGAATTCACTGATTAAACTAATTTTAAAAATACTTAACTAAGTGCATATGTAATTGCTGACATGTTTCAAAAGAGGGTTAGCTTCGTAAAAGGAACAAATGTTTTGAAACGCGTAAGCAATTATGTATTTACTTAGGTATTTTTAAAATTAATCTACTCATTTATACTCATCATTCACTTGTTGCAAATTAGTACGGGTGTACTCACCTGCTGCCTTGTTCTGAGTATTGCTTACACTTGGCATATAAGTTTGTGTACAATATCATAGTCCATGTGGGTTCACTATTAGGCGCATTGAAGTTGAAAAAGAGGCATTCATTATTTCATTTAACAAAAGCACCAAAGCCAGAATCATCTGGATTTGTAATGTTTATAACTAATATTTTCTAAAAAACAATAAATAATAGAGTAACTGAAATTATTATTCATGAAATCATAAACAATAAATTAATCTTACATTACAAACAAAGTTCACTCACATAAACAGTAAACAACTATAGCAATCACAATGCGAACACAAAATACGACACAATAATTCCTGTCATACGCGCATTGCATAGAACATGTAATGGGGTCTGGTGGATCGGTAGCAGGTACCTGAGAACAAAAAACGTACCTGAGGAGTTTCTTTTCACCAAACAAACATTGTCCCACATTGTAATGGACTTTAAACAATCAACTAGGACTTCCATATACAAAATATTGTCCTGATTTCCCGTAGTATGCATTAGCAGAGATTTCAGCCTTACGAGAAATAACGTTATGCAAAGTGTTAAGCCTAATATCAAGTGTTTATTAAAGAGTAACCTTAAGACATAACAAGAGACTTGGCCATCCTATGCTTATTTAACATCTTAAGTTGTGGAAGGGACATGCAGATTGGTGTTTATCGAATCTCACTGCTGTACATATTAGCCCACCATACACTTACTGTGCCTTTTTCCATTTTGCTTAGATGCCAGTGATAGCTGCTTGCCTCTTACTATGTTTTGGGAATTATTTTGTTTTGGGACTTATCTTATAACTTATATTTAAAACAGTATTTTATTATTATATAATGGTGTAAAGATAACATTTGTTCAAATACAGCTAGTAAGGAATAAGCTTAGTGAACCCCTTTTATCAAGCAATCTGCCGTAAATAATAGAACTATTATAAATATTTAAGCAAAGGGTTATTGTGTGCAATTATTTTTGTAAAGATAACATTTGTTCAAATACAGCTAGTAAGGAATAAGCTTAGTGAACCCCTTTTATCAAGCAATCTGCCGTAAATAATAGAACTATTATAAATATTTAAGCAAAGGGTTATTGTGTGCAATTATTTTTGTAAAGATAACATTTGTTCAAATACAGCTAGTAAGGAATAAGCTTAGTGAACCCCTTTTATCAAGCAATCTGCCGTAAATAATAGAACTATTATAAATATTTAAGCAAAGGGTTATTGTGTGCAATTATTTTTGTAAAGATAACATTTGTTCAAATACAGCTAGTAAGGAATAAGCTTAGTGAACCCCTTTTATCAAGCAATCTGCCGTAAATAATAGAACTATTATAAATATTTAAGCAAAGGGTTATTGTGTGCAATTATTTTTGTAAAGATAACATTTGTTCAAATACAGCTAGTAAGGAATAAGCTTAGTGAACCCCTTTTATCAAGCAATCTGCCGTAAATAATAGAACTATTATAAATATTTAAGCAAAGGGTTATTGTGTGCAATTATTTTTGTAAAGATAACATTTGTTCAAATGCAGCTAGTAAGGAATAAGCTTAGTGAACCCCTTTTATCAAGCAATCTGCCGTAAATAATAGAACTATTATAAATATTTAAGCAAAGGGTTATTGTGTGCAATTATTTTTGTAAAGATAACATTTGTTCAAATACAGCTAGTAAGGAATAAGCTTAGTGAACCCCTTTTATCAAGCAATCTGCCGTAAATAATAGAACTATTATAAATATTTAAGCAAAGGGTTATTGTGTGCAATTATTTTTGTAAAGATAACATTTGTTCAAATACAGCTAGTAAGGAATAAGCTTAGTGAACCCCTTTTATCAAGCAATCTGCCGTAAATAATAGAACTATTATAAATATTTAAGCAAAGGGTTATTGTGTGCAATTATTTTTGTAAAGATAACATTTGTTCAAATGCAGCTAGTAAGGAATAAGCTTAGTGAACCCCTTTTATCAAGCAATCTGCCGTAAATAATAGAACTATTATAAATATTTAAGCAAAGGGTTATTGTGTGCAATTATTTTTGTAAAGATAACATTTGTTCAAATACAGCTAGTAAGGAATAAGCTTAGTGAACCCCTTTTATCAAGCAATCTGCCGTAAATAATAGAACTATTATAAATATTTAAGCAAAGGGTTATTGTGTGCAATTATTTTTGTAAAGATAACATTTGTTCAAATGCAGCTAGTAAGGAATAAGCTTAGTGAACCCCTTTTATCAAGCAATCTGCCGTAAATAATAGAACTATTATAAATATTTAAGCAAAGGGTTATTGTGTGCAATTATTTTTGTAAAGATAACATTTTTTCAAATGCAGCTAGTAAGGAATAAGCTTAGTGAACCCCTTTTATCAAGCAATCTGCCGTAAATAATAGAACTATTATAAATATTTAAGCAAAGGGTTATTGTGTGCAATTATTTTTGTAAAGATAACATTTGTTCAAATACAGCTAGTAAGGAATAAGCTTAGTGAACCCCTTTTATCAAGCAATCTGCCGTAAATAATAGAACTATTATAAATATTTAAGCAAAGGGTTATTGTGTGCAATTATTTTTGTAAAGATAACATTTGTTCAAATGCAGCTAGTAAGGAATAAGCTTAGTGAACCCCTTTTATCAAGCAATCTGCCGTAAATAATAGAACTATTATAAATATTTAAGCAAAGGGTTATTGTGTGCAATTATTTTGAAAAAAAATTAGTGTTCAAATTCATGGGAAAAATAGTCTAGAAACTACAAAAATAAGCAAACATATTGGTAAATTTTGAGAGCGGCAAACTCACAAGTGCATCCAATTCTTAAAGTAAATTTTTTTACAGAGAAAGGTATAATTTCCAAAATCAGGCACTTAAGAAAACACAAAGGATTTTTGATTGGCCTAGACAACAGATAGAATACAGTCCATGTAGTCTGTCCATGTAGCTTTTCTTTTTATTCGAAACAGAGATTAAATGGTGGCTACCTGCCTTTGTGATGGGCACTCTTGTCTAACTCATGGTTATTTGATGCATCACGAGGATCCGCTATTATGTCGACTGTTAAATTCCTATTTTTATTCATTTATTATTATTTATTAAGTGTTAAACTTTATTGTTGTAGGTTTAATAATATTAACATTCATTTATTGTTGTAGAGTTTTGGTAGCAAAACTAAAGAAAGAAAATATGTGAATTATTAGAAAATCAATAGGGTAGTTCAAATTGTACGAGGTTACACTATAAAGTCCGGAGGAGCCACCCAATCTTTGTTGGAGCAGTATGGGGTCTGCTTTATTAATAAAAACGACACTGAATGTAAGTTTAACACCAAAGATAATTAAAAGAGAGATAACAGAAGTTTCCTGAGTAGCAGTTAATTCTAAGCCACTTACCAATCAAACTGTATGCGATTCTTGTAGAGCGGTGAGTCGTTCGACGCAACAGGCCTGTTTGGAATCTTGCAGAGATGCAAAAAGTTTCTCGACGAGTGGCATATACTAAAACTCATTTAAGCTTTAATTTTAATAATTTCACTGCACTGGTAACAAGATAAACCGTCTTTAATCATTAAATGTTTATTCCTTCAAGCGGTTAAAGGAATTAATGTTCTGATGCAATGTTAGTAACACACGGTTAACCTACAATGTCACTCGAACTTATAACGCGGTTTAAAAGGATTTATTAAAGTTTGACGTCGAGAATTTATTGTCAGCACGCATTTACACTATTGCCCGAAAGTATTCTGCAAGTGGCGAAACATATAAACGCGGTTTTACAAAGATTCACACCGATAACGCACTTGGCTAGAAAATGATTGCTATATTTTAACGAGACATGTTGCAAGAGTGTAACTTAGACGAAGGAAGTGGCTAGCAGAGGGTAACTAGATCAGAAACTACGTGGGTCTAGTCTAAAACATAGAGGAATAGGCTCAAAACAACTGGTAACTAGAGCGGAATAACTCTTCTATTTGAGATACGCACAGATGAAACTATTTCTTTGCAGTGAGAAAACTACATTCTAGCCGGCGTCGACTATCCGGCAGGCGGTGGAAACTGAACTGCGGGTAAAACACCAGCTGATTTCTAGGTTATATCGGAAATAATGACAGATGTCAACAAACGTGGTCTATTGAGAGTGAGCTTAAAGATCCTGTACTTAACAATTGTTATTTGTTGTTATATATTCATTCTTATGTTTTATTACTATTTATTTATTGTTGTTTGTTTGTTGTTGCATATTTATTTGTTATGTTATTGTAGTTTTATTTTACTTAAAATATTTTGTCTTGGAATTACCCTTGATTGACGATGATTAAAATTGTGAAGAAAAGAAAAAAATCTCTGCATCCTGTATTTTAGTATAGGTATATGTAATGTTGTATAAAGAGTGGGGTTAAACATACAGAATTATGTTTGTAAAATGAAGGTATGTTTACTACGCCATAACTCATGACAATTTTATGTTTTGCTGGAACAAATCGACTTTTTCTTTTTAAAACATATTTTTAAGTAATATATGTCAAAACGAAAAAAATTGACCCCAATTGACAGAATATGATCCTATTTGTTTATTGTTTTTAATAATTTATCAATTTGTTTAAATATGACTTCATGAGGAATTACTTCAATTGAATGATTATACAAAATTGTTTTATTGGGATCACCAATAGTAAACATTTATATTTTAGAAAATTCTTTATAAACATTTTTAATATACAATTTGTGCTATTATTTTATGTCTTTTATTAAAATACATCATATGTTTATTTCAGTGTCGGAATTGTGACTACAAAACCGTAGCTGACAGTAACTGCATTTATGTGAACAAAATTATGCACGAAATCGAGTAAGTAACAAGGAAAAAGAAAAAATATATTAAAAACCTTATAATGTCTGAGTTAATAATATTTTGATAACTTATCTAAAGCAATTTTTTAAACTGAAATCTAAACTACATAAGCAATCTAGTAAAAATATGTTTTAAGAATAAAATAATGTATAAGTGCATAAATATTTGCAATATGATTAGTTTTTAGCCTAATGGAAAATAAATTGTTTGATAGAATCCAGGTTTAGAATGTTGGGGGTGCATAGTTTTAATAATGAAAAACAACAATAATTATAAACAGAGAAACATTATTTATTGCAAACTTTTACAGGCAAAGGCATCTACACAGTGTTGCCACTACTCACATATAAAACTATATACTTTTTATGTAATGTACCTATCGATATCATATTATCTTACATTTTCCTGAATATGCTTTTGTTATTATTTTAATATCAAATAGTTATATTCAATACCTCTGTCAATTTGTTGAACGTTAAGCATTTGATGTTATGAGGCGTATTTTTAAACTAAGAGCCATTTGTTTATATTCCCTCATAGTTCGAGTGCACGCCTCAATAAGCTCTTGCGTCGCGTCCCGGCATGCCTTGGCAACAACCACGCTCAGTTACAGCTGTGTAGCTAACCTGTGCGCTGTATTCTGTGCTTGCAAAATGTTCAAGGTTATCAAATCGCCCGCCCCTTGCAAAGTTCGTTCAGTGATACGGTTTTTGTCGGCAAGAAACATGTCTGCTGCAGAAATTCACCGACAGATTTCTGAATTGAAAACGGTAGTGAATTCTTGGTTATCACATCAGGCGGCAAGTTTTTATGAAGAAGGTTTCTAAAATTTAGTTGTGCGATATGATAAGTGTTTACAAAAACTTGGAAACTATGTAGAAAAAGTATAATAGATAAAAGTATGTAGATTCCGAAAATAAAATTAGTTTTTGCAAATTTCCTTTTGTTTTTTTTTTAATTTTTAAACGGCCCGTACTTTAAAAACACGCTTTGTATTTTAATATCAAACAATTATATTTAACACATTTAAGCCTTGCCCCAGTATAGATCAGGCCATTTATTCAATGTCTAGTTGCTTATGCCCGTGTATAGCTCAGAATCCCGTATTTATTTCCATAGCAACATAATTCCCGAGTAATTTCAATTCTCATCAGACAAATTTTGGTTTGGTCAGATAGGGAGTGTTTTGTTAGTGCGAGTTGTTTATGTTTTGAGTTTGTTGTTGTTGGCTCTAAATTGTATCTATCAGTTACTTTGTTAATTTGATTTGTACTTTGTGTAATTTTTGTTTAGGTTAATCACTTTTATATTAGTTTATGATTGTAAAAACTTACTGAGACAAATTTTATTTGATGTTCTGTTTATGTATGGTGCTGTGGTGTATTTGTTTTCCCTCCCTGAAGGGCAGGAAGAAACAGGGAGGGAAAACAAATACATCACAATGTCATACACAAACAGAACATCAAATAAAATAGCCCACAAATATTATAAAACAGGATACAAATTAGCATTTAAAACTACAAAACAAAATACAACACAACACCAACAACAAAGACAAACTGCAAGCACCAGGCATATACAAATTAAACTGTACAAACTGCAAAAAATTCTACATTGTGCAAACAGATTGAAACTTCCAACAAAAAATCAATAAACACCAAATCACTCAAATATAACACCGACTCAACATTCGCCAATCATCTAAAAGAAACAGGGCACAAATACACAGACATTAACCATAACCTTGAGATCTTACACAACACATCAACAAAAAAGGACCACAATTCAACACACTAGAACAATATGAAATTTACAACCAATCAAAATACAAACATTAAACAAACAAACCCAATACAAATCACACATACTCTTTGGCACTATTTGAAAACCTGTCTTTAAAACCAACACTGCTTAACCTAATAACAACTCCAACCGGAAAATGTAGACGCTGATGAAGATCGCCACGGAGCTATCAAAAACCTTTCTCAGTAAGTTTCACCGAATGTAATGGACAACAAAATTCAAGAGTTTAGTTTAGGTTTCAAGTTTGTTGTTTTTTGCTTTAAATTTATCTTTCAGTTATTTAGTCTATTTAATTTGTATTGTTAGAGATATTATGTTATAGATGTAATGGCTAGAGGCCCTTTAGGAAGTGATTCAGTACAAGATATGTTGCTTTTAGACAGTGACAGTGAAACTGTCCTAGGCCGAGGTATAATAATATCTTTTATTGATGAATTGAATGAAAGAGTAAATTACCTGATTTTAGATTCGTATTCAGGAGTTTTCTAAATTTTATAGGAAATATTTCTAAATTACGTTTTCTTTTAGCTTTAAAATGATATGTAACATGTAATATTTATTTTCATTCCAATGGTAAAATATATTCAGTCAAGTCCAGTGATGTGCAGTGTTACTATTATATTTTTTTAAACTTTTGTGTACATTTTTCAAAGTAGGATAACAGCATCTATATCCAAGTAATTATTGCATGTGCATATATTTCCTGAAAGCTTGTTTCATTCCCTTTACAGACATGTATAATTTGTTGTAAATACGAGGTGTGGCTATTAAATAACGAGACTGACGTTGTAAAAAGTTTTATTCTCATTTTATACATAATTATTTATTATCGCCTTCAATATACACCCCTTCTCTATCCCTGCAACGCTCCATGCGAATTTTCCATTGTTGGAAGCAGTGCTGAAAGTCATCTTTTGTCAACTCTTTTAGTACTCTTGCCGCTTTCTCTTTAACAGCTTCCACGGACTCAAATCTTGTTCCTTTTAATGCAGATTTCACCTTAATCCAGATTTCACATGTTATTACCCCTTCCAATAAATTTGGGTCATTTTTAATGGAATCTAAAATGTCAGTACAAACATTTTTGCGAGTTTCTTTTTGTTCAAACGTGAGAATCTTTGGCACCATTTTGGCGCACACTTTTTGCATGTATATGCAAGTATATATCCAAGTTTGGCGCACTCAAATTGTCATGTAAAATTTGCCGTACACATTCTTTATCAATGTTTACAGTTTCAGCTATAGCACGAATACTCAATCGACGATCAGACCTAATCAAATTAGCAACTTTTTCGACATTGTCATCCGTTTTTGACGTTGAAGGGCGACCTGGCCGCGAATCATCTTCAACGTCTTGTCGGCCATCTTTAAAACGTTTGAACCATTCAAAAACTCGTACACGGGATAAACATTCACTGCCGTACACTTCTTTCAGTAAATTATAAGTTTCAGTAGCGGTTTTTCCAAGTTTAAAGTGAAATTTAACAACAATTCGTTGCTCTATTATTACACTATTCGGCAAAACAAAATAACAACGTTAACGGAAATGAAGGTTATAACTAAACCGTGTTACTTACGTAAATGAGGCTAAGGGCATTTTGAAGAGAAAGCTTCACACTAAACAGCTGACAGTCAATGGCGGATTACGCATGCGCACTTTTGCTGCCGCAACGTCAGTCTCGTTATTTAATAGCCACACCTCGTATGGTACTTATTATATGTCACGAATATTTTATATTTTACCTAAAACCTCCAGGCAGATAGAGGTAGGAGCCTATTAAATAAGGGACAAGGCTTGAAAGTGTTGATACCTCTGCCAATTTGTTGGTCATTTTAAAATTTAAACACTATTTCTTAATTTAATTTACAATGATGTGATTTTACTACTTTACATACATTTTGCATTTTGTTATGAATTTATAAGAAAATTTATTAAATTGCACACAAAAAATTGAGTAATTATGTTAAATTTATATTAACAAAAACTTACATGCTATATACTATTTTTTTAAAAGTATTTGATATCTTATTTTAGTTAATTTTATTGGTTACACACTTTTGTTAATTTTTTTTTTTGTACTATTATTTTTCATAATTTTGTTTTTATATTTTTCAAACTTATTTGCTCTAAAATCTTTCAGTTAATCTGCTAACTGTTCATCAGTAAAAAAATATTCTATATTTATTATAGCTTCATTCACTTTTTCACAAATAAAATAATACCTCACATCAACGTGCTTCCTTTTTCGATTGATAGCTTTTGAAAATTGACTCGCAAATATACCAAGTAAAATTCTTGTTCAAGTATATTGAAGTGTGAGTGACGAGTAAATACTAGAAAACAGTATTGCTAAGTTAAAAATATAAAATTATTAGAACAGGCAGAAATTCCTTCAACTGGTGGATGGATTTTGAGTATTTAAGAGGGACTAATTTATATTCCAGAGCCATAATTTTAAAAATTACGGGGCATTTAACTAAGATAAAGTGCAAGTTCGTATACATTAAGTATTTATTAGGAAATTATATTTAGGGGTTCAAAGACTTAAAAAGATTTTAAAAATAAACTCTAAATTTTCACCTCACTAACTATAATTTTGTAAAGAAATATTCACATTACATGACTTCTTTGAATGTTTGGTTAAACCTTCGTCCTCTCTACAACTATTTCCTTTTGGATATAAACCATTGCTAGTATAGTCACCTTGTAAGTTTTATTTCTTAAATATGGAGTCATTCCATAACAAGTTGTTGAGATTAGCATCTTTTATGGACACTGTTCTTGCATTTTATTAACCACTCTCATTAGTTTACTGTCAAATTGTTTTATAGGCAGACTTTCTTGAAGTTGTAATATTTTTATTTTCTTATGAGTATATGAAATTTGTTACTTACCTGGCACAATATTTTGTCAATAAAAATAGATAGCTTTACATGGAATTAAGTCGATATAGTACCTTATAAAATGGCATAAAGTTCAATAACCTTTCAAATTTGTTTAAATTGATTTTTTTAATACTGAAAGTAACAAATTTTTATTGACAATGCATAATTTACATTGATGAAGACAACTTGTGGTGTTGTCAAACATATTTGTATGGAAAATAATATTTTGTTCTTATTAGTTTTATGTTCTTTTATAAGATCCATATTATATACAACTATTCTTTGACACAACCTAAATAAATTGTTAGGGAACATTAAAGACTTCATAACTAATGAAGAAAGGTCTGGAATCTACTGCCTGAAGTGTCCTCTGAAATATATAGGCCAAACAAAAAAAAAATTATTAAAACTAGGGCCAAAGAACATTTTTCCTTCATTAAATATAACAGACCAGAAAAATCTGTGATGACAAAACATTTTTTAGAGGGCAAGCACGAATTTAAAGTAAAAGATGTAACACTATTGAAAAACGTTGCTTAGTGTATAGTGAATTGGATGCATAGGAAACTTTGTATATTATTAATAGGAATAAAAATAATGTAAATAATGAGTCAGGCCATATTCAAAATTCTATATTAATATAATCATTGTTACACAAGAAAATTTGATTATAACTTTTTGGTTAAAATCTTGAAATAATACTGAAATATTAATTATGTATTTTGTTTATATGTAATTATCTCTATGGTTAAGAATTTTATTGTAATCAATGAGTTAGGTAAAAATGTTCTATTTGATGTATCATGTTAAAAACTATTAATAATTGTTGTTTTGACAGGTGGGTGTGGCAACGCTCACAGTATAAATATAGAAGTGTAACCTTACTTTCACCTTAGTTGTAGAGTTTGTACTAGCAACACTCGCTGATTATGATGACTTTGACATTGAAACGCGTATGAGTCAATAAATGATTAATTTATTAGTTTTGTATATGTCTTTTATTTGTTTTATCTACATTAAGTTTATAACTTTAGTTGAACAAGATATTTTTGGGCTCTGGTATTAACTATACACTCACAATTAATATCTTCATTTAGTGTTACTTATGGGTTTTTTATTGTTTCAGTGAATTGACTCATATTGTTTCTGATGTGATCTCAGATCCTACATTACCTCGAACTGAAGACCATCCTTGTCCAAAATGTAATCATAGAGAAGCAGTTTTCTTCCAAGCTCAAACACGACGTGCTGAGGTATAAGTTAAATAATTTATTTAGTAATATCTCAACAGAATGGAAATTTGTAGCTAATGGAGCTGGATAAATTGAAGATAGTTTTGAAATTGTCTTCAAATTGTAACTAAGAAATATTTTTTTTTTAATATTTTTGTTGCTTATAAAATATTTATTTACAAGCAATACATAAATGTTTTTAATTTTTTGGCAAATTTATTTTTTTACGTGAAAATCCAAAATTGTTGTCAGCGCCAGTTTATTAGACTGAAGCTATTTTTATTACTTTTAAAACATTTCAGTTTCAAGTCTTTTGAAAATGTGTAACATTAAAGACATATTTAATGTAATGTTAACAAATTTCAAATTCAGTGTTTCAAAAACTGAATTCATAATTTCTAAAATAAATGAGCTACTTAATCATGTATTTTATTATATAATGTTTGATTATTTATTATGAGTGCAAAACTGCTTATTGCAATATTAAACTATGAAAGTACTCATTGTAAACTATTTTTCTTATTATGCAAGTTATTTTTATTTGCTAAATTATTATTATATTTATATTTTGATTAAAAATAATAAGATTTTTAATTGCAAATCCTAATTGTCTTTTCATGTAGCATGTTGTATATTGAATCCAAGACTCATCTCCATTATAGTTGCTTTAAAATATTCTTCTTCAACAGCATGAGTCAAACTGAAGCAGTCCGATGAGTTTTGTGGTTGTCAGGAAACAAAACGTTTTTTGGAGCCTGAATTTTCAGTTAACATTAGAGTTTGGGATCTTTGAATTTTCAGAAGTTCTATGGACAGAACACATGTTCAGCAAGTTTCATTCAACCCTTCCCTCAACTCATTAAGCGAGTCAATTTTTAGTGACAGGCTTATGTGCATTCATCGTGCAAGTTGAGCCATCTTTAAATTTTTTTACATCATTAACGCACATCTCTCATAAAGTTATTTTCACGCACTTGGCTCAGTCTTCTATGAATTTCTGCTCTATTATTACCTATTACTTGCAGGAAACAAATAACATTTCTCAGTTCACACATGGTAGGAGAATCAATTGAGAAAGCTTATGTTTTTATGGCTCCAGCTCAACACAGACTAAAGTATCAAACACAGTAGTGACAGATCTTGTAATGAACTTAAATTACTCCTTCACTTGTCGCTTGTATGTTATGTATTCCGTGCTGTTAGATGCGGAAAAAACAGCCCTCTTCCATTATTTCATTCAAGTAACATGATATGGTTGTTGTAATCATCTTATTTGAATTTTCTGATCAAATTATAAATAATTATTCCATAACAAAGATAACTGCTGATATGTTTCGAAACAATTGTTTCATTGACAAAGCTAACCCCGTTACTGCCGGTTTTCGCTCATGGCTGCAGGGGTTTGATTTATGAGTGTAAGGGGTTAAGCTGGTTGTTTACTATATAATAGAATAGAGTGTTAAATTCGAACTGTGTGTGGTCGTTAAAAGATTTTTTTTGTGTGAATGTTTGAATATTTCAAATTTTTCTGTAGTAGCTATTTTTTTTATTATGGTGTAATATGTGGATAATATTTAAATTAGTCTGTGTGTTTGTGTAATTGTGTTGGGTGTTTTATATACATGTTGCATAGCTGGATTTTGGATTTATGTTTTCTATGTCATTCATGTGTTCTTAGAATCTTGTGTTAAATGACTGGTTCATCCGCTAACCTGTTGGTTAGCTTCACTATGAAACGATTGATTCGAAACACATCAGCAAGTAAGTTTAAAGTTTTCACCGAGTTACGCAATAATTACCTATGATAACATGATTTGGTTACAAGCAGAGATATATTCCTTATATTGTTTAATATTAAGATGCAATTAATTGTTTTGTTTATATTTATAGGAAGAAATGAGGCTGTATTACGTGTGCACGAACCAGCATTGCACTCATCGTTGGACAGAATAAGCTCTTCTTGGATTTCTTATATTTGTTAAATTTTATAAAACTTTAGTAATTAATAATATTATCAATATTTTCATTTCTTTCAACCTGTAAGATCAACTTCACATTTAAATTAATTACATAAGGTTATACTAAAAAATTTTTTTAAATAATCGAATAGCATTTTATATGTACATTAAGAATTACATTCATAATTATTTACATTCAAAAGACAAAAAATAATTTAACAATATACAAAAAGTTTCTAAAAATCAGCAAATAAATTTTTGTTGTAAGCCAGCACTATGTTTTATAAAATTAGAACAGCTACAAAGTATGCAGATAGGATACATGTACTTTTTTAGAATGTTTACAAATGCACAAGGTAAATGGTGATGAATGGGAGTCCTTATTCTATGTGGTAATGCAAAAACATATACCAAAATAGAGGCGCATGTATCTTCTAAACACATTGGCCTCTTAACAGTTTTTTTTTGCCATATCTATCCCAACAGGATCTATAGCTATATTGCAATGTAGTGAGTAATATAGTGCTGTTTTATTATTTTTTTAACTCATTTTAAAAGTTAAGTGTGTATTGTAAAATTATTTTTGTCTTTTATCAAAATGTATAAGTTTTGTGTTTCGTTGGCATTGTTTCATTTGTTCCTTGGTACTGAAGACTTTTCTGTATCACCAGGTATAACATTTTTTCTCAGTATCGATTACATATATAGTGTAAATAATTACCTTGACAACAGACTATTTTATCTTGTGAAAATATATACTTTTATATGTTTTTCTGATTTATTTTGATACAGTGTACGCCAAAATAAACAGTACTTGAACTGTATCAGCTGTAGTTTCAATGATGCAAAACCTTTAAGAACAATGCTAGTGTTGCCTCAGAGGTCATATAGAACATATATGCACATCAGAGACTAACCAATTTAGCTTATAAAACTATGTAAATAAAATAAAATATTACAACTGTTTCATGTTTTCAATTAATGAACTAGTCATTGCTAAAAATCCTGTAAGGTATTGTCAACTGTTACCATTAAATTATATTAATTAAAACAACCTCTCACCACAAATTCAACAAATTTTATTTTAACCTAAAAAGGTTTGTGGTGAGAGGTTGTTTTAATTAATATAAACATTTACGCCACAGTTGCTTTAAGTTGTTATGATACCATTAAGTTAATATGAAGTCATTAAATTTTAATCCATTTTGATTGAATCCGTGTGCTTTCCTGAAGTGAAAAAAGTACAAAATAAAATGTTCAAAAATTGTCACGTGTTTTCACCTAATGAAGAATATGTTTATTTGTTTCAGATTTCATTGTTTTGAATATTGGTAATAGCTATAAATATCTCAAAGTACATTTGTAAAGGTAATTTGTTATTTCATTAAAAACATTATGAAGAAAACTGATCTAAAAAATAATAAAAAATATCTATAGATTTTTTAATTCTTTTGTTATTTAAAACAGTAACTTTTATTTTTTTCAAACATACTCCTATTATAAAATAGGGTTCAAGCCACACTTGAACCCCTTGTTTGTTGTTGACTACAAATTGAGTGATATATTTAGGCTTTGTCACTTTTGGGTCAGTTGGTCCTTTAAAAAAATGTGGACTGCCCCCCCCCACCAATTTTTATTTGTCAGTGTTTCAGCAAAAACTCTCACACTTTGCATATATTGATTTACTTAAGGTCTTCTTAACAATTTTAGCATGGCTAGTGTACCGGCACGCTCTGGGTTCCCTTGTGACACACTGAGAGCGTACCAGTGCGCTCCCCGCTTCCTTTCTGAGAGACGGCATTCTCACTCCAAGTCTAATTAAAACTTCTCTAGTGTCGATAAATTTTTGTATAAAGGTTTGGTTTTTACGTCAGTGCTTCAGAAGAGTTTGGAGAACATTGTGCCCGAGTCGTTTTTAAATCCGAACATCCAAAGTTAACTTTTGATGCTTCAACTGAAATAATGTTTCAGGGAGTTTTATGAACAGATTTAATTTGGTTCACCTTTTATATTTTAATGTTTTTTTTTTTTTTTAGTTTGAATGACAACGCGCAAAATATCCGGTAAAAACAACAATCATAAAAATAAACTAAGCTTTCTGAACTAACGCAAGAATAAACGATAACTGTCCTATTACAGTGAATGAACATACTCGAGGTGGGAACAGAGAACTGTAAATAAAGTCATTGACAAAGTGCTTTAACGCCCAAAAACCTAATGTGTCATCATAAGATTGTAGTAAACAAATGTCAGCTAATCTCGGCTGTAAATAGTCTCGGACGTGACATATGCATTATCTATGTCTGCGTTTACATTATCGATCTCTATCACTTTGTGAAAGTTTAGTGATTAATTTTAGTTGTAGTATATTTTAGTAGTAGGTACTTTAGATTTTTATGTAAATTTTTTTTCTCTGTCTTTTTATTGAGTTTTATTATTTGTCATACAGTATTTTATCATTTGTATATCTTTTTATTAATGGTGACCCGATAAATATTTTAATTGTTTTATTGGTGTATAAAACAGTATTTTAATGTCCAATACAATGTTTTGATGTTCACAATAAACCTGTATATGGTACTGTAGAAATAAAATTATTGAGATGAAAACAACGGACATGATAATTAGATGCTACAACAAGCTATGAAACTCGCATTGCATTCCACTGCCGTCGTAAGTGGAAGTTTACAAAAATACAGACAGTAGTTTGACGAGATGTACTGAATGTGTTAAGTCTCCCACAAACAATAGATTTTTCAACTACTTTTGTACCTTGCAATAGTCAAATATCTACTTCGCATGTTGATAAGTTTCATATTTTTATAAACGCATATTTATCCAATGGGATACTGTTTAAGTATACTGTAACTTATGCTACATACCATAATTTTGTGCTTCTGTTTTACAGGGAAAAAAATAAGTTGTATAAGATACCTAAAATGTTTTAGGCCTAGAAGATGAATCAGCATTTATTCAAAATTTTTAATTTTTGGGGCACCGTGACAAGTTTTATTATTTTTACAATGTTCCATAGCACTTTCTGAAGTGAGTGCTAAATTTTTATCTTAGACATCTTCTAGTATAACTTTTGTTTTGCAATAGCCTTATCATTTAGGTCCAAAAAGTGATATAAATACGTTTATAAACAAAAGAATAAATAAATAGGCTACAGCTCACAATTATAAAAACTTTATTAACATCAGATGCGTTTCAATGACATTGTCATCATCTTCAGTGATGCTACACAATCAAAACTTAATTAGAAAAGTTGAACATAACTGATAGGAAAACAACATTTTAGTTATATTCAAAAGGATAATAGGCTATGTTCAATTTTTTAACATTGTTTCGATTCTGTAGCATCACTGAAGATGATGACATAATGTCATTGAAACACATCTGATAATAAAGTGTTTGTAAATGCGAGTCGTAGCCTATTTATTCTTTTGTTTATAACCTTCACTCAAAAGCCAGCTGGAATATTGTTTATACAACTCAAAAATGTAAAATTGAAAAAAATACTCTACAATACATACGTAACGGGTTTTTAAATTTTTGTTTATATATCGATGCTATATTATACTATACTAGAGCATAGCTACAAAGTATCCGGATAAAATGGATTTCATAACATGAATCTATAAGATAATCCATAAAATAAGAGTGGCATCTATAAGATACATACATACATCAGTTTTTGAACCATCCTAAGCCTCAGGGGCGGAACCCTGTGGATGGATCTACAGCAAATGTCACACGTAGCATCTTGGGAATATGTTAAACAATCCCTCCAAATTATATTAACTTCTGTTTAGCAGTTTATGCTTATATTATATAAGATACATACATATTTACATCGGTTTTTGAACCATCCTCAGCCTCTGGGGAGTCCTGTGGATGGATTTGCACCACACTTTCCACAAACCATCCTGAAAATATGTGAAATAATCCCTCCAAATTTCATTAACTTCTGTCTTGCGGTTTAGGTGTCTTTAAGATACATATTTACACATATACATGCATATATTACACACATACATGCATTTATCGTTTTTTAAACCATATTAAGCCTTTGAGGCAGAGCCCTATGAATGGATCTATACCAATTATTACATGAACCATCCTGGGAATATTTTAAACAATCCTTCCAAATTTCATTAACTTCAGTTCAGCTGTTTACATGTCCATAAGATACATACATACATCAGTTTTTGAACCATCCTATACCTCTGGGGCAGAGCCCTGTGGATATATCTACACCAAACTTTACACAAACCATTCTGGGAGTATGTTAATTAATTCCTCAAAATTTGATTAACTTTTTTGTTCAGCGGTTTAGGCGTTCATAAAATACATATATACATCGGTTTTTGAACTATCATAAACCTCCGGGGCGGAGCCCTGTGAATGGATCTACAGCAAATTTCACACGAACCATCCTGGGAATATGTTAAACAATTTCTCCAAATTATATTGACTTCTGTCTACCGGTTTATGCGTCCACAATATACATACATATATATACATCGGTTTTTAAAACATCCTAAACCTCTGGAGCAGAGCCCTGTGGATGGATCTACACCTAAAACATCATACGAACCATCCTGGGACTATTTTAAACAAACCCTCCAAATTTCATCAACTTCTGTTCAGTGGTTTAGGCGTTATAGATTTGCAGGTCAACTTTTGAGAGCTTATCAATTACAGTGTTATCATTTTCAAGCTTTGGAAAAGACTGAGAACTTCTAAAAGGAACAGTTTTGGTTTTGAGTTTGCCTCATCTCAATATACTGATGTTTTTCAACTGGAAAGTAACTTTAATGTTTAATTAATTTTTTGTACTTGTTAAATTTTAACTTTAATCTATTATTCATTGGTATGTTTGTAAGTTGGGTGTGGCATGGAGTGGAAGGTGAGAGGTTTTTATATTTTAACTAATGGCGAAATATGCTGTGTATAGTCAAGTCTATTAGAAATACTGTGTATTTTAAATTGCTTCTATTGTTAGAATGAGGAATTGATTTAACTCTCTTGATTTCCTTGCTTACAGTAAAATAAATAAGAAAGTGAAGTGTCTCCAGTTTCTAGCACACATTTTTCACTCAAACATTTTTGACCCATTGCTGATTAAATTATTTGTGATACGAGCTATCTAGAGACACGAGTTAATTTATCACGTTATCACAGCAACTGAATTGTGTTGTGCTAAAAAAATTAATTGAATTAACATATTCCATGCCGTTATCTGAAAAATTGAGGTAACACATCAACAAGGGTCAACCAGACTAAATATTTAACAAACAAAAAGCGACAGATTCCCAAAATAATGACGAAAATTGATAAAGGGTAACCCCCGCCCGTATGTCCACCAAACACATTTTCAGAGGCGAGATAGTTTTGTCCGTCGTTGGAGGCAATGGATTAAATGCTAATTGTTATTGTTATTAAGTTTAGTATTTGGGCACAAATAAAGTTACTGTATAATACATTAGCTTGCAAAAACGTAGGGTTAGTATGAATTAATATGATAAAAATTCATGAGGAATAAGGGTAGTAAAATCTGGTTGTTAATTCTAGAAATGATGGGCACATAAGTTTGTAGTGTAAAGACTATAAGGTAACTGAAATAACAAAAAGAATAAAAGTTTTATGTAACTATTAGTGTTTTATATTTTATCCAACACCCTTTTTAACAACATTTTGACAAAAATATAGTCTATATAAATACTAATTATTTACTAAAATCTAGGAATGTGTTAAACTATTTTTATCTTATATGCTACTCAGGCTACTGTGTTTCTTTAAAAACCTCTGACAATTTTTCAAATAATTAGATAGAAAAGTTTTTTAAAACTAATAATATTCAATATAAAAAATAATATATAACTAATAATAAATAATGTAACTAGTGTGTTATTGCTATTAAATACTTAAATCCAGCTACACTTATAAATTATACTCAAGTGCTATTCAAAATTAAGTTTTACTGAGTGTTGGACAAAGACTTTGAACTCTAAAATCAATATGTTTTTAGCTCAGTAATTTGTCGTTCAAGGGTTACAAAATTATTTTTTCACAATAGATAGAATGGTAGGAGAAAATTGATTACCATACAACTAAAGACTAAAATAGTTCAAAATATATCTTCTGTTAAAACAATGAGTGTAAATTAAAATGTTTTCCATTATTTACTAAACAAGATTGAAACAATAATATTCTGTTATATGCAATACGAAAAAAAATAAAGCCTATGCAACTGTTTATTTAAACAGTTCTTGTTAAAATACAATTGTTATATTGTCTTTGTACTAGATTTTAAATATGTCTGTGTTACAATATAATGGAAACAAAAGAGAAAATTGTTAACCAAAGAAAATCTTAAACCAGTAGAAATAGAAACCAAAGAAAATAGAACAAGCACTTCTTAAACAGAATAATTACAGTTACAGATGATATATGTTTCTATCAAGTGATCAAAAAGATAGAATAAACATTCAAGTTATAGTTTGTTGAAAGAGATTAATGCATGTCTGTGTTGAAAAAATATTTAAAAGCTACTGTAGTTTTACAAAAGAAAGTTTAAACCCCATCACAAAAAGGATTGTCATAACTGTGACGAGATTTGATGATTTAGATATTACCTAAACAAAAATCTGTCACATTTGTATGAAAATGATATTGGTATACTGCAATTAGGGACAGGCCGATTCTAATGATATCGAGCCATCATTGATACTTGATTCTCCATTGATTAAAGTGCCAATTCAGATTCTTATTTTCTAATTGTTGAAATATATGTGTGGTGTAATTTATTGGAAAAATAACTATTAACTGTCTTATTTATGTATTAGCTGCTTTGAATGAATTAATATATCAAATGTCGATTTGTGATAACAAAAGTGTTATTATATATATTAGCAAAGACGATCAGAAGCATTTTTTATCAATATGCTTTCGGAAGCATGTTTTATCCGATATGTTTGTCATGCTTTCAGAAATTCCTATTCATGAATCAATTAAGAACGTTTTGTATAGCCTATTACATTAAAACTGAACTTTCAAAAGGCTTCTCCATATGGCCAAGATGTTAATATAGGAGAATATCGTATAGGCCTATATAACTTAAAAGAATCGTGAATCAAAAGGAAATTTAAGAATCAGAATTAAAAAATTTAGGAATCGCCCCATCCTTAACTACAATATTACCACAATCAAAGTTAGGAGTACCTTTAGTAACATATTGTTGGTTAAACAAAATCTTAAAAACAAATATGTATTGAAAATAAAAAATTATATTTTTTGTACTGTGCTCAGTAAATATATTGGTGATATTTAATCATGAGTATGCATTACAAAGTGTTCAACATTTCAATTATATAAAAATATTACTCTAGATTGTGAAGAAAAATATAAGTGCAATAACCTCTTTCACTATAATTAGAATGTGTTTCGCAAATACAAAAATAACCTACTTTACAACTTTCCATGAATTGAAACTTTCTGTTGGGTTTATCATGAAGTAATAAAACGGCAAACAAATATGTTACATTTAACTGAATGCAGGTCTGCATTTATATTACTATTATTATAAACATTTATAATTTCATTATTTTCTCACCAAAATTGGTCTTTATACAGGTTATCATTCAACTATAAATTAGTTACAAAGCTTGCTTTTAAATAAATACCATTTTGATGCAAAGAACACGGTTTAAAAAAAATTATTTTAAAATAAAAAACCTGGACTTCAATCCACTTCATATATATCTGACTATATTAAGTCATTTGTTACTTTGTGTGTTTACTTTCTGTAGTCCATTTTCAACGAAATCTGGTACCTACTAAGATAACTAATTTTGCACAATTTTTCCCACATAGGTTAAGACATTAAATTGAATCTCTAATATCATAACTTGCCCAAACTTATAATAAAGTGAATTTTTTTAACAAAAAAGGTTTTTGAGTGAATTAGGCAATCGTCAATGTCTCCAACTAGGAGACTGTGATGATGACTGCACGGCAATCAAAGTCATTTTGTTGCGGTGCAAGTTTAAACATGTATTTTATAAAACTTACTTTTTGAAAATTTTATTTTATAAGTTCATTAAACTCTGGATATTATAGTTTATACATAAAAACTTTGCCAAATAATATACTCAGAAATTCATGAGTCTGAGTATTGCCAACAAGCAAAATGATTATACCATTGAGTATACTGGCCTTCTTTTTATAGTTTCTTCCGATTTCAAGTACAACTCAGAATTTATCCCAAAACAAAAAAATAAACGGTCTCTCTTTTACCAATAAACAGTTCACATGATTTTCTATGATACAATTGTTTGCCAGAATTTAACTTCTTAGGAAAGCTCGTAGCACCGTTCCTTACATATTACCAATCTCTTAACCCATTGCTGTTTACGGTCTAGGTCAGATAGTCAGGACAATTTATTAGTAGTAGGTATAAAACTAGCATGCTAGTCGTGACATAATTGTTTGATTGATTTGTTTTGCTTCGAGAGAGTCCATTTTCTGTTTTGTCACCCACAAGACTAGACCTCTGATAAAGATATTTATGGTCCATTAGAATGCTTCAGCAGTTTTTATGTCAACTGTAGTGAGAAGCTCAGTATAGATTTTACTTGGTGTCGGTCAGTAGTGTGAATATTTTTATAATTAGTGTATTCTTGTGTACATACTAAATAAACAATAACAGCAAGAGTCTAGAATCTAAAGCAAACTTCAAACCATAAGTAACATTTAATTTTGTTTGTTACTAATTATGATTACACATAATCAATTAACAAGTAATAAACTAACTGCAGTACAAAATAACGAATAAAAAAATTGCACCCGTATGAAAAATATAATATTTAGGGCTTTATAAGTGAGAATATTTCTGTAGTGAAATGTATCTCAACTGGCGCAAGGAATCAATTCGTACCCACTAGTATCCGCAGCGCGCATGTAATTAAATCAGCAATGGGTTAAACTTCAACCAATTTTGTCTCTCTTGCACGATTTTTAATCAATAATTATTTTAAATAATTTTATACTCTGTGCAACATTCAGTATTATTACTCGTACAGTAAAAATGTCAACAATGATTAATGTTTTTATAACAGTGCCTGTGGGTGCTTAGCCTCAGCACAACAGCTATTTATCAAAGTGGTACTTACATAAAAACACTGCATACTTTGTTACAAATAAATAGCGCAAGTTCAGTATTTTGTGCTCTATTCTCAATAATAAAAGCACTGATTTTATGTACAAAAAACACTGCATCTTAGTTACAAATAAATAGCCCAAGTTCAGTATTTTGTGCCCTATTCTCAATAATAAAAGCACTGATTCTATATAATAAAGTAACTAACTCTCTTCTTCAATTTTAAATTAATAAAATAGAGCTATTTTTTACTAAGGCATGAATAAAGGCAACTTGTATGATTATTTAAGTTGGTTGTTGTTTTTTTATTATATTTTAATATACATTAAAAAATCACATACAAAATTTTTATGAACTATTAGGAAAGTGAGTTAAAAATCACATATCTTATTTTAGAATTACATCACTTGGATAAATAAGTCAACTAACATGTAATTTAGAAATAATTCCAACACCTTTTTCAGTATGAAAATATTGCCCCCAATCAAAAGTTATTTTTCAAAATTACTACTGCGAAGAAGATATGGTCAAAATCTTTGAATAAATTTCCAATAGCCAGAATATCTTGTATCAAATGTAAAACGAATCCTAAAACCTTCTTTCAAAATTTCAGTTTTGAAGTTTCTTTTGCTTTAAATTTATAAAACCAATATTTAATAATGCTCATACAACTATAAGATATATAATAAAGTACATTTTTCTGCCATTCCTAACATAATAATTTTTGTATGTTTATTTTTAAACATACTGCAGAAGACATCATATTGAAGAAAATTTCTGCACTTTTCCATGTACTAAATATTTAAATACAAGTTTTTTTAAATTTATTTGAACACCAAAAGTAATCTAATCAAAAATTCACAAGACACCAGGTTTTCATTAAAAATCAAATTGGAGAAAATTATTAAAAGTATAAACAAACTGCTCCTCTGTATAAGTTTCAATATAAACAAACTATATACCTTTATTAAACCTATTTCAATTTGAAAGTTGACAAGAGTTTTTAAATGTTTTTTTGCAAAAATAAGAGATTTTAAATAACTAGTTTATGAAACAAAGGCTAAATTCATTCAAATAAAGATGAATAAGTCAAGTGCACTGCATTTTAGTTTGGAAAAGTTATAGTTGGAGAATGAAGAAGAAAGAAATCTTAGAAATACGTATAATTGTTTTTAGCATTATGTATAAGCTACTAAACAAGAGTGGCATCATGTTCATGACTCAAGCTACAAATGAGAGAACAATTATATAATTCATACAAGAATGAGAAAATAACATCTGTGAAACGTGATTTAGAAAGAAAAATTACCAGAGTTGTTTTACTCATTTTCAAGTAAACTATTTTATAATTCAGTCACATATTTTGTTCTATGTTCCTGGCCACATATGATAGGAAAATAAACAAAATATTTGTAAAGAATAATTACCTTTCTTTATTCAAGATATTTTTTACCTGGAAAAGATGTTGGAAGTAGTGTTTATTGTTTTGTGACTATCCTGATTTTACAGGGTGTCCACATTTTAAAAACTAGTCAATTGCAGGTTGCTAGGGGTATCAAAAACAATTTCTGGAACTTTAGCTGACAAAAAATTACACAATTCGGTTTCCCTTATGATATTTTAAAGGGGACTTTATACTTCTGCCTGTCATGATCCAGGTTGTAGCACTTTCCCATGAATTTCTGCAAAGTTCATACAGGAGCTACAATGTGTGTGTTTTTTTGTATTTCACTAAAAAAGTACTGAAATACTTCTTTCTATTCTGTTGTTTTCATGTTGAAGCTCAATGGACCTAAACGGCAAAATTTTTTAAACAAAACCAGTGGATGCCAGAGCTAGAGTTGGGGTAGATTTAGTAACAACTGATTTTTCCTCAGTTTTTTAGTCGAATTACTCAGAGGCTACAAAGCTAAGGAACTTAGTAATGCAAGCTCCATATCCTACTCCAGAACCAAACATTTACAAAATTTGAAATCTAAACCACAGCAGCCCAGTATTCTTTTTTTCACTAAGAAATTTTGTTGAGGGAGGATCTGAAGATAGTATTTTGAACAATCCCTCTATAAAATTGTTCAGTGCTGCCTTATATGTTATTTAACCCTTAACTACTATACTGACGTCTCACAGACGGCCTGGATGTTTACGTTCGGTTCTCTCCCCCTCCCCCACCCCCTAGAAACCAGTCTAGCCATCTAGCTGCCAGTTGATTAACTGTCTTTGACGAGTGAAAGTCGCATCGTGTTCCTTTTCTTTGTTTATAGGTTAGGGTCAATTTAACGTCTGACAGACGTATTATAGTAGTTGTGTTACTTTTCTCCCGTAACAGTGACGTCTGGTTGACGTGGTATAGTGCTTGTGTGATTTTTGTGTGTGTATATAATAGCATTGTATATATATATCTTTAGGAAACTTTAGAACATAAATTTATATTATGGATATTCCAACAAGATCTACTGAGGAGCCACCCGCTTCCCGAGCAGGATTGAAAAGAAAATTAAATACAGCAGATAAGCATTTCGAGGTTGAAATGGAAAATATGCTGGAGGACTGTTTGGATGAAGATCTTGAAGATTTTGACAGTGATGACTGCGATTTAGATCCAGATTTTGCTATAGGGAGTAAACACGACAGTGATTCTGAACAAGAGTGGAGTGATACTGAAGTTTTTGATGTTGTACCTGCTGAAAATATTGAAGATGATGAATTGTTGCCAGAAGAGGAACCAGAATTGATGAATAATGTACTAGACATAATAGAAAGTGTTGTTGGAGGAGCTGGCGATGAACGAATGAATGTGATGGAAGATGAGACACCAAATCGTGAAAGTACTATTTACTTCTCTGGTAGGGCTACAAAGAAAAAACCTGCTTTTAAATGGAGGAAGGAGATGTCTTATCCTAATGTACGAACATGACGACACAATATTGTCAACCATGTGCCAGGTTTGAAAGAACGAGCAAAACAACTTGGAGCCAACCCTACTCCAGAAAAAGTGTGGGATCTTCTTTTTACAGAAAAAATTTTAGATGAACTCCTAGTGTGGACGAATAAAAAAATTAGAAACATAAGAGAAAACTACAAGAAGAAGAAGCTAACGTGCCTTGAAGATCTTGACTTACGAGAACTGAAAGCTTTTATTGGTTTGCTAATTTTTTCTTCCATCTTCAAGTCTGGAAATGAATCCCTGAACAGCTTGTATGCCACAGACGGTACAGGAAGAGACATTTTTAGATGTACTATGAGCAAAGAGAGGTTGTTATTTCTCCTCAGCACTTTAAGGTTTGATAACCCTGAAGACAGAAATGAAAGATCTAAAGATGATCCTGGTGCAGCAATAACATTCATTTTTGAGAAGTTCATTGAGAACTGCCAAGCATGCTATACAGTAGGAGAGTATGTTTGCGTGGATGAAATGTTGGTGGCCTTTAGGGGTCGTTGTAGATTTAGAATGTACATGCCAAAGAAACCAGCAAAATATGGGCTAAAGATAATGGCCATGACAGATGCTCGTACAAATTATCTTTTAAATGCATACATATACACTGGAAAACATTGTTATGGCCAAACCCTAACCCAAGTAGAGCATCAGCTTAGTAAGCCAACTCAATCGGTTTTGAGACTTGTAAAACCGATCCTAGAAACAAATAGAAATATCACTGCAGATAATTGGTTTTCATCAATAGAACTAGTTGAAGAACTGAAAAAAAGAAACCTAACTTATGTTGGGACCATGAAAAAAAACAAAACAGAGATCCCCCCGGAGTTTCAACCAAATCAAAATCGTCCGGTAGGCTCAAAAGTATATGGATACACAGAGGATTTTACCCTTATGTCTTTTGTGCCAAAACGAAAGAAATGTGTGATTATGGTGTCATCAATGCACCATTCGCCTAATGATGACCCGGATACTGGGAAACCAGAGATTATAGCTCTGTACAATCATACCAAAGGTAGAGTGGACAGCCTCGACCAAAAGATAGCCAACTACAGCTCAAGCCGGAGGACAAGAAGATGGCCCATGGCCATATTCTTCACAATTGTTGACGTTGGATCCGGAGTAAATGCTTATGTACTTCATCAAGCTTTTCTCAACACGGACAAAATGGACAGGGCCGACTTCATGAAAAGTTTGGCTACAGCTTTGGTGCGACCGCACATGCAGAAGAGATTAGACAGATCCATACCAAGAGAACTTGCTATGAATATACGTCGAATCCTCAAACTACCCATCGATGAAAGACAAACTCCACCAGCTCCTACTCTAGAAAAAAGAAGAACCTGCGTTTTATGTCCTCCGAGATTGAAGCGCCAGACCAGATACCCATGCCAAAAGTGCGGAGTGCCAATATGCTTGGAGTGTGCTAGGAAAGTGTGCGCAAGATGCTTGGAATAGGCTAGAAGTCCTAGACTTGTGGTTAAAAGACTTGGAATGGACTACATGGTAAATTAATTTTGTTGAGTTTACTGTTTTGTAACTAAATAAAGTAAGTTTTGTTCATAATTGAAGTGTAATATTAATTATTTTCCTGATTTATAGAAATCTCTAGAAAAAAATATTTACATAACTTTGGATTTTTTTTTCAATATAATAATAAACAATACAATGCCAAAATTGTTCATATATGCAATGCAACTTATATTCATTAAATAAACAAATATTTTGGATTAATATTTTAACAAAATTTACACAAATTTTTTTTTTTTGTAATCTAACACAAACATTTGTACATTTTTTGCTACATAGCCGTGATGGGCTATTTTCATGTCGAACATCACAGTTTATAATTTTTTAGTTTATTTACATCTTATAATTTAACACAAATAGGGTTAAATTTTTTCCCCCAAAAAAATGTGAACATAACAAATTTTCAAAAAAGTACGTCTGACAGACGTTGTATAGTAGTTAAGTAAGTTTTTGAGGGTATAGTAGCTAAGGGTTAATAAAAAGTTGCTACCTGTTACTGGAAATATTTCCCTTGGAAGCTTTAAGGTTGACCAACTGTCAGAATTTTTCCAAATAACTCTCACTCGCCCATTAAACATTTTACTTGTGTCCATTATCTACCAACATACGAGTCGTATCCAGAAAGTAAGTGTACTGAACCACTCACATGAGATTTTATTTTTGACATGTTGCCTACACTTCCATGTAGCCAGACTTTCCTCTGCAATAAGACAGGTTCGAGGTCAATACGTTGAGAACAGTCGACAACGAGTTTTGAGAAAAATGAATATCCAATCTTCCACCAAGTGTGAAATATAAGTGATCATCCGTTATCTCGTTTGAAAAGGAAAACCTCCGGTAGAAATATATAACGACAAGAAAACTGCATATAGTGATAAAGCTATGAATTGTGTGAGTGACCATTATACGAGTCGTATCCAGAATATATGTGTACTGAGCCACTCACGGTCGGAGGGATTTTATTTTCAACATGTTGCCTACAGTTCCGTGTAGCCTGACTTACCTCTGCAATAAGACAGGTTTGAGGTCAGTACGTTGAGAACTGTCAACACATCGAGTTTTGAGAAATGTCTATCCAATCTCCCAACAAGTGTGAAGTATCCGGGATTATCCATTATCTCGTTTGAAAAGGAAAACCTCAGGTAGAAATTTATAACGAGATAGAAACTGCATATTGCGATAAAGCTATGAATCGTACGAGTCATGTCGTGAGTTTAAAAAGTCTGTGCATGAAATTGAAAATGCGCTCTGTGATGATCGCAGATTGACAGTTGTTTTAGTTTTCTTAAAAACGCTGGAAAACCGAGCATAGAAAATCCTGAAAGTAATCCTTCCTTAATACTACCATTTGCAGTCTTCATTCTATAAGTGGTGCTGTCTAATTTTACTACTCAAAAATTTCAAAAGGTAACATTCTTAATTTTCTTATAAACATTTTGTTATTGTTGTTGTTTAAAAAATAGCATAATAAAACATTTATTCAAGAGGATAAACTAACATACTATGGACACCCTATTATCTGACATAAATGGCAAAATTCACCTTCTGTTGACATTTTGCTTCCCAAATGCGTGATAACTCTTAATCTAAGACACTGGTAACTTATTACAAACTCAGTTTTTTAATATTCAAATAAAAATAGGAACTAATAAACTAATCTTGAAGACTTTCTTCAAGACATTTTGAGAACATCTATAAAAATAATACATTAAATATGGATATGTGTATTTGTATTCATAAATTAGAAGTAAAACTTGTTTATGAAGTTAAGAAGAGAACGAAATGTTAGTTTTACAACTAAAAAAACAAAGAAATTCAAGAGTTTTCCTAACTTATAACAAGTATCATTTAAATAACACCCTTAAATTAAGTACATAAGAGTTTTATATATACATTATTATATCACACTGATTTAGTACAGCATTTAATTTGATATATTAACATTAAGTTTTAAAATGTCGCCTCTGTGGCTTAGCAAAATAATACTGAATACTTTTATCAAGTTAAAGCAGCGAATGAATACCCAAGAATACAACTATATCACGGCCAATTAAGGCTCAGCTTTGTTAAAAAATATTATATTACATTATTAAATTTGTAATATTTTTTTCAGTTACAACTATTAAAAAAGTTGGTACATCCAATTTACTATGTCTGCATTATAATTAATTTTAAAACTATTGTTTAATAATTAATTAATATTATAACTGAGCAAATCAATATCAACTTATCATATAAACAATTTATAGGAAATGTGTTACAGAATTTCAACTTTTTTCCTTTTCAAATTGGAGTTATTACTAATAAAATACATTAACTATCAGAATAAAACAAAACTTATTTATAGAATAAAAAAAGATTTCCATGTTTATTTCCTGTTCCTACGTGTTTCATTTTAGCGAAAAAAATTATACTGGGCATCGCAGAAAGGCATCAGGTGTACAAAAAAATTAGCGATTGGCCGATTCCGATTCTCGATTCCAGGAATCGTCGATTCTAGGTGGTATCGAGGTATCATCGATACTTGATTCTTCATTGAAAAAATGTCAATTCCAATTCCTATTTTATTAACTATTAAAATATGTGTATGGAGTAATTTATTGGAAAAATAATTAACTACCAACTATGTCTTATTTATGTATTAGTTGCTTTGAATGAATTAAACGATTAAAGCAAATACCGATTTGAGATAACGAAAATATTATTATTTATGCAGCAACAACAAAGAAGTTCGTAACCAATCCTGGTCGTTTGTCATCGCTCGTCTCTCTATCTCTCTCTCACTAGAGAGGGTTCGATACACAATCTCTCTTTTTCTCTCTCTCGCTCTCTATCTCCCCCCCCCCCCGTGTTGCTGCCACTGAATCAGGGCATATTAAAAACTACCCTATTTCTGTTATTTTTTTAAATCTTTATGTTGTACGTTTGTTTTTAATTTTTGTTTTGTTTTGAGAGAATGTAAATAGGCTTAGGTATTTTTTCAAACATCATAAAATAGTGTAAAGTTCATATTTTTAACTTTAAAATAAGTCATTACTTTTATCGATATGTTTTTATGCTTTTAAAAATTCCTATTGATAAATCAAGGTTGAAAGTTTTGTGTAGCCTATTACATTAAAACAGAATTTTTAATGGTTTTGCCGTATGACCAAGATGTTAACTAAATTAATTACTAGATACCTAGCGTGTAAGCTAATATATCTTGAAAGAATCAAGAATCGAAAAGAAAATTTTAGAATCGAAATCGGAATCGAAAATTTTAGGAGTCGGCCCATCCCTAAAAAAAATTATAAAAACTTTTGCTCATGCCCAAAAAATTAAAAATTTTGGAAAGTAACAGTTCTTCCTCCCCTCAATGGTGCACCTAAAACACTACAAATTTAACGTTTTGGCTTTATTTTTTTAATGTAATAACTCACAAAATGACTCAAAATGTAATTAAACTTGCTAATTACTCTCACAATATTAAAAAAATTTGAAAAAAATCAACTTTAACAGATCAATTTCAACATGCTTTGTGTCGTGTAAGTTCTATCATTTTTTGGCGATAGAAATAAAAGCTGTGTAAATGTTCAATGCAATATTTTCTGTGTTGGGGGTGGAATAGGGTCCGTTTGTTTTGTCCTTTTGAGTAATTTTGCGACTTATTGCCAAAAAAAAAGATTTGTTTTATAATTCTATACCCTTTGTGTATCAGGTGAAACGTGGTGCCATGGTGCTAATAGTGCTTTGTAATTTGTAAATTTTGGGCGTCAACAGCTAATTGAATTACGTTTTGAGGCACTTTACGAGTTATTACATCAAATAATAAAGCCAACTTGTTACATTTTCAACATTTTACAAGTGCTGGAGAAGGTGGAATTTCTACTTTTTTAAATTTTTGGGTCGCGAGTGAAAGTTTTTATGATTTTTTCATATCCTTGATGGCTTTTTGCATCACCAGATATAATCGAACACATGGGAACAAGAAATAAATACCAAGATTTCATAAACATCAATCACAACAAAACTTTCTGATTCATACAAAAACTTTTTGATTTTGAAATTGTCCAGTATTTATTGTTTTTTAAATAAATTTCTGAAATAGATCTGGATTATTAAATAAATCTGGATTATCGCTTGTTAAATAGACGACAACTTATTTAACGGTAAAAAAATTGTAACAGATATACGCTTGAGGATATACAAAAAATCTCATTATCTACTATTGATAAACATTATCTTATCAATTATCTATTTTTTAAATAGATACAAAATGACCAGGTTTGAATTGTCTCTTTTGGACAAACCTTTTTCCAAAAGTGAAAAAAAACATGTATGTAAAAAGAGTCTACATTTTGTTATCAAAAGGGCTAAAAAAATATGTAAACAAAGTATTGTACCTGTATATCTAAAAGCCCTAAATAGATATGCCAAAGCACAATCCTGGCAATGAAGGAGGGCACGGCTGTAGCTTGCAGATCAATAAAGCTTTAAGTTATACAAATATGAGGGGAGGACATTTTACGAGGCAAATGTTCGACAATTTCTTGAACAAAAAGAATGTTGGTTTGATTGATTTACAGGGACTGATAATCCAGTATGAAAATATTCTGTTAAAAATAATAACAGAATGAATATCGTCTGTGTTTAGGAAAGACTAAAATACATGGTAAAAAAAAAGAAAATACATGACACTTTAATTAAAACATTTCAGAAAGAAAACCTAAAACAAAATAAACATTTTTTTAAAATTCCTTCTATTACTTCACACTCTTCTTAAATATACGAGTATCTTGTTCAAATTTCACTCATTAAAATAGTCCACTCATCCTGGAATACATTTTTGTTTCAACTTATGGTGGATGACACTTGATGTAAATATAATATATTAACATAATACACACAGACACATATAATATAGGTTTTTTTAAAATAATAATTAAATTTAATGAATAGTTTTATATGGGAGAAGAATTTTTCATAAAAGGGGAAAAGTACACAATATATTTATTTCATCGTTTTTGGCTTAAAATAAGTGATGAGATATGATTTCATAAAACAGCTGATTTTACATTACAGTTATGTGGTAGAACGGCTATTTATTGAATAGGTTCTCCAAAATGTTTTATATATCTGTATAAAAAATTTGTACATATTTTAGTTGATGTAATATTTGTTAATAATATAGTTGTGATTTGGAGTATTCAGTTAACTTGTCCAATGAAACACACTAAACGATACTGTTGTCTAGATGAAGTATAGTAATTCAATAAAATTTTAACACATTGATGAATAAACATTTTTCATTACAACATTTCTAACAAAAATCTTAAATCAGCATTAATAGAAACCAGTTTGTACTTCATTTTTGTTGTTTAATCTCAAAATCATACAAAATGTATGTAGTTACTTTTTTACTACTTATTGCTTTAAAAAAAAATATTATTGAAGTGAAAACTTCTACAGCGAAAAGTTAAACTTATTGGATTGACATTAATATACAATTTTGCAACGGTATATTTCCATATATTTCCATCAGGTTATCTCCGTCAATTAAATGATTTCATGCAACAGCTGATTTTGTGTTACAAGTTATATTGTAGAACAGCTGTTTTATACATAGGTTATGTTACATTTATTAAAATGTTAAGGAAAAGGGCTATTGTTAGTTGAATAGTTTTGATCAGTTAATAAATATATTAATTTATTTAAATTATGAAATATCACAATATAACGATAACAATAAAGTTGCTTGTAGTTATCTTGAATTCACTGATTAAACTTTAATTAAAGTAAAGCGGAGAGGCTTTGCTACGTAAAAAGCATTGAAACATGTCAGCAAGTAAGCCCTTACGTATTCACTTAATTAAATATTTTCTTTGCTTGTGTTGTTTTTTGAGCAGCAGACTATGTATTCACTTAGTTAAGTATTATTTAAAGGGTAATAATAAGATGTGTACCAATTTTTTAAAATTAAAAACCTTAGGTGCATCTGATACTTTTTAAGAACCGATTGCAAATGATTTAAAATTTTTAATTATATTCGGTTAACATTTAATAAATGTTTTTTGATAGTCTTCATTACATACATTCCTCAAATAAAGATATAAATATTGAATGAAAAATTTATATTTTTGGTAATTTTCCTTGAAAATTTTGCAAAACTATTAGCTCCAATTTATTATTTGTAGTTCAAATTTTGGTTCTGAATGTAAAAATTAGCTCCAATTTATTATTTGTAGCTCCAATTTTGGTGCTGAATGTAAAAATTCTGTATTATTGTTTCTTATATTATAACAGGTAATTCCTTAATTCGCAAGATTAAATGTTTTCTCAATTTAAAATTTCTGTGGCCATGGCTATAAAAGTTTTCACTTCTCTAGGGACTTCCCCCGAGTAACACAACCAAATTTTTGTTGCTACCATCACTAGGTTGAAAACTGAGGATCAGTTTAGAACAGTTTTTCTCAAGCATAGGAAAGAACTTTACTTTGAAATCAATTTTGAACTAAAGATCAATTTATGACGCTACAGATAACATCTTTTCTGCAACAAGGTATAGATTGCAAATATGGAAAGTTCGACATCAATGTGTTAAATTTAATGTTCAGAATGATTATTGCATGTTCAACTTATTATTATTGCCACTTATAACAAGCTTAAAAAAAATGTTCTGCGAGTAAAAGCGTATGTAACGTTATATGCAACAATACCTTTAATTCATTTCTATATCTCCATTTTTTTCATTGATCTTACTCTTAATTTCTAATGCCAATTTGTATCCCAGTTCTGGACGACGATCTCGGCCTTCTACCATTGCTTTTACCTAAACAAAATTTATAGTATTGGTTTTAGTTACGCATCTTTGTATTAAAATAAAACATCATGGATAAAACTCAAATTTTTTTTACATAATAAATTTACAGTAGGATATGGTTAATTCAAATAGTAGGATATGGTTAAAAGAAACTATTCCCCCCAAAGTTCATATTACAATACCATTAATAAAATATATATTTGCTACTTGAATATGTTCTGTTTAGATAACTTAAATTATGTTTATTGAAAGGAATATAAAATATTGTTAATCAGGTCTCACCATGCACCTACAATATGCTTAGTTCAGTAAACACAACAGTAATGAAAATTACTGAATCTTTCACATCTCTTAATTATGATCCTTAAATACACTGGTTTCTTTCAAAAGGTTAAGGACATACAGTTTTAAAGAGACATTTAGGTCTAATGCCAGGCAGAAATAGCAACATCTACTTCTGTCCTTTTGTGTGAGATTTTTGTAATTTTTTTTTCATAATGCATATTAATTACACCCAGATTGTATTTGCTTTTTGCATAGTTTTGCCATTATCAATGAAGCAATATGAAATAAACAACTGGTACAGTTATATTAGTCTGCATAGTAAAGTATAGCCTGCCTACCACACAGTGATTCAATGTAGTTTCTAAATGTCCTTGTTTTCTTGAATTTAATTTTTTTTAGTTGGAAAGTTTTTCAACTATTTCAAGATAAATGTAGGGTATACAACATTTTACCATTAAATTCAATATTTAAGTAATTCAAGAAATGGAACTAGAAGTAAAAATGTGAAACCGCACGAGAATACAGAATTTAACCAAACAGACTTTCAGCATTTTTATAAATGCAGACCGATTGCCAGCCTCATCTTGTTTAAACTAAGATGCCAGAAATCGAATGATAAAGTTGCCGCAGGCAGGCATTGGCTGAAATTAAGTATTTTTGCAAAAAAATCATATTCGGGAAGTAGAATAAAAAATTGGAAACACAAAAACTGTTTATAGCATCCGTTGATCTTAAATTGTTTCAAAATAGTTTTTTAAAAAATTGTATGAACAATACACTCCTTCAAGCAGAAATATTAGTAGTATAATTAGGGATTTAATAACCAATACAGGTCAGTTTGCAAGCTAAAGACAAGGGTACAAGTACGGTTGGACATTTTACACGGCTATTATATCTTACTGTTGCCATACAGTAATATAGGTAAACCAAGAAAATTTAAATAAATTGTACACTATTGCACTGTAAATTGTTTTATTTCAGAAATGGATAACTATGATTTTCTATTATAATAAATTGTGATCCTCATTATATCTGTATATACTTGTTTAATCTACAATTTTTTTATTTAGCCTTGGGTGACGTTAGTCCAGACATTCTGTGTTAAATTCTAAGGAAACTTACACAGGTTTATGTATTATATATTCACAAGTGTTGTATATGAAAACTAACACTATATATTCACAAGTGTTGTATATAAAAACTAACACATTCCGCAGGGGGTGGTGATTAAACCTACTAAGAGGGATATGGCGTCCCTCGCGGTACCCCATCTAACATAACACCACTAACAACAGACATTTTTATAATATATACAATCTACATGCATCTGCCACACACACAAACATACTTCTATAAACACACAATTGTATACGAATACATCTTTACTAAGGGTTTTCAACTAATCAGAACCATTGCTCGTTGGGAATGCTGAAAAGGCCAGAGCTTGGCAAATTCTGGTCCGGGAGGCTGGTGTCGAAGACATTGTTGCTGGTCCACTAGCCACTTCGACCCTTGGCCAGAAAGTGTCCACGGTGTACAAATGTTGGAGCCTGTGCACAATATCATGAGTTCTTGACTGATGTCCATCCAGCCAGGCTAACAAGGAAATTATGCGTCCCAGAGTACTGAGGATTGTAAATTATTGAAAGTGATCCATTGATGTAACTGTTGTCATAGTCCCACCCGTAACACCTGATGACTAGGTTAAGAACAATTTCTGGATAAACCAAAAATGTCCATTAGGCTTAAATGGTGGCAGATTTATCATTATCACAGAAAGCACAATTTTTGACAAATAAGGCAATTGCTAAGTATGTGGCAGGCCCTGCGTCTTCCATCAGGAAGTCGATAAATGAACGAAAAGTAGAATATTACTAAAGATGACCTCCTTCATTGACCAGAGCAAAGTTTCTATGGTTCCTTACAGAGCGTTGAACTCTTTAAAGGGGAGTTGGTCACATTTAGGGACCTTTTACACTTCCCTGATAATTGAATCAAAACCAAATTGTTATTCAAAGGTATAACTGGCGTCGCTCGGACAATGAAAACCGAAAAGGTGCAGAAGGTTTCAAACAACTATTATTCTTATACTCGGGGTACTATCTTAGAATATATCTAAGCAGGCTTACAATGACTTCTAGTCAGACCCTATTTTCCAAATCCTCGACGTTGTTACGAATGTACAAGATTCGGACACGACCACCTCGTGCAGATAGTCAGAAGAATGCAGTTACTGTGAAACTAAAGGTCATACTGAGAAAGATTGAATCAATGACCCAAAATGCCCTAACTGTGGTGGTGATCATCATCCTGCTCGCTCGTTTAGCTGTTTAAAGTTCAAGGATGAAAAAGCGATAGCCAAAGAAAACATTTCATTTTCTGGTGCAAATAAGAAACATAAGGCAACATCATCTAGACTTGAAAGCAAATTGTATGCCACAGATGCACAAATTGGAAAGTCAGTTGTGTTGAACCAAACAAGAAAATTTAAAACTTGCCCTCAGCTGATCAGTCTCATTCATTCTGGTAAACAAGGGTTCTGTTACACCTAGTGCTAATGTAAATACCATGGACTAACTTCCTGCCACAATTACTTTGGAAAGCTAGGGGCACAAAGTAAGTCACTAACAGAGATCAAAACCGATAAAGATAAACATCTGTGGGTAAGAAAAAAAAAATATTAATTGCCAACTTCATTAAAAAAATCCACCTGTAAAATTAGGTACAAAGACACTGGAAACCCATGGAGTGGCTTTACCACCTCTCATCTTTTTGGTCAACAATTCTTTCAACTTCTGCCACAGAAATAGTGGCGATGAAATGTGAGGAAACATTGCCTGTGATGTCTCCAGACATTTCAGGCAAATTAAATATTGACAATGGGAGCCAGGTGAATCTGTTTCACTGAACAATATCCATAACTTAACAAACAGTGGAACATTAATGTCTCAAAATTCTGCTGAAAAGAGAACACTAATATAATATTAAAAATATCATTTACTGTCTTTTAAATTAATGAAAAATAATCTTTAGTGAAGACTGGTGGTTGGTAAGAAATTATAACATTTTTGTAGTATTTAATCATTGTAATTTGTTTTAATTAGTCAAACAATGAATAAACTACAAACAAGATAAAAAATATTATAGAGAAACTTCCTTTTATCACCTACTGACCTGATTAGAGTTAACGATCACTCCATGGTTCTCTATCACTTTGTTTTTGGTTTTTTCTATGTCAACTAAATCGACCCCTCGACAACAGTCATCTACCATAATTGTACGAAGACCTATTGATAGAGCATCAACTGATGTAGCTGCTAAAAAAAAACCAACAAAACCAAGATGAAGTCATCTATTATTTAGTTTGAAACATGAGTAAACGTTATCAATGCATACAAATCTTATTATTTACACTTCATATGAGAATTTTACCTTATTGGAAGAATAAACTGATTACAACTTCATTATAGCAGGACAGATATCAACAAAAGACTAAAAGTTTACTCATGTTTTAATGTCAGATATAATGCTATCAAGAAAATCTGGGATAAATTATGAAAATAAAGCAACAAATCTATTGCCCAAAATGATTTATTACAGAAAAAAATTTTAATCAATTAACAAAATAATTTTTAGATTAGTTTTCATAAAAATCCAAACAAAGTATAGAATTTATCTAATCAAAACACAAACTATTAATATACTCATTTTCATTTCGGTTAGGAATATTTCTATATATTTGAGTACAGTTTTCTGCCATGGCTATCCTTACAATATTCTCCTCTGTTGACGCGTTTCAGAGTAACTCCATTTTCAAAACTTAAATCGTACTTCTAATTTGAATACAATTCAAGTTTTTAAAATGGAGTTACTCCGAAATACGTCAACAGAGGAGAATATTATGTTAAGAATGGCAGAAAACTGTACTCAAATATATAGTCAAAACATTATTTTGAAAAACTTATGAGCCATAATAAATTAATTAATTAAATAATTAATTTTAGTAAATAATAAAAATAATAATAATATATTAATAAAATAATTAATTATTAATTTTATGGCTCTCATAAAATTGATATAATAACCACTTAACATGTTCAGCACAGCTAGCGCTCCGGCACGCTCTGGGTTCCCTTACGAGCCAGAGAGCATGCCAGTGCGCTCCCAGCTTATTTTCTTAGAGAAGGCGAGCTCACCGGCACGCTCACTCCCAGGCTAATTGAAACTTCTCTAGTGTCGATACGTGTTTGTATAAAGGTTTGATTTTTACGTCAGTGCTTCAGAAGAGTTACGAGAACATTGTGCCTGAGTCGTTTTTAAATCCGTCCATCCCAAGTTAACTTTTGATGCTTAAACTGAAACAATGCTTCAGGGAGTTTTATGAACAGATTTAATTTGGTTTAACTTTTATATTTTAATGTTTTTTTAGTTGAACCACTTGACCCGGCAAAATATCCGGTAAAAACAACAATCATAAAAATAAACTAAGCTTTCTGAACTAACGCAAGAATAAACGATAGCTGCCCTATTAGAGTGAATGGACCAACTCGAGGTGGTAACAGGCTATTGTAAATATGAGTAATTGACAAAATGCTTGGATGCCTGAAAACCTAATGTGTCAACATAAGATTGAAGTAAACAAATATCAGCTAATCTCGGCTATAAATAGTCTCCGACATGACATATGTATTATCTATGTTTCTGTTTACATTATCGATCTCTATGGCTTTGTGAAACACATGGCACAAACAGAAACAAACATTCCGATGTTGAGTGCTTATTTTATTATGTAGTATATTTTAGTAGTATGGTCTTTAGTTTTGTATGTAAATTATCTTATTTTCTCTGTCTTTTTTATTGTGTTTTATTATTTGGCTTACAGTAATTTATCATTTGTTTTTCTTTTTTTTAATTGTGGCCCGATAAATAAAACAATATTTTAGTGTCTTATATACTGTTCTGATGTCCCCAATAAACATGTATATGCTAGAAATAAAATTATTAGATAATTAGATGCTACGACAAGCTATGCAACCCCCATAGCGTTCCATTGTCGTCAGAGGTGGAAGTTAACAAAAAACAGTCAGTAGTTCGATGAGATCACCAATATCGCCGCCGCGCTGAAAGTGTTAAATAGGGAAGCCTTTGTAACACATTTGGTGAGTTCATTTTCAGTCTTTGGTCTACTTTGGTTGCTGCCAAAACAATTTAAATCTCTTTGTAAACATTTGTTTTATCTCAATATCAGAGCAATATGAAAAGTTTTTAATTTAAGAAATTTTGGCAGTTTCATAATATTTTGTTACAACTGTTATTTATATAACCCTTTAGAGGTAAAATTTGTAGGTTTTGGTGCCAGCCAGTTTCATGATTTTCCTATAGAAGAGTATTTGTTAAACTGAGGTTTACATGGTGATTTTTAACACCCCCTCCGTCTCAACAAAAATGCTGAATTTACAACTGTAGTGGAACTTATTACTTCAGATAGTAGAACAGTTCTTCTTTTAGAAGAATTTTGAAATATAAAGTCTTTATTACTGATTTTCTGAAGAATATTATTTGAAACATTCCCAACACACGACTAATTTGAGAATAGTCCTCCTCAGCAGATGTAATCAATCAGCATTTAACAATTTCAAATTCAGGCTCAAATATTTTTGAACTAATATTAATTAGCACACCCATTATCACTAGTTATTACACAACAAAACACTTGAAATAAGTTTCATATCCTCACTTTTTCAAATTTTCGTTTTTCCCATGTCCTATACTGTCTGTATAAATAATTTTAGAGCCAGTCTTTAGTTTCTTCCAGCTGGGCACCCCCGAAAACTAAATGGCTCAATTATCATTTGTGGTGCCTAAATTGTTGTTCATTGAAACAATCTTCATCCTTGACCTCGATAATACTTCAACTGTATGTAGACTAAATTGAAATTTACAGTTAAAACACTTATGATTTTTAAATTAAAAATTTGTATTGTTTACATATTCCATAGGCAATAGAAATCAGACAAGTTTTGACTAACAATTTGAAGTGTGTGTCACAACTGAACATCAAAAGCTCAATCGAACTCATTAATTGATAAAACTAATTAAATACATTTGAAATTGATTCTCTAATCTAAAAGGATGATTTAGAATATTTTTTTTTTAAACTTATTTAAAATCAAACTCATTAAATCTTACCTACACAAACATCATATGCCAAACCACAAACATATATATCGGATGTATTGACTGCCTTCAGCTGCTCCCCTAATGATGTTCTTGTCAACTGTTTATTGTCCCAAAACACAGAGTACGAGTCTACTTCAGGATTAGTTCCTTTGTAGATTTTGATGGCATTATCGACAACCTAAAAATAGCCATTCCTTCAGAAATTTAAAATAAATTTTATACATGGACTAAACACTTAACAACAATGTATAGATTGTGTACTTTTGTAATACCCTTCTGTAACTAAAAAATTAAAAATACAAATCTATCTATTGCTGAGCTGGGACTCTCATTGATAAATAATATTTCATCTCTGGATTACAGTTAGCCAAAGATTACACCTAGATTTTTATTTCCTTCTCTTAAAATACATTCTAAATGAAATATTTGCAACATAATGATAAAGCTAACAATAATTCTTTCTTCAAAAAGGGGGCAGAGAAATTCATCTCCCTGGAATTTGTAGCACCTTAAAACTTACGTCCGGCCTGTACTCGAATCAACTTGTGTTGGATCTGTCAGCTGTTTTGAGTCCCACCTTGCAGACAGTTTCAGATATCCAAGGGTTTCTACGATAGTTTTGTGTAGTGGATATATGGATATTTGCAGAAACATAGCAGAAAGTTTATCCGCATTCAATTTTCGATCGATACGGAGCAAATTTTAAATTTTTTCCACAATTAAAGGTCTTCCGCTTATCTGATCATCATGCACAGAAGTGTGACCATTTTTAAACTCAAGAAACCACTTATACACCATATGCAGTTTTCACTTCATTATAAACCTCAACGAGAGGTCTTCCCTTCCAAAAGAGATAATAGATAACGCTGCGTATTTCGCATTTGGCAGGAGATTGGATTTTTTTACAAAACGTGTCATTGCTTCGACAGTTCTTAACGTATTGACCTCAAACCAGTCTCGTTGTAGAGGCAAGAAGTCAGACTTCACGGAACTGTAGACAAAATGTCAAAAATAAAATCCCTTCTGCCGTGAGAGCCTCAGTACACTTACTTTCTAGATACACCTTGTAGAATAATGTTGTTAAATTGTTATGAACACAATTTTTTAAAATACATCTGACAAAGTTTAATTCTAAATTAAAATTAACACACACAAAATTAATTCAAACCCGAAATACCAACTTTGCAACTACTAATCTTTAGCAGTTAATGCCACAATGAATTTTGAAGGTTTGAAATTTTAGCAACACAGCGATTTCAATTTGTATAGAAAATTCAATTAAAAATCAGTCTTTTTCAAAGCCAAAATATAAATAATTCAAATAATTCTAGTTTTAAATCAAATATAAAAACGTAATCAGGATTTAACAAACTATGATTAATAAATATCTCACCTTTAAATCTTTATGTAACTCTGCACCCCAGGAGTCCTGGACACAATGTCTAGGCCAAAGCCTTTGTTTAAATAAAGGAGGGCCTTCAAAGGTCACTGTGTCATAGACCTTGGCATTTTCCATTGTCACCTAAAATTTTAGTGTTTAAGTAAAAACAGTTACAACTATTATTAAACTATGGGTACAATTATTACTTATTATTTATTCATTTACAGATAATAGAAGTTGAAAATCTGATGATTATAATCAATAATGATAGACCTAATCAAATTACAAATAAAATTTGAGGAACATTTTCTATTTTCATACCATTCATTAAACGTCAGATATTTAGTGGGTTATTTTGAAGCTCAGTTTAGCAAATTATAAATGAAGATTTGAGAATATAAATTGTCACTGCCTAGTTTGTGCGTCGGGTACTGACTTTACAATAAAAAAAAATGTCAAGTTAAAACATGCTGTGATTTGAAGGAACAACTTTAAATTAATCTCTTTGATCAACAGTCTGTCGATGATCTCAAATAACAATTTCCTGCATTTTGTAAATATTTTCATTTGTTCAGGCAGTTAATGAGGGTCTAGAAAAAAGTTTGTCATCAATGAAAAATCACCATTTTTAAACCGAGGAAACTACTTATATATTGTTGTTAACGTACAAAGTTCAGCAACATTTTTACTAAGCAGAAAGCAAAATTTCACTGATATTTGTTCACTCGAATTTGCTATCATGAAAAACAAAAAGAGCAAAATACAACTAGCAATCACTATCACTAAAAAATGAAAAGACAAGCCAAGTCAAAGAACTGGGTGACACTAAACTAGCAGCGAGTTGCACTTCTAGCAACTAGCAGGAAAATTTTTTTCTACACATAGAGATAATCTGGGAACTTTTGGGTCCCCCTTGTATAGACATCAAAGGAAGTACTATCCTAATATGAGAATATGTATTAAAAATACTAATATAGAATACAAAAAGCTATACTGGAACAAATAAAATAATATTTCAGAACTAAACTACAGCGTTACAACAGTTCCTATACTACTGCTACTTCTTGCAGCACGAGTTAACTCATCACATCAGGTAATCAAGACAACTGAATTGTGTTGTGATAAAAAAAACAATTGCTAAGAAACAAGAACATATTGCTTATTATTAGATGAAACATTGGGGGAATAAACGCTGTTGAAATTTATTAACAATTTGGTAGAACATTGGCCTGTACAATATAAATTTTAAAAAATCATTGCCAATTGTGTAAACATAGGCTTCTACAATACAAAGAAAGGAAAAGTAAGCAATGGGGCTGTGATATATTAAGATGGTTTACTAAAATATTTGCGATGAGTAGAGTATTAGCAAAAATGATAAAATATTGTTATTTTAAGTTAACTTTCTCTAAAAGATCCGAAAGTTTTTAGAACAAGGTTATTAAGAATCAAATGACTTATAGAAACTAATTATTTCTTCAAGTGAAAAAATAAAACTCATTAATCAGTAAACATATCAGAATATACATGGTGAGGCAGAAAGAACGGACATTTTCAAAAAAATATCGTTACCTGTAAATAAAAATAAAATTTATTTGCAGAATAATACTAACATTATGTTGCCTTTTTAGAAGATTAATGCTTAAAACAACATCTGCCTGATGACAGCCGTTTTGAGCGATGCACTTCACAAGTCGGTCATGAAAGTTCACTCTAACATTGCCCTGTCAATGTTAACAACTTCAGTTCTTCAAGTACACGTGGTTTGCACTTGTATAACGTGACTTGTAATCCCACAAAGAGTAGTCGCACACGGACAGGTCTGGGGAACAAAAAGGTCACCGGACAGGTCTGGGGAACAAAAAGGTCACCGTACCTGGAAATCACGGAACCATGAAAAACAGCATTAATTGCTTCCACTGAAATTCTTGTTATGTGAGCTGTCGCCCTGTCCTGCTGAAACCATACTCGCTGGATAGCAAAAGTTTTCTTTTTAGTTCAAGTAGAATGAATTCAGTGAGATCATCTGCCTATAACGTTCCGAGGTTACAGTTACAGTGTACCCGTTGTCTTGAAAAGGTATGGACCAATAACAACAGCACTGCTCATAGCACACAACTGTTACCTTAGGACTGTGCAATGGTCTCTCATGCATTAGTTTCGAATTTTCATTGGTTCAATAATGACAATTCTGCCGATTTGCCATACCATTCAAACTGAAATATGCTTCATCAGCCACAAACAAAATTATGTTGTCATTTCTCAAGCATATTTTAGCTGTTGGAAATAATCTTTAGGGTTCAATTGTTGCACTATGGACATTTTGTAGAGAGGAAATCATATATCACTGTGCACAATAAGCCTTACTGACCGATTACTGAGGTGCAGTTCAGCAGAATGACTTGTAGCAGGTCGACCATTAGTACTGAGTATAGCTTGCCAAAATCTCCATTTTCTTGAGTGCATACTAAAGGAGCCCCTGACAGTTTTTAATTCATCAACTGTTCCTCATAAACAAAATGATTTAACCAACGTAAAATAGAGTTACGAGTGGGCGTACTGTCATGTCTCGCAAAATTGAAATGGCGACGAAAGTCATGATGAACTGCAACTATAGACTCATTAGTACGCACAAAACTGGGGTAAGCAAACACAAAATATTGTACAGTCCACGGTTCCATGACATTGACTAAACAAATGGCAAGTGCTGCCGAGCATGTGACCACATCAGTCGCCCCTCTCTTATTACCTCGATTCAGAATACTACCTGTTGTAAAAGCATCCGTCCTTTCTGCCTCGCCCTGTATATTCTATTACAGTTTTCTGCCTTTCCTAACACTACAATACTTTTTCTTTCAACAGGTTTCGGAATGAGTCCATTTTCAAAACTTAAATAGTACTCCTTAGAACTTAGAAAGCCTATTAAAGTTTTGAAAATAGTGATTCCAAAACATGAGAACAAAGAAAAATATTGTCAATATTTCAAAAGGTAGAAAAAAAATGTACTTGAATATATACAAATATACCTAACAAAAGTGAAAAGTGTATTAAGAATGATAAATTATAATATCATCAGATGAAAAAAGGATTACACTTACAGGACTACTTTCATGTATCTTGCGTTGAGACAGGTTATCAATAAAAGAAACATGATCACTAGGATGCCAGTCTAAAGAGTAGAACACCGCATCAAACGCAACAGTATCCAGTAACCTATTGATAGGCTCCACCACCTGTTACAACCAAACAATGTTATTAAATAATTCTAGCAAAAATTGAGTGAAAATAAAATATGTAATTATAAAACATAAATTGAAGAAACTGGTTCAATATTAAAATTTTTTGTATATAGAATAAGAATGATTGTCACATTAAAAAAAAAAAAAAAAGCTGTGAAGGTAATCAAATAGACATCAGAACCCACTTAAAAACTCCTGCACCCATGGTAACCTTGTGTTTAGACTAAAAATGGATGATGCCCTGACTTAAACAAATCCATTTCTAAAATAAATAATTTTATTTTACAGAGTAAACGAGACAGTTTTAATGTAGTTATTTAAAATTTTTCTTTTAATTTTTGTTCCATTTTCAAAACTTTATGTAATTTTTCAGAGTAGTCTAAGCAATGTATTTTATGAAACCTCATTTTATCTCCTTTATTTTGATAGATAATTAATTTTATTTGAACAATATTTATGAAAGTTATGAATTTTTATAAATACATAGTCTTTAAGAAATTCAAGTAATCTAAAATAATACTGAATTCAGAGAATTCTGAGAAATAAGAGATTTTCCAAAAAGAAGAATTTTTTTGAAACATAATCTACTGTACCTGTAGCACAAGTAAACAGTAGAGAATTTAGCCTGGAGTTGAATCACACACAAAACATAGTAACAACCAGGCAGTAAAGTCTGACATAAAGTGGCAGGGAACCAATCAGAAAGCAATTAATATATTTTAGTGCAAAAAAGTAGTTATTATATATTGATGTCAAAATATAACTGGAAAGATGGCAATTCCATTACAAGGAAATGAAAAGTTATTAAAAACAATTATGATAATGCACAACAAGAAAAAAGAACAAATATTGTAAATTTTAAAAAAGTGTTTACACTTATATACATATTTGAATACATTTGTCTGCCTTTCCTAACATTAAAATATTTTCCTTTGTTGACACATTTTGGAATGACTTCATTTACAAAACTTAAAATCATATTTCTTAAAAAGTATTATTAAAGTTTTGAAAATGGAGTCATTTCTACATGTGTCAACAAAAGAAAATGTAAATGTTAAGAAAGGCAGAAAATGTACTGAAATATATACAAATATTCCTAACAGAAATGAAGATGGATGTATTAAAAATGTCAAAGTACTTACCTCAAAGCCATTCTGTTGAGCTGAACAGTGGCTTATGTTGAGTGTTCCAGAGATAAAGTCATTTTGTACATCTACTATCAGGAAAACACTCACAGGCTTGACAATCTAAATAAAATTTATAATAAAACAAATAAATACCTATATAAAAATACTAACAGAACATATTTTCATTTATGGTACCTTAAATAACTAAAAATTACGCTTTCCTAAAAGTTTAAAAATTGTTTTCCCAATAAAAATAAACTACTTCTAATAAATTTAATTGCAAAATACAGTAGAGCTTAGGCAGTTTGAAGTAAAGAGACCAACTTATAAAACTTCAAATTATATAAACTTTTACATTTTTTGATTTCATCTTCGCGTGAGCTACTAGTAATCGCTTACACTTTTAAATGTTTTAAACTTGCCTATAGTAGCACTTTGCTTGTTGAGGACGGCCGTTTCGGGAGATGTGTCCCTTTGTCAACTCAGACCGTAACTCGTGCAAGTTTAAAACATTTAAAAGTGTAAGTGATAAACTTTTAATTATATAAATCATGTTTTTGAAATGTTTTAGGCTCCTAAAACCTATGAAATGAAACTTTACAAGTAAAATATTCATTATATACTTTATTTTCAAAAATAAATAATGAAGTTTTTTAGTACAGTTTTGTGGTAAACATTAAGCAATGCATTAAATTTTAACAAAATTCTGGCTATTATTAAATTAAATTGTATATTAGGATAAATAATGAAACAATTCTATAAATATAAATAACTATCATAGTTAGATAGATAGAGAATTAAAATAGTGTCATGGTTTAAAAGTGTTCTATTTAGCCTTTTTGATCCCAACATTTGATTTTTCGCATGTGTTGAAAAATCGCGTTTGATCCTAACGTCCTAATTTTCGGATGTTCACAAATATCTTTTTAAAAATATAATCGCTAAGATTATTCTTGCATATATTAAAGCATTTGGAATGAACTCATTTACAAAGTTATAGTACTTAGAGGCACTTCTTGTTTGATTTAGCAACTATGTTTTAGCTGATGACTGTAGCTGCTCGGTGCCGAATGCATCAACTATCATTGTTGTGAGTAGCGAGTGAGTTGTCTGTTTGTTACTCACAATTTTGTTGTGAAGTTGATCTTTTTGTTTGGAAGGTTAGTGTTTACATTGTTTGTAGGAGTTTTTGTTAGTGTATATAATAAAACATAAAAACATTTGATTAAAGCTAAAATAGAATTATTCGTGTTTCTTTTGTAATTTTTTAAGTGACTTACTTATTTACTTGTATAAATTATCATCTGTTTTTTGCAATGTTATGCTGTGGAACTAAATGTGCACTTCTTAGTAATAAACCTATCTCCGTTGTTTATGGATACAACTAAGTGAAAATTTGGAAAAACTCATTTTTATGTGTAAAAAGACAATAAGGAACTAATTTTTAGTTTTAGAACTAGTTTATAATTTTTATAAATATATATATATATATATATATATATATATATATATATATTCTTGATATTTGGGTGATATTCAGTGATTCGACAATGGTCAATTGACCGAAAGGTGCCTCATCACTCAAGGTAAAATTATTGCACTTAATGGTGGATAAAATTACTTACATAGTAATATATTAACTTCATATATATATATATATATATATATATATATATATATATATATATATATATATATATATATATATATATATATGAAGTTAAACTTGCAACGGAAAAACAATGGATAACGTAAAATATCATGATATATATATATATATATATATATATATATATATATATATATATATATATATAGGAATTTTTGGACTTAAGTGTTTTATTGTGTTTTATATGTGCTTATTTCCAAGAGATTGCAGTTTTGGACTATTGCCTTTAGGTAAGTCTGTCAGTCTCCTATCAAGTCCAAAAATTCCTAAATAAGCTTTAAGCTCTACTAGAACTAACCTAAAAAAAATATATATATATATATATATATATATATATATATATATTTATATATTTTTAGGTTAGTTTTGGTTGGTAAAGATTATTTAGATTTTTTGGACTAGGAGACTGACAGACTTACCTTGGTAAGAGTCCACTCTGTAGTCTTGAAATAGAAACACATAAAAGCACTTAAACAATGATATATTTCAACCACACAGTGGTCTTTGTCAATCGAAGAGAAAACACAAAAAGAAATATGAGAGAATGAAATAAAATAATTGTAATCACAGATTGTGTAGAGTAGACATAGGCCTGACCACGGATGGTCTGAATATCAGAATGAATGGCCACAGACATGATGTTAAAATTATGAATATGGATAGACCAACAGCTCAACATGCTGCGAGTCATAACATCACAACTTTTGATGACTGCTATACCACAAAAATAATTAAATCACTCCCCCCTGATTGCAATCCCTCAGAACTGAGAAGGTGGGAACTATCATACCAGTGGTATACCAAGTCCAGAGAATCCCCTAACCTCCACATCAGATAAATCCATTCTTTTTTTTTTTTTTTTTTTTTTTTTTTTTTTTTTTTTTTTTTTTTCCCCCAAATAGCCTCATCTCTTTTCCCCTGACAGACTTATATAAGCTATAATCACTCATATGTTCATGGAAACAATATATATATCTTTAATCTGTGACATCTGATTTCTACTCTACACAATCTGTGATTACAATTATTTTATTTCATTCTCTCATATTTCTTTTTGTGTTTTCTCTTCGATTGACAAAGACCACTGTGTGGTTGAAATATATCATTGTTTAAGTGCTTTTATGTGTTTCTATTTCAAGACTACAGAGTGGACTCTTACCAAGGTAAGTCTGTCAGTCTCCTAGTCCAAAAAATTTATATATATATACATACATATTTTTTTTATTTATATCTACAGAAGTAAACGTTTTGCTTCGACACTTACAACTTTTATCCAATTGTTCCAGCAAAATATAAACTCTTCTCTATCCAACAAGCCATCCTAAACAAAAATTTCAACTCATTAATTTTACAATAAACTCTTTGTCACAAAAGTAACACAAATTTGTATAATTATAAAAAAAACATAAGGAAATTTTTGTCTTTTGCATTTTTATAATACAGCTAGAGAGGATCTATTTAGATTTTGGTTTTTTATAGAAAACCAAAACTATTTTCTTGTAAGTGTTACACAAAATCGTAATTCTTGTGTTGCGATAAAAGACCCAAAACTCATTTGTAGCAAGTTCTCTTGTTGAAAAATTTTTGTGTGTTACTAAACTTACCTCTCCTATGGGCTGCATGACCTTGACGTGGTGGAGAGGCTTAATCCGGGCGTGGGGGACGGGTGGAGCGGAGCTGTACGTATGTGGCTCCCTATAAACGGGAAGTCCAGGCATTTGTGTGAGTGCATGAAGGCGGCTCAAAAAAAGGGGCCAGTCCTAGCACCTGAAGGGTTGTTATCTGCCCGGCTCTCGCCCTGCCCTTCCCTTGCGGGCGGCAACCAAGAAGCACCCCTCATCCAGGTTGGTGGTCTGGATGGGCACTTACACCCCCGATCTGAAGGTGTTATGCGATCCGTGCCGATGTAGATTCGTGGCCCTCAGGGTAAGGAGGGTCTTTAACGGAGCCTCAGGGGCACCTGGCGCCACCCCTGAGTACTTAAGTCGCCTTACCGCCGTAAGCGGGGTTCTGCGGCGGCGAACCTTTATTTCCCTAGCTGCTCGTGGGAACACACATGGCAGAGAAAAAAATAAATTTAACTGGTCAGGGCTTAGAACCTACCGACAAATCTGTTCCTATGGAGGTGGCTTCGGCCCCCGTAGAGACAGATGGAAATCCAGCTGCGAAGGCAACAGGAAGAATGAGTGGTGCACAAAGGAGGAAAGCACTCTGGCTTTCCTACCATGAGGAAGCAAAGAAGGCGGAGGCGGAGGGCAGAGAACCACCACCACCCCCTTTGAGGAAACACCGATCCGGGCAGCGGAAGGGTTTGACGGAGGCTGGGGCTAGAACCCGCCCTGTCGTCCCGGAAGCCAGTGGATCAGGTAGGACTTTAGTACGACAAAAGAGAGAAAGGAAAAGGAAGGAAAGGAGTACTTCTAATCCTACTCCAGAGTCGGAGGTCAAGAGGTCTAGGCCTGCTTGGTCGGGAGGGCCGTCTTTCTCGGTGATCTCCGCCAACCTTCCGAGGGTTCTTGTGACCTTTGGGGATAGTGTAGGCGTGAGGATGGAGATGGCGGCGTTCGACCACCTTAAGGGCACCGTCATGGACCGGATTCTGGACACTCCTAGTGGAGGTTTTGTTCCGCGGTTCAGAGACACTCACCTAAGGGATGGAGTCGCAGCATTTATTTGTGCTAAGGAGGAATCGGCAAAATGGCTGAGAGAAGTGGTACCGTCAGTTAAGCTCGAGGACGGGACTCAGGCAAGGCTAGTACTGCCTGATGAACTGATCAAAAGGGTGAAAGTGACGGTGCTAGTACCACCACCAAAAAGGGAGGCCACTCAGCTGGTCAAGTTCATCGGGATGCAAAACCCAGAAATTGACACTTCGAAGTGGAAGATCCTACAGTGCATTGAGCGGGGACCTGCAAGCCTCCTCTGCCTAGGATTGGATGAGGCATCGGCCAGATTATTAAAGGCAAGAGATGGGAAAGCCTTCCTGGGGACTGCAGAGGTCACTTTTAAGTGGAACTCTAAGGACCTGGAAGAGAAGGGCGAGAGAGAGAATCAGGAGAAGGCATAGGGGTCAGTTGGAGATGGCTGACCCTCGAGCAATGATCCTGCAAATCAACTTGCATCACAGTAAAAGCGCCTCGGTGGTCCTAACCAGGTGCTTAAATGTGAGGCACACATTACCAGCGCTTGCGCTGGTGCAAGAACCGTGGCTGGTCAGGAACCGTATAAGGGGTCTGACTGCAGCTGGGCGCACCTACGCAAGTGGGGAACATGAGGGGCACAGAGCATGTGTGATAGTCAGAGGACTAGAAGCCACGCTGATTCAAGAATTCTCAACTAAAGACCTTGCGGTGGTTAGAATTCGAGGCAAGGGCGAGGTAAATGGGAGCAGGGAGTTCATTGTGGCCTCCACTTACTGCGCCCACAATAGAGAATCGCCCCCTGCAGAATTACGTAAGTTAGTTCGGTACTGCAGGGAGAGGAATATAGGAATTTTAGTGGGCTGTGATGCCAATGCTCATAATGAGGTGTGGGGCAGCACAGACACAAATGAGAGAGGCGAGGAGCTCCTAGCCTTCTTGATTGAAGAAAACCTTGTGGTTTTAAACACAGGTGCCGAGCCAACATTTGTCACTTCAAACAGAAGGGAGGTTCTAGATATCACCTTCTGTAATAGACAAATGGTAAGGTGGGTGCATGACTGGCAGGTTTCGGATGAGCCCTCCATGTCTGATCACCGAATCATCACTGCTACAATGAGGGGAGTGGTTCCCCATGTGGTGTGGTTTAGGAACCCGAGAAGGACAAACTGGGAAGGTTTTAAGTCCTCGGTGAGGAGGCGGATGTTTGACTTCCGTGGTAAATATGGTACATCAAACGAATTGGAAAATACTGAGGCCTACATCAGGACTGCAATTTCCACGTCGTTTGAGGAAAATTGCCCTCTCTCGCGGATAAACACTGGGCGTGGTAAGCTCAAGTGGAACAGCGAGTTAGAGGCAAGACGGAAAGAGACTAGAAGGCTCTTTAATAGGGCAAAGAAGAAGAAAACGGCGGAGACCTGGCAGGCATATAAAGACAGCCAGGGTCTCTATAAAAATCTTATTAAAGATGTTAAACGTGCTTCTTGGGAAAAGTGGTGCTCAGAGACAAGCACACTGAGTGACACTGCTAGACTGTTTAAGGTGTTAGCAGGTGGACCGAGGGGAGAGCTTAAGTTTGTCAAGAAGACTGATGGTAGCTTTACTGACACCCCGGAGGAAACACTGCGTCTGCTTATGAGGAACAGTTTTCCCGATATTAGACCGGTGGGGGACGGTGCTCAAAACCTCCGACATACTGGGCTAAGGGCAGACTGGAATATTGCTGGGCAGGTGATCTCAGCGCAAAAGGTGAGAGAGGCAATTCTGTCTTTTGAGCCTTTTAAAGCGCCTGGATTAGATAACATTACTCCAGCACTACTACAAAATTGCTTGGAGGAAATAATAGGGCCACTGACAGGATTACTCAGAGGCTGTGTTGCCTTGGGTTACACGCTTGGGCAGTGGCTCAAAACGAAGGTTATCTTTATCCCCAAACCAGGGAGGAAAGGTTACACAGAGGTAAAGGACTTCAGACCTATCAGCCTCACATCTTTCTTGTTAAAGACATTGGAAAGGCTGGTGGACTACTATTTGAAGGAGGGACCTTTGAAGCAGTATCCGCTTCATCAGGACCAACACGCCTACCGAACCGGTAGGTCAGTGGAGACTGCGCTGTTGTCGGTCGTAGACTTTATTAAGGGTCAGATCAACAACAAGGGGATATGTATTGGGGCTTTTCTTGATGTGGAGGGGGCTTTTAATAGTACCTCTAGACTGGCCATCAAGAGAGCAGCTATGGATCATGGGATTTCTGATGGAATTATAAATTGGATTATGAGTTCCTTGGAAAACCGGATAAGCACTGCATCCTGGATGGGGTGCACGATAAATGGGATGGTCTCGGAGGGCTGCCCGCAGGGAGGAGTGTTATCCCCTTTGCTGTGGAGCCTTGTTGTGGACGGCCTACTAAGGACACTCAGTGGAATGGGTGTCAAGGTGGTAGGATATGCGGATGACATAGCTATCCTTGTTAGGGGACAATTTGAAGAGGTCCTCAAAGACCTGCTTCAAGAGGCACTTAAGGTAACAGAAGTATGGTGCAGGGAGAATGCACTATGCATTCAAGGAGAGAAATCTGTGGCACTCATCTTCACTAGGCGATATAAAACTAAATCGCTGGAGATGATGGAAGTTGGTAATACTAAAATAAGCTACGTTGAGAGTGCTAAATATCTGGGAGTTATTCTGGATAGGAAGCTACTCTGGCGTGAGCATTTGGAGGATAAGTGCAAAAAAGCCATAGCTACGTTCTGGCAATGCAGAGGAGCAATATGCACGAGATGGGGTTTGGGTCCACGTCAAATGAACTGGATTTATTCCGCCATTGTGGTGCCGAGGTTGGTCTTTGCCTCTATCGTCTGGTGGGACAGGGCACAGAAAGAAACAAGTAAAAGAATGCTGGACCGCGCGCAGGGGCTCTTCCTTAGAGGCATAACTGCTACAAGGAGAAGCACACCATGTGCGGCCATGAGGGTTATGTTGGGTTTTCCATCCTTGAGTCTTCAAATTAGGATGGAGGCAATGAAAACTGCATACCGGCTAAGCTGTACTGGGCAGTGGAAGACAAGTAGCAAACTTCATAAACAGCTATTTGGGGATTCACTGAAGGAGCTCTGGATAGAACCTCAGGATAAGATACTGCCTCTTAAAAGGGAAAAAGGAAACTACAAAATCCTTATTCCTGCAAGAGAGGCATGGGCGGAGTATAGACCCAGACATGGTGAAATCTGGTTCACCGATGGGTCCAAGATGAAGGAAGGAGTGGGAGCAGGATTTAGTGGACCGAGACACCAAGACAGATTTTGTCATCGCCTGGAGGACTACAACTCTGTCTTCCAGGGGGAGGTGCTCGCGATCAAACTATGTGCTGAGGAAATAATAGGGTCTGGCAGGAGGGGCAAGACCATCTGGATTTGCTCGGACAGTCAGGCAGCTCTGAAGGCTTTAGGTAAGGCTAGTACCAGCTCTAGGTTGGTGGCTGAGACTATGGCTTCTTTAGCAGAGCTGAGTAAGCATAATTCACTCAACCTAACCTGGATTCCAGGACATTCTGGCTGGATAGGGAATGAGAGAGCTGACGCTTTAGCAAAACAAGGGTGTATAACCCAAGGACCGTTGCTGAGGGCAGTGGGCATGCCGCCTCGGGAGGGGCGCAAGAGGATCATGGCACATATAGACAGGTTGTGCAGGGAAGAATGGAATGTAACCTTGGGGTGTAACAAATCCAAGGTACTGTGGGGTTACTCAGGAGATGTGTGGGGCAAAGAACTACTCTCCTTAAGTAGACATCAACTCAGAGCTACTGTAGAGCTGGTTACAGGCCATGGGAATCTGAGGGGGTTTCAATACAAAATTGGAAAATCTAGGTCCCCTGCATGCAAGAGATGCGACGAGGACCAAGAGGAAAGCCCAATCCACGTACTCTGTGAGTGTCCTGCTTTGGGAGCTGCAAGGAGAAAGTGGTTTGGCTGGCAGGTATGTACACCAGAGGATATCAGAAGATCTAGCATCAGGTGGGTACTTGATTTCTGCAAAGAGGTAGGTATCCACTAAGCTAGTCCTGTGGTAGGGATGGGAAGAGAGTACAAAGGCTACAGCTAAGTGCTCTACACCGATAAGGTCCCTCCGAGTTTTTAGTAATACTAAACTTAATTTTTTTACATACATTTGAGTGCTCTCTTCCGCCTTTCCTACCAGTAAAAAAACCTTTATATTTTTTTAATAACCAAATCTAACCTAACCAGATACTTTAGACCTATATTGTAGTATAATTAATCACTTTTACATTAGTTTGTTACTATCTGTGAACTTTTAATTTTGTAAATTTGTAAAAACGTACCGAGACAAAACGTTTTCAATCGATCCCTGGCAATCTTCATCAATGCCTTCTGCTAGGAGTTGTTGTTTGGTTAAGCGGTGGCGGCTTTAAAGGCAGGTTTTAGATAATATCAAAGAGTATGTGTGATTTGTATAGGGTTTGTTGGTTTAATATGTTTGTATCTTGTGTGTTTGTAAATTTCATATTGTTCTAGTGTGTTGGGATGTGGTCTTTTTTTTGGTGATGTGTAAGATTTCTAGGTTATGGTAAATTTCTATGTAATTGTCCTGTTTCTTTTATATGATTGTAGAACGATGAGTTGGTGTTCTGATTGTGTTCCTCAGACTAATTGTTTGAAGCTGAGAGCTGTTTGCCCAAGGTAGAATTGTTTGCATTTGGCGCAGTTTAATTTGTATACGTCTGGTGCTTGTAGTTTATTTTTGTTGTTAGTGCCATGTTGTATTTTGTATTGTAGTTTGATATTAGTTTTGTATGCTATTTTGTATCCTGTTTTTTGAAATTTGTGGGCTAATTTATTTGATGTTCTGTTTATGTATGATATTGTGATGTATTTGTTTCCCTGCCTGTAGTGTTAATTTAGTGTTTTTTTGTATATTGTGCGATAGTTTGTCTATTATTGTAGTGTTGTATCCATTTGTGTATGCTAAATATTTAATGGTCCCTAGTTCTTTGTTTATATTTTCTGTGGGAACTTCTTTAAGTCTATGGAGCATGGATCTGAAGGCAGCGTGTTTGTGTTGGATAGGGTGGTTTGAGGTGTTGTGGATAAGTGTGTCTGTCGAGTTTTTCCAGTATATGTTAAAGCTGTGTTTTTGTGTGAGGCATTTTGTTATGGAGAGGCCGAGAAAGTTTAGGGATCGGTTGGTTTCAATTTCTGAAGTGAAGTGGAGTTTTGGGTGTATTTTATTAGTGTAGGTGAGGAGTTTTTCACATTGTCGGGTGTTGCCTCTGTATAGTGTTATCATATCATTGACGTATCTGAGCCAGTAAATGATTTTGTGTGCATGTGTATTGTTTGCGAGTATCTTGGTGTTTTCTATGTGTTGTAAAGAAATTATGCTTAGGACACTACTGATAGGACTTCCCATGGGTAGAACATCTGGTTGTGAATATAAGTACGAATTGTGGTTGAAATAGGTTTGTTTGGAGGATGTTTAGGATTTTGGTGACGTAGGTTTTTGGTATGTTGTTCTGTATTGATTGGGTCTTTAGGATTTTGAGGGTTTCTGGGATTTTGGTGACGTAGGTTTTTGGTATGTAGTTCTGTATTGATTGGGTCTTTAGGATTTTGAGGGTTTCTGATACGGGTATGTTGGTGTACATGTTTGTTATGTCGAGTGATAGTAGTGTTAAATTGTATGGTATGTTTATGTCTTTAATTTTATTTATGAGGTTTGTTCTGTTTTTTATCTGTGTCTGTGTCCAAGTTAAAAGATTGTCTGATTATTTGTCCATGTATTTTGCTAGTTTATGTGCAGGGGTATTTTGGTTGTTGATGATGGTTTGGATGGGACACTGGGTTTGTAGATTTTAGGGAGAGCTCGTAAGGTAAGTGCTATAGGGTGGATTTGTTTTAGTTGATTTTTTTTTTGCTGATAATTGTTTGTGTTAATAATTACTGTGATGTTGCCTTTGTTTGCTTTGTCTGTGATGTTTAGTTGAGCTTTTTGTTTTATGTTTGCCGTGATTTTAATTAATGTTTTTGTTGGTCAAGTTTTTGTGTTTGGTTAGGTTTTCGATGTCAAAGTGAGTCTTGGTCTTTGGTATCAGTTTTTTGTATGGCTGTTTCAGTTTGTAGTATAATGTTGCTATTTGTTATGTTATACGATTTATAATGTAGGTTGTATTTTAGGCATATATTTATTTAAATTCATTTCGTGTTCTGTGAATTCGGTATTAGTGAGGTTAACTGTACAGGAATAAAATTTGTGTGTGGGTTGAGAGTATGTTGTGTATTTTGTATTACATAATAATTGAATTATCTTTTTGTTGTGATTATTTTTAATGTTTATTAGTTTATCTGTTGCGCAGTTATTAGTGTCTAGTATGATTTGTAGTGTGTAAATGTTTAACAATACAATTTTATGATATACTTGACCAATTGAGTCAACTCAGATTTTTTTGTTACATATTACTTAACCCTATCTGCCATGTGCTTTCTTAAACCATATAGCTTTCAGTTAAGAGTTCTGGGATTTAAGCTATTTATTTCCTTTAAACACAGATTAAAAATGCGACACTAGATTTTGCTACACATAACAAAACCTAAACCAATGTCAAATTAAGATTATAACTAAACACTGTAAATATGTTACACTTGCGTATAGTAGCATTTACTTGATAATTGTTGAGGACAGCCGTTTCAGGAGATGTTTCCCATTGTTTACCCGGACACATTTCCTTAAACGGCTCTCCTCAACAATTATCAAGTAAGTGCTACTTGTTGACTAGGCGAGTGTAACAAATTTGCAAATGTTTTTAGTTAAAAACTAGTAGCTCCTGTGAAAGTGGAATCAACAAATTAAAGATTATGGTTTTAATTTTCATCTATATTATATTTATTTAGGATGGTTTATTCAGCAGTAAAATATCGTGAATGTTTAGAGAGTTTGTAAAATTCCTCCTTAAACGGCTGAACCGATGTTTATAAAATTTCGTGTGCATGATCAAGTGTTTTCGAGATTGATTTAGATTCACAATTTGATCCGGTAGGAATCGATTATTAGAATTTAGAAAGTGCAACTACTTTCCTGCCTCAACATTCAGTCACTTATATTGCAATCTAAGAATTGTTAATATAGATGGAACTAATACTACAAAAAATGTTATATTTGTGTCTAGGTTAGTTTGCATAACAGCTGTTATTTTAAGTTATAATATTACTTTATTTAATGAACGTTATTTAGTTAAAATTTTATTGATTTGAAAACTTTTTATTATTGAATTGAGCAGTTAAGATTATTATTATAACATTTCAAAGTGTGTAACTAAAAAAATATATTGTGTAAATTGCAAAGGTGCAGTATTGAAGTAAATATTTTATATTTTTTAAAGATGTATGCGTTCATTCAATAACAATCAATTAAACCTACAAATTTAAATTGTCAATGATATGGCAAAGTGTCTGTTACAGAGAAAAATTAGGTTATCTATGTAAACTAACCATTGCGAAATTAAATATGGCTACCATTTTCCTTAGTCTTACAACAAGACATATGTCGAGATGTTAGTGAATGGTTAAAGTTGTAAACTTAATTTTTTTTAATACCAAGCTCATCCTAACTAGGTGGTGTGTATATAGTAATGTAGCATAATTCAATTCTCTCCTGTTTTATTTAAAACCATTCGGTATACACCGGTTTGTTTATTTTCAAATTTTAACTACTATTTGAGTTTGCAACATTAAATTTATTTTACTATACTGTATTTTTATTTCAAGTAACATATGTTAATACGAAAAAAATCAGAGTGATTTAGTATTGTCAAGTAAAACCAAGCCAATCGGAGAACAAATATTAATTCACAACTACCTACCTTGTTTGTATCAAAAATATCAAATACTTCAAGCAGCTGATCTTTTTCCAAACCATATATTTTTCCTCTGTCATTTCGAAAAATTGCTCTGCAGATTCGTTCAAACTCTGCAAGGTTAAGATAACCATCTCTGAAAAATAAACCCAAATGCTAACAAAATAAAATTGTTAATGATCTGCATCATATCCTTAACATCCAAATGTTGCATGTATTAAGAAAATAGTTTATATAACAAAATCGTCTATATTTTATTAAAAAAATAGTGACAGTATTTAATGAATAGTACTGCAATTGTAAAATTATCTAGCTAATCATAATTGAATAAATAAGGCATACTAATTGCATTCATACAAAAATTTATTAGAATACACTTAAAATTTGTTTACCCTTTTATTCATTCTTAAAAGCCAGGGCATACTTTTTAAAACTCATTATTTTGAATACTATATTTTTCCAATCAAATATAATCTTATTTGAAAACATAGAACAGAAAATCTTTTATATCAGATTTCAAAGTCTGGTATAAAAATATGAAATTTATTTCAAACCATTCTTGCCAACCAATTTCAGATAGTAAATACAATAACCAATTTAAATAAACGATGATTTGAATTTAAATAAAATTAAGTTACCGGTAATGCAAACTATTAATCTTCTAACAACATTCCTAACCTTCAAAAAACCTTCCTCATTTGATACAACTCTTAAATTTATTTTACAACATAACTTGAAGAAGAAATTACTAGCTTGTGTTACATAATTTAAATCAAAACCTAATTAATCACTTCTAATTATATTTAAATATTGATGTTTGTTACACAAGAGAAATAATAAAATTTGTAACCTGCTGATATGTCAAAACACGTGTTACCCCTTTGGCTAATAACCAAATAAAATTATGTTTGTAAAATGAGTAAATAATATTAATGAATGAATCATTGAGAGAATGTGTACTCACTTTCAACCTAATTTCAAATGCCAAATTTGACTTATCATTGGTATGACTGAGATTGCCTAACATCTTAGCCAGTTCACGTCACCAAGTTGTCTCGCCTTAAAACTAATAGAAGTGCAAGTGACGGCACCTGATCCCTTCTACTACTTAGCGAGAAAACAACTGTAAGCACTAACGAAAATACCTGTATACGTTTTAAAAATAAACAATTTGGCCAGCCTTTAATAAGTTATTAATATTTTATACGAATTATTTTTTCAATTTGTTAACGAATAAGAATAAATAAATATTAAACCTATTATCTGTTTATAATAAAAGGAATAAAATCCTGAAATTACTTCCTGTAGGAATAATCTAAACATTCACAACTACATAAGCTCTTGTGCTCCTCTTAATTATTATAATTTGAGAGTTAATTGTAAACAAATACTCATTTTTACAAACAACGTAACACTATAATTATTTTTCTTTTTAAATTTAAATACCATGTAAAAATTAGTTATATTTCATTACATTACCCGTCTTGATCAAATGCAGTGAAACATGCGTCCATATTATCCTCGTTAATAAAATCGGTTATATCGATAGACATTGAAACATTTAAATTATAACAAGCACATAAACAAAAAGTTAAACCACTACTTACTGATGCCGGATCACTGAATGAAATAACAGCAATAAGCCGTATACATCTGAGGCAGAGGTGAGAGGGGTGACAAGGAATACCAGTCGTCACTCCGCGCATTGTACAAGGACCAATCACCGCACTGCAGGAAAAGCTTTGCGCAATCATCCAATGAAACGTTTGATCGATAACATAAGCAGTTTTAAAAAATTACGACAGATCAGGTTGTGAATTATCCGTATTAAATTGGTTAAATCTATTGATTTAACAAAGCAAACTTAAGATAACTTCTAGCTTTGGCATGCAAAGATGTTAAAGCGGTCAAAACACAATTTATAGTTATCAACCAGAAATAAATACATTAAGGGATATTATTTTTATTTTGTAAATTTAATTTAAATTTTTTAATTTTTGTTAAATAAAAGAGAATTAATTTTTTATAATGATAAACTCTATCTAGATATTGATACACAAATTAAATTTTTTCTGGTTGGAATTTTTTGCTATAATAAAAATTTTGCAGTAATTATATAATTGATTTATTATACTCGAGGGTTTTATTACACATGACGATCGACGAAACGGTACTTACTATTATAGAGGGATTTTTCTTACCGGGCTCCAAAAATGACTACACAAAACATGTACTACGGCCATATAGATAAAACAATTTTTTTAACACGAAAGGCTATTTGTTATAAAGTTAAAGTTAGGTAAAAAATTCAGTGCGGAGTAGTAAGAAGTACTACGTCCGCGTATCAACGACGCGCCGTACTACGTATAGGCCTACATATGTTTAAATATATCTGTAAAGTCTCTTGTTAGGAGAGATTTGGTTGTAATTTTAAACATTACATAATTAGACGTCTACTTCCGCGGACAAATACTTTTTCCCAGGTGACCACGTGATAAGTACTGACGAAACTTTAACATTACTATTAAACTAACGCCTTGCGGAATATTTGAATTAGGTAAATTTGCGAAAAACTTTCTAAGATAAACCGTGTCAGATTTATTATAATCTGTTTAGCAGTAGTAAGTTACATAACAAACTATTAACCAATACAAGCTTAAAAATAGTTTATAAATAGAGGTTATTTAGTACTATAAGAACAAGAAATAACATTTCTAGGAATTTCGTCGGTTCTGTATTTCTGGGAGCGATTTAAACGAACAAACAATATACAACTATTCTTTGGGCTTAGCTTGTGAGTAATGTTAAAACAAATAAAAACATGCACAAAACTCACAGATTAATCAATTATTGACTCATACGCTTTTCAATGACAAAGTCATCATCAAAACTGAGTGTTACTACTACAAACTCTTACTATCACTAATTTTAAAAATACTTAACTAAGTGAATACGTAATTGCTTATTTGCTGACGCGTTTCAAAACGTTCGTTTCTTTTACGAAGCTAATCCTCTACTGGCGGCATCGGTTAGGTGTAAAGGCTCTAACGGTAATAGATTTATGACTGTGGAATGGGGTGGGCTGTTTAAGTTGTGTGTCATATAATCCAGCAGAATCCAACAGCCTTTTCTATTATATGACACACAATTCAAACAGTCACCCATTCCACAGTCATAAATCCATTCCCGTTAGAGCCTTTACACCTAACCGATGCCGCCAGTAGAGGGTTAGCTTCGTAAAAGGAACGAATGTTTTGGAACGCGTCAGCAAGTAAGCAATTACGTATTCTCTCAGTTAAGTATTTTTAAAATTAGTTTAATCAGCGAATTCAAGGTGATTATATCAAACAACTTACTATCAGTTGTAAGTTAGAGATTGTAGTAGTAACACTCACTGATGATGATGACTTTGTTATTGAAACGCGTATGAGTCAATAAATGATTAATTTGTGAGTGTTGTGTACGTTTTTGTTTGTTTGAACAAACAATACTTGGGACGAGTACATTAAACCCACAGATAGACTCAAGCCCAACGAACGCTTTATGTTATGTAACTGAAATTCTTTGTTGTTCTTGGTTTTTTAATTCCTTCTACTAGTTCACACTCTCCTAATATATATATATATATATATATATATATATATATATATATATATATCTTGTACAAATTTTTAATCGTTAATAAAATACTTTTTATTCATCCACTCAAGTTCAAATAGATTTTTTAAATTTTCACCAAGGGGTAAGGTATGTAATATACTGTAGTTATTTCGTCCCAATTGGCTTAAATTAAGTGATAACCTATGATTTCATAAAACAGTTATTTTGTTATGTGATAGAACAGCTGTTTTAACGCATAGGCATAGGTTGAAGAAGTCGTAAGACGAAAACGTTTCCTCCAAGTGTAAGTTAACAATTTAACAACTTTTAGTTAACAAAACGTCTGGTCGCAAGTAATAGTAAAAGTGTAATAAGCATAGGCTGTGTTACTTCATTTACATTAATTGTAATTATTTGCTGAAAAAAACTAAAATAAAGTTTTTCTTTGTTGACCCAAGTAGGAATTGACTTTAAACTAATGTTGTTTATATGACTTGCTTTTTATGTATACAGTATAGTAAATTGAGGGTAAATATCTCTCTCGCAATGAACTCGGAAGGCTTTAGGAAAATCATCTTACTCGTGGGTGATTCTATAGTTTTAGTGTCGGAATTAACTTAGTGTCTATCAGTAGGTTTCAGGAAATGGTGTGTGTGTGTGGTCTCCTAACCTCCTACCCACCAATTCCCCATTCTTCCCTGTCCTTTACAGGAGATAACAGCCAAATTAACTGATAACCTTAAAGTCACAGTAGACATAAATCTTTAGGATACAACCCTATACACTTGTCCATGATTCTCCCAGATGGGATCCTAACTTATCCATAATTCGCCATTTATAGTACACACAAAATTAATTTGGCCAACACATAAAAACTCTTTTTCTTTGTTCCTACGTTTGATTTATTAAAGACATTTCAGCTTTCCTGATGAATAAATCAGCCTCAATGTTTTACGAAATATTTCGTACACAGGCGCAACTAGATTTATGCCTGACGAAAGTAGGTTTACCCCTAAATCCTTCCGATGCCTACTTGTGACCGAACCGGTGTTGTTCAGCTTTAACAGCCATCAGTCAATCGTGGATCGCGTGATCCAGGCTATACCTCTTGTAAACTCGCCTGCAATTTACACGTCACAGAATTATTCTTGTTTTGTATTGATCCGAAAGTTAGACCCGAAATACACAATATTCACTGCCAGAAGTTTAACGGAAAAACAAGTAATATAAACAAAACATTTTTAAAGTCAATTCTTTCTTTAGTTTTATTTTAGTTACTTTGTATTAAATATTTACGATTAAAATTAAAAAATTACATAACCTATGTGTTAAAACATCTGTTCTGTCGCATAACCTACAACATAAAATCAGCTGTTTTATGAAATCTTAGACTATGTTATCACTTATTTTTAGCAAAATGGGACGAAATATCTATATTGCATACTTTGCTGCTTTTGTGTAAATGTTTTCTCTCATATAAAACTAAAATAATTAAATACATTTAAATGTTAAATTAATATTTGAAAAAGACTATAAGAAAGACTGATGCTGATAGAACATCAAGTGTCATCCGCTACAAGTTTGAAAATGTATTTGAGCTTGAGTGGATGAATAAATAGTATTTTATTAACGATTGCAATTTTGAACAAGATGTACTAGTACATAAGGATACAATGAACTGAAAAAACCTCAAGACAAGAACTGCATGGTTTGTAGGTTTGATTAGAAACATTGTGTTTTTATTACAAAAAATTATTCGTGCGATTATATAAATTGTTTTTGCGAATAGCAAGAAAAGAAATATCACTATCATTTCAGCTGTACTGCCTTCTAGTAGAATTAAAATATTTGCAAGCTTTTACGTAACAAACATAAGTACATTTATAATAATTATAACATCTTATGCTGTGCATGCACTTGTTTTATTATTTAAGCTCGGGTAGCGGAACTCATCCGGTGAGCGCCATTGGTCACGCGATGCCATAGTTTTCCCTTTCCCTAGACAAGGGGACAATTAAAACCTTTCTTTTAGCATACCTTATTCCATGTACCATTCCCAACCCTCCTCTCTACAAGGGGTGTAACGGATAGGAGTCTTTATGGTCCCGATAGAGGGTAGCTTTACTCCAGAAAGGCGACCCTACCCAGGGAATCTCATGACCCCCCCCCCCCTGAATCCTTTACCAGTGCTTGCAGTTTTTGTGTTGTACATCCTGAGGTTTTTTAAATTACTACTTTTGGTAAAACCACTACTTACTGATATTTTTCAGCATTCTCGTTTCTTACTAGATCAGTGCATTGCTCAATGCTGTGAGTCACGGACAAGAACGTTGCTCATGTGTGTTTTATCATTGTAAGTCTGTGGTGTACTGGTGTTCTGTGGTGTATTATTGTTCATAGAGTAGATATTAATTATGCGGTCAAATATAGTAATTGATTGTGAGTGTGTTTTGTCGTTGTATTACGGATGGTTTTCTATTGGGTTTAGTTTGTAGCTTTTTTGATCTAATGAAGGATTTTTAGATTTGTGTCTATATTGGTGTATGTGTGTGTGTGTGTGTGTGTGTGTGTGTGTGTGTGTGTGTGTGTGTGTGTGTGTGTGTGTGTGTGTCAAGTGCCACGAGATATACAAACACCCTAAAAAACATTCACAATACATTCTAAACGACAAAACACAATTAAATACTGCATGAATTGATTCCCCTACTTCATAACCAAAATTTAATTAAAGTTACATAAAATGAGGTATTAAAAATAAATTTAATATAAAATGCATTTCTCCCCCGGGTCTGTGCCCCCAGACCCACACAGCCATCGTCTAGTGAGCTACCTTCATCTAACACGCGCATATTCGGTTAGTAATTCTAAAGCGCGTGAAGTATTTAGGATGAGTCCAAGCTTTTGAGCTCTTTCCATGGAAAATCAGGAGAGTGAAATGAAACTGTAAGGTAAGCGTTTTACTATCGCACTTGACTGTACTCGTTAGTGGCAGAGCCTGTACCAGTGCTTTGTTGTGCGTCTGCAAACGTGCGTGCGTTATCGAAAAGTATCCTAATCTTTAAGCCGTTTCTGCTCGTTCAAGATGCAATTTGTTTTAACAACATCGAATAGCATTGGTTAATCTCCAATTACCACGTAAAACTCGATACGTTATAAGTTAGGAACCATTCGATAACCAAACAGAGCCCTGTTTAAAGGTAACATTTTCTTTGTCTTCATTTTAAAAGGTCGTTTTGAGGTTATATTTAAATAATTTTCAAATGTATTTACCCAAGTACCTATTCAGAAATGTCATATAGACCTGTTGAAAGTTTGTGTTAGGGATGATTGTATACAAAAACTGTAATTATTCAATTCCTACTATTATTTCACACTCTTCTTATAATATATATATCTTGCACAAATTCTTGTATGGAAATTCTCTTCCTATTTTGCCACTTAATATTGTGATTCTGTCATATGTATATAATATACATATATATATATATATATATATATATATATATATATATATATATATATATATATATTATAATAAAGATGATTATTTTTTCTTGATTTGTTATAATTATTAAATAACTTCAAAAAGTTCATAATCAAGATATATTTTATTCAACATTTACAATTATGCTGAAGCTTTTCGCCGGTGTATAGTTCCAGCATTCTCAAAGACTACTAACATGGTTTGTAAAACTATTTAAACATTACTCTAATTGATTGCACTATGTACATAAACCACTGATAACTTATTTCTTTAATCTATTTGCTTTACATTAAATGAACTATCTGATTGATAAAATCTTAAATTCTATCTAAAACATGAAAAATTGTGTTGTGTTTAGATTTAATTTGGGACTGTTCTTTAATAAGTATGTTGTTTAATTTATGCTTGTAGATATATAGGTTTTCCAGAACATTCATTTTCAAACCTTTATTAATATGTTTGATTAAATTCATATTTTGTACGTCTGGAAAACTATGGTTATTTGCAATACAATGAGTGGTCATATTCGATTTATATATATCTGGTTTTATATACGCATTGAGATGTTCTTTGTAGCGATCCTTTATTTTCTTTTTTGTTTGACCTACATAATTTTTATTGCAATCTTGGCAATTTATGCTATATATCCCACATTAATCTAATTTACTAGTGTGATTACTTTGATTTAAAATACGATTATTGATGGTATTGTTTGTATAAAACGCAAATTTAATATTAGTATTTTTAAACAACTTTTCAAGTGATTTAATTTCATATCCCGTGTAAATAAATTTAGTCCATTTTGTTTCATTTTTACTTATAATTTGTCTGTTATAATATAGTAATTTATTCTGAACGTTACTATTCAATTTATCTATAGTCTTCCTTTTATAACCGTTTACTGAAGCTAATTGATATATTATGTTTAATTCATTTTGTCTATTTTGTTTATTTAATGGTATTTTATACATCCTATACAATAGGTTGTAAAGGCATGCCATCTTTTGATTATATGGATGATTGGAATGGTTTGGTATAATATTATCAGTAATCATGGGTTTTCTATATATTGCGTAATGTAATTTGTCATTCTGGTTATATATTGTAATATCAAGGTAATTAAGTGTGTTGTTACATTCAATTTCGTGGGAAAATTTTATATTGTGATGCAAGTTGTTTATTTCTTCAATTATTAAATGTAAATTTATGCCATTATTTGTAGAAATATAAATTCCGTCATCTACATATCTGTACCATATTCCATTTTTGTCATATTTATTTATGATTTCAATTATGTCATTGTCTAAACTTTGTAAAAATATTTCGGAGATTATAGATGATAATGGATATATAATATATATATATATATATATATATATATATATATATATATATATATATATATATATATAATATTAATTGTAATTATAAATTAAAAAGTAACTCAAAAAAATTTTTTTTGTTGGCCTCAGTAGGAATTGACTTTAAAACTTTGTCTTAGATTACTTGTTTTTGTTACTTTCTGTATTGTGCATTAATAAGTTACAATTTACTATATTAAACATAGCCTAAATGTATAGCCTACACATGTTCAAATTAGTTTGTTTCAAAACAATCGTTAATTTTAAAATGTGTAAAGTGTAAAATAATTTATATACCTATGAAAGTAAAATTTATAAGTATCATTTAAAACGTACAATTTAAATATGTGAACTTATTGCAATAAATAAGGTTCAAGTCGTTTATTTTTAAACATGCTGTTCAAAGTTGCTTAAAGTAGCCTACGGAGTGAATTTATTCTGATAAATAGTAAAACTATAAAGAAATGTTAATTCTCAACGACGTATTTGACGTATCATTGAAATGATATTATAAGGAAAATGTAATATTCAATTCCTTCTATTAGCCCACACTCTTCTCATATACTTCTTGTACAAATTTTCAATCGTTAACAAAATACGTTTTTATTCATCTAATCAAGTTCAAATACATTTCTTTTAACCTATAGTTGAAGACAATTGCTTTAATACAGTTTTTTTCAAATAGGCCTATTTATTTAATAATTAAATTATAAAAGTTTGGAGGGTTTAGGTCGGATTCGAACTGATTATCTTCATGTTCGAAGTCCATGTTCGAGTATCTTCATGTTAGACGTTTGTTGTTTGGTCTTGTAGGAAAGACAGAACTAGGATGATGAAAACAACATTTTCGGGATATCATAAGTAATAAATTAACAATAAATATTATAAAGTTATGTGGCCTAGTGTTTATTTTTATACAACTTTATTTGTTCATATTTTTTTATTCCATCTTCAAATGAGCTAGTATTTTTTCACAAAAACACTTGTACATATATTAGTAGCCTATGTTATATTTGCCTATGATAGCACTTACTTTTTTAATTATTTATCATAACTTGTCCATACAAAATGCACTTGGAGTAAACGATAAGAGAAATACAGAGTTCCGCTCAGTTGATTCAATTTCCTGTTGGAGGCGTGAATGTCAAACAGGATGTACAATGAGCCTAAGCAAAAATCTACAAAGAGTGCGCAATTCCCTGGATTGATCTTGTGAGGCGCGTTTCGCTAATAGCACGAACAAGTTCAGACATATATGCACATAGCATGGGCAAGCTCAGAAAGCTATACATATAGCATGGACAAGCTCAGAAATCTATACATATAGCATCAACAAGCTCAGAAATCTATACATATAGCATGGACAAGCTCAGAAATCTATACATATAGCATGGACAAGCTCAGAAATCTATACATATAGCATGGACAAGCTCAGAAATCTATACATATAGCATGGACAAGCTCAGAAATCTATACATATAGCATGGACAAGCTCAGAAATCTATACATATAGCATGGACAAGCTCAGAAATCTATACATATAGCATGGACAAGCTCAGAAATCTATACATATAGCATGGACAAGCTCAGAAATCTATACATATAGCATGGACAAGCTCAGAAATCTATACATATAGCATGGACAAGCTCAGAAATCTATACATATAGCATGGACAAGCTCAGAAATCTATACATATAGCATGGACAAGCTCAGAAATCTATACATATAGCATGGACAAGCTCAGAAATCTATACATATAGCATCAACAAGCTCAGAAATCTATACATATAGCATGGACAAGCTCAGAAATCTATACATATAGCATGGACAAGCTCAGAAATCTATACATATAGCATGGACAAGCTCAGAAATCTATACATATAGCATGGACAAGCTCAGAAATCTATACATATAGCATGGACAAGCTCAGAAATCTATACATATAGCATGGACAAGCTCAGAAATCTATACATATAGCATGGACAAGCTCAGAAATCTATACATATAGCATGGACAAGCTCAGAAATCTATACATATAGCATGGACAAGCTCAGAAATCTATACATATAGCATGGACAAGCTCAGAAATCTATACATATAGCATGGACAAGCTCAGAAATCTATACATATAGCATGGACAAGCTCAGAAATCTATACATATAGCATGGACAAGCTCAGAAATCTATACATATAGCATGGACAAGCTCAGAAATCTATACATATAGCATGGACAAGCTCAGAAATCTATACATATAGCATGGACAAGCTCAGAAATCTATACATATAGCATGGACAAGCTCAGAAATCTATACATATAGCATGGACAAGCTCAGAAATCTATACATATAGCATGGACAAGCTCAGAAATCTATACATATAGCATGGACAAGCTCAGAAATCTATACATATAGCATGGACAAGCTCAGAAATCTATACATATAGCATGGACAAGCTCAGAAATCTATACATATAGCATGGACAAGCTCAGAAATCTATACATATAGCATGGACAAGCTCAGAAATCTATACATATAGCATGGACAAGCTCAGAAAGCTATACATATAGCATGGACAAGCTCAGAAATCTATACATATAGCATGGACAAGCTCAGAAAGCTATACATATAGCATGGACAAGCTCAGAAATCTATACATATAGCATGGACAAGCTCAGAAAGCTATACATATAGCATGGACAAGCTCAGAAATCTATACATATAGCATGGACAAGCTCAGAAAGCTATACATATAGCATGGACAAGCTCAGAAATCTATACATATAGCATGGACAAGCTCAGAAATCTATACATATAGCATGGACAAGCTCAGAAATCTATACATATAGCATGGACAAGCTCAGAAATCTATACATATAGCATGGACAAGCTCAGGCATCTATAGGCTACATATAGCATATTCAAGCTTAGAAATTTATACATATAGCATGGACAAGCTCAGTAAAATGTACATACAAATTATTTTTTTGTAAAATGAGAATAATCTATATATAAGTATCTACTCATAAGTATCTGCAACGATTGAACTGAATCTTTGACACGACATACAACGCGCTTCAAAGTTCGTTTTTATGTACCGTATGGGTCAAAATAAACTACTGAAACTGAATCAGCTGTAGTTGCCTTCTCGATCAGCTGTGCCGACTTGAACGTCCTAACAGTGTCGAACAGAGGCCCCAGCATTGTGGGTGTGTAAACATTTGGTGCGCTGTGTCACGGAGTGGCATAATTGTTCCATACTTTGTTCGAGACAATAGCGAAATCCTTTCACTGTAAATATAGGGTCATTCTTGGTAGTTTTATAGGAGACCTCAGGAGATTTGGTTGTGCCCAAAACCTGGCTTTTAGTTTACAATGGTTCCAGCAAGATGGCGCAACCAACCACATTGTCTTTGACAACATTGCTTGCCTTCAAGAAACTTTTGGAAACCGCCCCATCTTCCTTAAAACAAACTTTCCTTACCCACTCCACTTCCCCGATCTTACACCGGGGAATGATGAAAAAGATTTTCCGCTGTGACCCACCCACCACCATCGTCCAATTACAGGAAAAAATAGCCATGTGTATATAATGAGCATGAAACAACCCCTCTTCACCAAAATGATGCAAACACTTCAAGAACGGTGAGAGTGTTGCCTCTAGGTGAACGGATAAAATATCAACACTTCCATTCCACTGATAAACGTGCTTAAGATTGTTATAAATCGTGATCCCATGATAAACGTGTTTAACATTGTTAAAAATTGTGTCCACTGATAAACGTGCTTAAGATTGTTATAAATCGTGATCCACTGATAAACGTTCCCATATTGTTATAAATCGTGATACACTGATAAACGTGTTTAACATTGTTAAAAATTGTGTCCACTGATAAACGTGCTTAAGATTGTTATAAATCGTGATCCACTGATAAACGTGCCCATATTGTTATAAATCGTGATACACTGATAAACGTGCTTAACATTGTTATCAATCGTGATCCACTGATAAACGTACTTAAGATTGTTATAAATCGTGATCCAGTGATAAACGTGCCCATATTGTTATAAATCGTGATACACTGATAAACGTGCTTAACATTGTTATAAATTGTCATCCACTGATAGACGTGCTTAACATTGTTAAAAATCGTGTCCACTGATAAACGTGCTTAAGATTGTTATAAATCGTGATCCACTGATAAACGTGCCCATATTGTTATAAATCGTGATACACTGATAAACGTGCTTAACATTGTTATCAATCGTGATCCACTGATAAACGTACTTAAGATTGTTATAAATCGTGATCCAGTGATAAACGTGCCCATATTGTTATAAATCGTGATACACTGATAAACGTGTTTAACATTGTTAAAAATTGTGTCCACTGATAAACGTGCTTAAGATTGTTATAAATCGTGATCCAGTGATAAACGTGCCCATATTGTTATAAATCGTGATACACTGATAAACGTGCTTAACATTGTTATAAATTGTCATCCACTGATAGACGTACTTAACATTGTTAAAAATCGTGTCCACTGATAAACGTGCTTAAGATTGTTATAAATCGTGATCCACTGCTAAACACGCTTAAGATTGTTATAAATCGTGATCCACTGATTAACGTGCTTAAGATTGTTATAAATCGTGATCCACTGATAATCGTGTTTAACATTGTTATAAATCGTGATCCACTGATAAACGTACTTAAGATTGTTATAAATCGTGATCCACTGATAAACGAGCCCATATTGTTATAAGTCGTGATACACTGATAAACGTGCTTAACATTGTTATCAATCGTGAACCACTGATAAACGTACTTAAGATTGTTATAAATCGTGATACACTGATAAACGTACTTAAGATTGTTATAAATCGTGATCCACTGATAAACGTACTTAAGATTGTTATAAATCGTGATCCACTGATTAACGTGCTTAACATTGTTTAAAATCGTGACCCACTGATTAACGTGCTTAACATTATTTAAAATCGTGACCTACTGATAAACGCGCTTAACATTGCTATAAATCGTGATCCACTGATAAACGTGCTTAACATTGTTATCAATCGTGATCCGCTGATAAACGTACTTAAGATTGTTATAAATCGTGATCCACTGATTAACGTGCTTAAGATTGTTATAAATCGTGATCCACTGATTATCGTGCTTAACATTGTTAAAAATCGTGACCCACTGATTAACGTGCTTAACATTGTTTAAAATCGTGACCTACTGATAAACGTGCTTAACATTGTTGTAAATCGTGATCCACTGATTAACGTGCTTAACATTGTTTAAAATCGTGACCTACTGATAAACGCCCTTAACATTGATATAAATCGTGATCCACTGATAAACGTGCTTAACATTGTTATCAATCGTGATCCGCTGATAAACGTGCTTAAGATTGTAATAAATCGTGATCCACTGATTATCGTGCTTAACATTGTTTAAAATCGTGACCCACTGATTAACGTGCTTAACATTGTTTAAAATCGTGATCCACTGATTAACGTGCTTAACATTGTTTAAAATCGTGACCTACTGATAAACGTGCAAAACATTATTTTAAATCGTGATCCACTGATATCGTACAAAACGTGACATCTGTGGCAATACCAAGAAAAGCCACTGTTGTCTTATCTAAACACTTATCGATATCTAAGTGGTCAATAAATTTCAATTATCAGTCAACACTTGCAGGGCCAGACTGGCGCAAAAAAGGCACCAGCCATATCTCTATATTGAAGACGCCATGCTTCTTCCTTGTTTTTCTGCATCGAAGCCCCTTTTCAATAAAGCGTGCGACAATTGACATTGTGTGTAAAATTGTTTTGTTAAGTATATCTGCTCTTAATAAAGTTTTGTGCAGCATCCAGCACTTCAACGGACAGGCCTGGATTAATATTTGATATTTTGTGTGCACTGGATACCATATGTCATGCCTGTGCATGGTATAAATTGTTTAGAGTTTGTTGTAATCAACACTGAAATGATTTCACTGATTATATTCTTAAAATTGGTGTGTAACTGTTGAATAAACTTGAGCAATTTACAGTGTGGAGGCGTTTCGAAATCATAGTCATTTTTAAGAAGCTACACTGTGAAGCTGCAATTACGAATAAATGGAACAACCGTTTCGAAACGTGTTACACATTAAGTTTCTCAAATGTTTTCAATCCCTTCTATTAGTTCACATTCTCCTGATAAATATCTTGTTCAAAATTTCAACCGTTAATAAAATACTTTTTATTCATCCTCTAAAGTTAAAATACATTTTTTTAACAATGTAGTGCATGGCACTTGTTGATTATTATTATTTATCACTAAAACTCGGAGAGACCTTATCGGTGTAGAGCACTTAGCTGCAGCTTTTGTACTCTCTTCCCAACCCTACCAGAGGACTAGCTTAGTGGATACCTACCTCTTTGCAGAAATCAAGTACCCACCAGATGCTAAATCTTCTGATATCCTCTGGTGTACATACCTGCCAGCCGAACCACTTTTTCCTTGCAGCTCTCAAAGCAGGGCACTCGCAGAGCACGTGGGTTGGGCTTTCCTCTTGGTCCTCGTCGTATCTTTTGCACACAGGGGACCTAAATCTTCCAATTTTGTATTGGAACCCCCTCAGATGCAGGCCTGTGACCAGCTCTACAGTAATTCCGATTTGAGGTCTACTTAAAGAGAGTAGTTCTTTACCCCACAAGTTTCCCGAGTAACCCCATAGTACCTTGGATTTGTTGCACCCCAAGGTTGCATTCCATTCCTCCCTGCACAACCTGTCTATATGTGCCGTGATCCTCTTGCGCCCCTCCTGAGGCGGCATGCCCACTGCCCTCAGCAACGGCCCTTGAGTTATACACCCAGCACTTGTTGATACAGTTTTATCAACTATTAATTTATTAATTATATTTAATGAATTAATTTTAGTTTCATGCGGGAGAAAAACTTTTCACAAAAGGTATTCAATATAGTTATTTTGTTCCATTTGGCTTAAAATAAGTGAAACATATAATTTTAAAAAACAGCTGATTTTATTTTGTATGTTATGTTGTAGAACAGTTGTTTTAAAGCATAGGTTATGTTACTATATATTAATTGAGATTGTTGAATAAAAAGCAACTAAAATTATAATTTTCTTTGTTGAGCAAAGCAGGATGATTTGACTTTAAAATTTATTCGTTATGTCACTTGTTTATGATGGCCTATGGGACGGAGAAACAAACATATTTTTCAATTCAAATACGATGTAAATCGTGACCCGTCTGGTCGGAATTTGGTTATGGCTTGATGCTTGGGAAATCTGGCAAACAATTCTTTAACTGATTAGATGTTTCATTTCCTTTTAGGCTCTAAAATAAGAAGAAAACATAAAATTTTGCTTAAAAATATTGTTTGCATTATTACTGTTTAAGCCTAGTTTTAGAATTACGCCAACCAATCTGACTGACACGTTAATAATGGAAACTCTTGATCGAGAAAATACTTTCAAATAAAAGGAAAATATTTGTGTAAAGCAATTAATGTAAAGCGAAGACGCATTAAAGTACAATGCGATGAATATATTCACAAAATGGTCGAGCCTTCGAGTAGTAGAGAGGTTAGGGACAATGCCCCAGACTAACACACAAGTCATTGCTCTGCGCTTAGCTATTCATATCATTTGAATATTTCATGTTCAGACGGTTTCTAACCTCCGTAAATATCCCATATATTTGACTTGCTTAAATTTTGTGTCTTGTTTGTCTAAGAAAGTCAAAAGCACTAGATGAATGCGAAAGCAACTGAGAACACAGTGACGTAACTAGTTCTTAACTTGTGTTAAATATATTCGCTTATTACACTTTTGCTATTACTTGCGACCAGGCTTTTTGTTAACTAAAAGTTGTTAAATTGTTAACTTACACTTGGAGGGAACGTTTCCGTCTTACGACTTCTTCAACCTCGTCAGAAGTCGTAAGACGAAAACGTTTCCTCCAAGTGTAAGTGTTAACAACTTTTAGTTAACAAAAAGCCTGGTCGCAAGTAATAGCAAAAGTGTAAGAAGTAATTAACAACCAGCTCGTCATGAACAGCAACAAGATTTCGAGAAATATTCGAATATATTCGAGTACATTTTGTCTACCTTTCCTTACACGACAATATTTTCCTTTGTTGACGCGTTGCTTAATGACTTCGTTTTCAAAACTTCCTTTTATTTCCTTCGGAGCTCTTAAATATTAGTGAATCATCCAATCTAATCATATCTCTACACAATCTAATCATATCTCTACGCAATCTAATCATATCTCTACACAATCTAATCACGTTTCTACACAATCTAATCATATCTCTACACAATCTAATCATATCTCTACGCAATCTAATCATATCTCTACGCAATCTAATCATATCTCTACACAATCTAATCATATCTCTACACAATCTAATCATATCTCTACACAATCTAATCATATCTCTACGCAATCTAATCATATCTCTACACAATCTAATCATATCTCTACACAATCTAATCATATCTCTACGCAATCTAATCATATCTCTACACAATCTAATCATATCTCTACACAATCTAATCATATCTCTACGCAATCTAATCATATCTCTACACAATCTAATCATATCTCTACACAATCTAATCATATCTCTACGCAATCTAATCATATCTCTACACAATCTAATCACGTTTCTACACAATCTAATCATATCTCTACACAATCTAATCATATCTCTACGCAATCTAATCATATCTCTACACAATCTAATCATATCTCTACACAATCTAATCATATCTCTAAACGATCTAATCATATCTCTACACAATCTAATCATATCTCTACACAGTCTAATCATATCTCTACACAATCTAATCATATCTCTACACAATCTAATCATATCTCTACACAATCTAATCATATCTCTACACAATCTAATTCCTCTAATATTTTTTATTTTTATTCTAGTTCTTGAAAAAAAAACTCGATCAATGATTCAGATAGTGGATTACCCCATCATAGGCCGTCTCTTGGTCTATTTAATTCATTGTTACACTTAAATTGGTTCTGGTTTAAAATAATGTTCAATGATTTGCATGGACAGAGTTACAAGTTTTGTTCTGGGGGGGGAGCACAAGATTGGCCTGGGGTTATCAAATGGGGTCCGGGGGTACTCCACTCAAAAAATAGAGAACATTTAAAAGCTTGTCAACATTGAAGCTGCATCCGAAAACTCACATTATAAGGTACAATTTTTAAACAACTTTTTTGTTGGTAGTTTAGGGTGTGGTATTCAACGATATATGTTCCATATGGAACACAAACCGGCGTCTTTTAGACTTATCATCGCAAAATTTAATATTTTTCAATTCTTTTCGAATTTTGCAGTAGTAAGTCCAAATACAGGTCTGGTTTTGTTTCTATGAGAAACATAACGTGGAATATTAAACTTCATCTGAAACAATTCCTAAAATTTCATTTTGAACATCACGACTCGAAAGGTTAAAATAAAGTTCAAATTTTTCTTTGAACTTACAGTCATATTTAGACAATAGCTTGGATAAGATCAAAATAACAATTGATATTTCCAAGTATAACTATTGTCAACACTATTATTATTTTTGTAGTATTTCAATGAGTTCATTGTCAGCTTTTGATTATATAAAAAAATAATTCAGCTGTCCAAAAAGCTGGGGGGCAATGCTTCTCCTCCCCCCTGATTTCGCTCATGATGACTTGACAATTTCTCTATTCAAATCCTTATTTTCCCTGGGGCTTCGGAAGACTAACTCAAGATTTGGACAAACGAATGTATTTGAAAATGAAGTCATTCCGAAACGCGTTAACAAAGAAAATTATTGTAATGTTAGGTAAATGTACTCGAATATACACAGTAGCGTAATTATAGGTGATAAACATTTATTAACCCTTGCTATCAAATAGTTACACTTTATAGCGACTGTTTGTAATTGTTTATTAACTAGAATGGTTTAAATGGAAAAATTAAATAACAGTTGTGTCACAGAACAAGAATTTGTGAACAAAAGATTAAGGGTTCGTGATAGAGTGTACCGGGTGTCAGATGACAGTACAGGGAGTATCATATAAACATGACAAGGCGGGAAGACGACATCCCCGGGCATGTATTTCTGTAGACGAGTTTTATCTGGTGAGCTTTGAGAAGAATAAATTTCCTAAATTGTTAGATTGGAAATTGTTTGTCAACTTTGAAATCCATGGAATAATTTAAGGGTGTTTGTACGTGATTTTATCGGGTAATTTTAATAACCTATTTGTCGTCCTTTTTTTCAAAAACGCCGATATGGTTGTGAATTGCTTGATAATATTGTAACTGTAAGGCTGCGGACATACAGAAAGCAACTGGTGATCGCAACGCAACTTAAACTTGAGTTGCTATTAGACGTTGCTAGTCGGTTTACACGGTTGTTCATATAAAATTGCTAGTTTAGTTGTCAGAGGAGGATGCATCCTTGTGTGTATTTTAAGAAAGAAGCTACAAAAAAAGACAATTCGGTGTAGGCCTACATCTCTATAAAGTCATTCATGCGAGACAAAGAAAATATAATGCTGTGCAAAACTTATGAATTTACCCAGACCAATTTTCTAATTATTATCGCATGAGCATTAGCAGTTACGGCTACCTTTTAAGTCGTGTATTTTAGAACACCAAGAAAAAAACAACTAATTGGCTAGAACCTATTTCAGCTGGAGAAAGATTACCAATAACACTCAGCTAAGGTTAATTGCTCATTTATGTATTTATTTTTATGTATAACTGCAAAACTTAAAATAATATTACATTGCAATGAAATGAAAATGAGTTGTTAAATAAATTAAATTGTATAGTTCAAGTGCCAAATGTATATATTTTTAAAAAAATTGTTGTTATTCATTCGTTTATCTTGAAGTTGTTGGATACACCATATATCATGACCGGAACCACCAAATATTTTGTTTTTCTGACATGATATGCCACTATAATAAAACACTATTCAGAGAAACAGAAACACAAAAAATACAAATAAAAATTATTATCATTTAAATACGGTATCACTGTTGAGAAACGCATACACAACACAACAAATACTGCTGGCAACTGAGAAACTGAGCAACGAGTTTACAGCATGTCGTGACCGAAGCAACTATAGTTTCTGTGTCACTCGCTAGTCGCGTTGCTATCACTTCACTATGAATATGTGCTTTCAATTCTATACGCTGTGAAAATGCAACTCAAGTTTGCGTTGCTGTCAGCCGTCACCAGTTGCCTTCTGTATGTCCCCCTCCCCAGCCTTAACTGACTTGTCTGTAGAAACTGTACCACGGCCAAACATGTATGCAAAAGATATGAGAGACAGATTTGCTCGTTACTTCATCAAAGAAGGCAAACTACCAGTGCAGGATAGAATGGTGTGAACAGAAGTACAATGCCAAACTTCAGTTTGCGTTGCGTTGCTGTCAGCCGTCACCAGTTGCCTTCTCTATGTCCGCAGCCTTAGAAAAGCGCTTTAGATGTTTCTGAAGTATTTATACCTGCCATACAGTGCGTGAGGTTTAACCGTTTCTCTGACCTTGAGATCGCATGGTGGACTGGGCTGCAGTGCGGGGTCAAAACCCAACACTTCAGAAAACATCAGTGTTGTGTTTAAAGTGTAAACAGCTCTATTAAACTAAATGCTAATACTGTAATAGTATGATGTAGACATGATCTTTAAATGTGTTGTTCAGGGAAAATAACCCCAATATTAAAAAGCAATAATCCACAAGACGTATTAGCTACAAAATCTTTCTTATAACACGATATAATACAAGTCAAGTAAATACGGTAAATATACTTGTATAACACGGAACAAAATATTTTTGTTCAAACCTGTGCACTTCGTTTTGTTGGAGTTCGAAAGGAAACAATTTGAAATTACATCGCATCACGTTGCGTGCACAACTTCTGCCGTGCGTCACTAAATGTGAAATCCTAACCGTCGAGTCTTTATAGCGAGATAATGGCGTGATAAGGTTAGATTAGCCTACAAGCCTACAAGCATTTTTATAGTTTTCCTCGTGCGTTCGTGGTGCGACTTTCCTCGTAAAACTTTAAACAGAAATGGCCGCCTTGGAATTGGGCTCTCGTGTCACAAACGCTCAAGTTTTCTTTAGTGGATTAAAACCGTTCTTTGATTCGTCTTGAAAGAATACTTGAAACCCGACATATTTGTCACCTGCCCAACTTATCAGTCAAACCACTAGGCCGTTACAATGAATCTGTTTCTACTAAGTTTTTAATAAATTAGATAAATTTTTACAATGAAAATATTGGAAAGAATATTTCGATGATCACTCTAGTTTGTAACTTCTTGTTTGCTAGATTGTAATTTTGTAATAAGACCCTCTGATGATGATGTCATCGAAATGTACATAAGGGTTTAATCTTAAGTAACTTGTTTTATTTGTTATTTTTGATTATTTTGTGGTATTGGGGTTCTTTCCAATATTTTCATTGTAATATATTGTACCACTGTGCTCTTGATATTGTGTATGATAAATTTTTGTTCTCAATGATCTTAAATAGTTCAAGATGAATAAGTACTTAGCCAAATAGTATTTGGCTTTGATTTTTCAATTCCTTTTAATAGTTCACAATTTCCCTATGTATATATATAAGAGTATATATAAACCAAAACAATGGCAATATAAATATAACATTCAAGCAAAATGCAAAATATTTATTTCAATAAAAAAAACTAAAAATTTGAATCTAAACTCAACAAACTCATATAAAAATAAAATAACATAGACAATAACACAAACGAACCATAAATTCCACCCAGCTCTATAAATCTTACAAAAACCAATTTCACCAACGAAGAAATACAAATACTTAAAAATAGCACGAAAACAAACATCAAACCAAAAATACAAAACACAATTGTAAACCTCATAACTGAGGCAGAACTGGCAATAAAGCTTATAAATAATGAAAACCTAGATAACATAAGAAACACAGCATCGTACAAAATCAACAAGAACAAAAAAATCACAAAAAACACAATTAAACAAACTAAAAACTACAACAAATTTAAATAATAGCAACAAAAGCAACGCCACAGTGATAATATCAAAAACAGAACACAAAAAAAAACAGAAGAATTCATAAATTCCAATAATTGCATATAATTAAACAAAGACCACTAACAAATACCAAAACGAAATCATGGAAATAGCAAAAAAAAAACAAAAGCAGTTTATTCCACCAAAGAAATCCTTACCAATACATAATAGATAATCCAAAACCCCCTAAAATTAACGCCCTCATCAAAATTCATAAAATCAACAAACCCAAAAGGCCTCTAATAAATTTAAAAAGTTCACCCTTATAAAATATCACAAATAATTACCAATAGCCTAAAACACGAGCTTTATACTAGAAAATAAGTTCATGATAAAAAAAATTAATCTAACCGACAAACTAAAAACAATAAACAAAAACACAAAGTTGTATCATTTGATACCGCAAACATGTATTCTAATATACAAATAATGATACCATCCAAATACAAATTAACTAATCTTAACACCAACCCCAAACCAAATACACAAACCAAATAACAAAATGCTTAAAGACCTGTGTGCGGTAAGGTGAACCGGTCTGCCGCGCCGGTTGCATATTTATGGATACGGCTGGCTCTGTACAAAAGTACATTATACTGTTTTTTACGTGTTGTTATATTGAGGTTATGTATCACATTTTTATGTGTTGCTATATTGAGGTTATGTATCACATTTCTACGTGTTGCTATATTGAGGTTATGTATCACATTTCTACGTGTTGCTATATTGAGGTTATGTATCATATTTTTACGTGTTGTTATATTGAGGTTATGTATCACATTTTTACGTGTTGCTATATTGAGGTTATGTATCACATTTTTACGTGTTGCTATATTGAGGTTATGTATCACATTTCTACGTGTTGCTATATTGAGGTTATGTATCACATTTCTACGTGTTGCTAGATTGAGGTTATGTATCACATTTTTACGTGTTGCTATATTGAGGTTATGTATCACATTTTTACGTGTTGCTATATTGAGGTTATGTATCACATTTTTACGTGTTGCTATATTGAGGTTATGTATCACATTTTTACGTGTTGCTATATTGAGGTTATGTATCACATTTTTACGTGTTGCTATATTGAGGTTATGTATCACATTTTTACGTGTTGCTATATTGAGGTTATGTATCACATTTCTACGTGTTGCTATAATGAGGTTAGGTATCACATTTTTACGTATTGCTATATTGAGCTTATGTATCACGTTTTTACGTGTTGCTATATTGAGGTTATGTATCACATTTTTACGTGTTGCTATATTGAGGTTATGTATCACATTTTTACGTGTTGCTATATTGAGGTTATGTATCACATTTTTACGTGTTGCTATATTGAGGTTATGTATCACATTTCTACGTGTTGCTATATTGAGGTTATGTATCACATTTTTACGTGTTGCTATATTGAGCTTATGTATCACATTTTTACGTGTTGCTATATTGAGGTTATGTATCACATTTCTACGTGTTGCTAGATTGAGGTTATGTATCACATTTTTACGTGTTGCTATATTGAGGTTATGTATCACATTTTTACGTGTTGCTATATTGAGGTTATGTATCATATTTTTACGTGTTGTTATATTGAGGTTATGTATCACATTTCTACGTGTTGCTATATTGAGGTTATGTATCACATTTTTACGTGTTGCTATATTGAGGTTATGTATCACATTTCTACGTGTTGCTAGATTGAGGTTATGTATCACATTTTTACGTGTTGCTATATTGAGGTTATGTATCACATTTTTACGTGTTGCTATATTGAGGTTATGTATCACATTTCTACGTGTTGCTATATTGAGCTTATGTATCACATTTCTACGTGTTGCTATATTGAGGTTATGTATCACATTTTTACGTGTTGCTATATTGAGCTTATGTATCACATTTTTACGTGTTGCTATATTGAGGTTATGTATCACATTTTTACGTGTTGCTATATTGAGGTTATGTATCACATTTTTACGTGTTGCTATATTGAGGTTATGTATCACATTTTTACGTGTTGCTATATTGAGGTTATGTATCACATTTTTACGTGTTGCTATATTGAGGTTATGTATCACATTTTTACGTGTTGCTATATTGAGGTTATGTATCACATTTCTACGTGTTGCTATAATGAGGTTATGTATCACATTTTTACGTATTGCTATATTGAGGTTATGTATCACATTTTTACGTGTTGCTATATTGAGCTTATGTATCACATTTTTACGTGTTGCTATATTGA